>CM061542.1:237794418-238216918 GCA_030864215.1 Capsicum pubescens
GGTGATGAAATTGTAAGTCAGGAGTCCGCCTAAAGAATAGGGTGAGGAAATTGCAAGTGAGGAGCCCGCCTGAACAATAGGGTGATGAAATTACAAGTAAGGAGCCTGCCTGAAGAACAAAGTGATGAAATTGCAAGTCAGGAGCCTGCCTAAAGAATAGGGTGATAAAATGGCAAGTCATGAGCCCGCCTAAAGAACAGGGTAATGATATTGAAATTCAGGAGTCTGCCTGAAGCATAGGGTGATGAAATTGAAAGTCAGGAGCCCGCCTAAAGAACAAGGTGATGAAATGGCAAGTCAGGAGCCCGCCTTAAAAAAAGGGTGATGAAATTGCAAGTCAGGAGCCTTCCTGAAGAATAGGGTGATGAAATGGCAATAAAAGAGGCCGCCTGAAGAACAGAGTGATGAAATGGCAAGTCAGGATCCCACCTGAAGAACAAGGTAATGAAATTGCAAGTATGGAGCCCGCCTAAAGAACAGGGTAATGAAAATTGAAATTCAGGAGCCCACCTAAAGAATAGGGTGAGAAAATTATAAGTCGGGAGCCCGCCTGGAGAACAGGGTGAAAAGGTTGAAAGTCAAGCAATAAGGCGAAGAAATCGAAAGTAAAAAAATAGTAAGCCAGGAGCCAACCTGAAGAATAGTATGAAGAAATTAAAAATCAAGCAACAAAGTAAAGAAATTGAAATCCAAGCAACAAGTTGAAGAAATTGCAAGTCAGGAGCCCGCATGAAGAATAGGGTGATAAAACTTAAGTCAGGAATCCAAAAGAAGCTGCATAGATAGGATTTTTGAAATTTCATTTATGTTTTAACTCATAATTTTCTTTTTTTGATGTAATGACAGAGTCGCCGACTGGAACCTCGACAGGGCCTCACTCGAATCTCCAACTCAGTATAGTCTATCTCTGTCCAACCCTTTGATATACATGTGACTTTATTTCTTCATAACTTGGGTAAGTAGGATGTCCTAAGTCAAGACCCGGTTGCCCTTCTTCCTTCTGTTTCTTTCCTTGAATAATGGTCGGGTCAAAATTGGGTCTTGTTGTCTACTTTTTTGTCTGAAAACACTTTGTGTTTACATCCAAAAAGAAACATAATGTAGACACCTAATTTTGTCCCTCCCAAAACCCAATTCATCCATTTTTATCTCACGTTATCATACACTCTCACCCATGTGATTACACCCCACAAAAATACAAAAAAAATTAACAACCCTTAACAGATCTCTAACAAATTTTATCTTGTTCTAATCATCCTAACAACCTACCCTTATCTCACCCACTACCCTACACCCTACCCATGTGACCCCCCTACCTACACTTTTATTCACGCACCTTACATATACATACACCAGCACAATACACTAGGATCCCGCCACTAACAAATTCACGCACACAATATATGCACAGATTACTCCATCACTAAAAGGAGGGGACCCTGACCATTTCCATTTTCACATACCCATATACAATCTTACAAAATACACATAGAACAGGGGGTTTTCTTTTTCTTTCCATCACAAAACACATACAGCGACACCCATCATCACATATACACCATACACAAACACCACTACCTACTAAACATACACACACACACCAGTGAGTGAGAGAGAAATGAGTGAAGAGAAAGGGAGGGAGAGAGAGGAAGTTGAGTGAAATGAGAAAGACAAAAGGAGTAAGATCCGGGGAGTAACCCTTTTTTTCGATGGGTTCTCACCGAAAACAGCATCGACACAAGGTTGTGCTAAGTTTATCATCACCACTAGGGTCTTCGAAATTTTGACAGGGTAAGAATAGTCCATACAGCTCCATTTCGATCCAAATCCGACTTGCAAAAGTCGAGTTTGACTTGTTTCTGTCCGATTCAAGCGACATCCATTAGAAGACGGTAAAATTGGCAATTTGGGGGGTCCGTATCGATGTTGTTTCGATTCGTTTAAATCTATCCGGTTGTTTTTTCTATATTCTGAGTTGAAGTTGTTCGTTGTTGAGGTTCAAATTGAGTATTTAGGACGCGAATTATACCGGATCTAATGGGAATAATACATTGATTTTTAAAGCGGCATTGAGGTTCAATTCTATCTCCTTTCCCTTTAATTTTTACATGAATATGAATGATTTATTGTTTTACATGTTTGAATCTTTGCTTTGTATTGGTTGACGTTGGATTTGAATGTGGAAATTTGGATTGGTAGTCGAAGAATTGATTAATTAGTTTGAAAATGAATGTGGGAAGGGATTGGTCTGGATAAAAGTAAATTTGGATAAATTTTGATTCGCTGATGATGTTGAATGTGATAGAATCATTTTAGGTCGAGCTAGGTAGGCAAATAGTAGGCTCGGGTAGGAAAATTTAGAACTTTTGGATTGTTTGAGTGTTTGGAATGTTTGTGGAATGATTTGTCTTCCTTGCATTTGAAAATGTATTCATTTAGTCGGGAATGCCCCGAGACATATTGTATTTATTAATCGGGGAATTTCCCGACGTATTATTTTAGTGGAAGACATTCGTGATGAAGGCCCGAGGCATCGGGTAAAGCATTGGAGCGTAGTTTAGGATTAGTATAGGTTTACTTTTCAGTACCTTTTTTATTTTGGGTTGAAATAATCAGACTGGACACTATAATTTTGGATTTGTTTTGTTTGTTTGTTTGATTGATTTTTTTGTGTGTTTTGGTGTGGTTTATACATTCATAATGTCAAATTAGCTGATATGCTCCACCAAGCGACCGTGGTTGAACCACGGGTTTTAGGGGTGCCTAACATCTTCGCCTCGGTCAACAAAATTCCTTAGCTAGTCTCTGTTCACGAATCATTTTTAGAGTCAAATCATTTTCGAAAAATGATTTTTCAAAGGTGACTTGGCACACTAGATCTATGCCAAGTGGCGAATCTAAATAAAAAATGTGAAAGTCCTTTTTTTCAAAATAAATTTTTATCTTTTGTCACTTAATAATAAAAATCCTTTCAAGCTTTAAAATCTTATATTTTTGTTGTAAAAAAGGGGTGTGACAGTTCCTTCTTTCTTTTTAAATACCCACTTGCAACAAACAACTTTCTTATGTTTAGGCAATCTCACCAAACCCATGTCCTATTCTTATGAAGTGATTCCATCTCTTTCTGCATAGCAATCATCCATTGGCCAAAATCATCACAACAAACTGGCTCTGAGTAAGAAGAAGGTTCCTCATCAAAATCAATACCTTCTACTATATTTTATACATAAGAAATGAATTCAGCTTCACCATACTTTTGAGGAGGTCTAACATCTCTCCTAGGCCTGTATTTAGAAATAAAATATTGTGGCACCACTGGTAGTGAAGAAGAAAGAGTATCACTCTGATACCAATATAGACTAAGAAGTAGGCACTAGTGTGGACTATGCTTCAATATGAAATTCAACGTGGGTGCTTGACTTTTCTTGATTCATGTCACTTGGCTCATCTTGGGGTGAAGCACTAGATTCCTTAAAGGAGGAGGGACGAAGCATGGCAGTTTCATCGAACACATCCCTTCTAATTATAACTTTTTTTTTCTAGACACTAAAGATTATATCATTTAACACCATACTTATAACCCATAAAAAAGCACTTGACAGATCTAGGTTCTAACTTTCCACTATCAACATGAGTATAAGCAGGACATCCGAATATCTTCAAATCAGAGTAAGTGGCAGGAGTACCGGACCATACCTCTTGTGGAGTCTTTTTATCAATCGCGACTAAAGGAAAGTGGTTAATAAGAAGACAAGATGTGGAAGCATCTTTGACCCAAAAAGACTTGGGTAAACCAGCATTAGAGAGCATTCAACGTACCTTGTCCCTTATAATCCTGTTAATTCATTCGGACACACCATTCTACTGTGGAGTATGACGAACTGTTAAGTGCCTCATAGTTCCTTCCGACTTTCACAAAACATTAAATTCATTAGAATAGAACTCTAAACCATTATTAGTCCGAAGCTATTTTACATGTTTCTCTATTTGGTTTTCAATCATAGTCTTCCACTCCTTGAAAAAAGGCAACACGTTATTCTATTGCTCCAGGAAGAACACCCAAATTTTTCTAAATAGTCATCAATAATAGTCAACATGTAATTAGCACTTTCCCTAAAAGGTACTCTAGAAGGACCCCAGAGGTCAGAATAAGTGTAATCAAGTGTGCCTTTAGTCTTATGGATGCCTTTAGTGAATCTGGCTCTCTTCTTCTTCCCAAAAATGCAGTGCTTATAGAACTCCAGTTAGGTAACACTCTGGCCATCAAGAACTACTCTCCTCCTTAGTTCAACCATCTATTTTCATTCATATGTCCCAGAAGCATATGCCAAGGTTTAGTAACATCACTATCTGATAGAGAGGTAGTATAAATAGTTGCATCAACTGTAACCATAGAGCCTTGCAAGACGTAAAAATTAGCATTCTTTCACTGTCCCTTCATCTCAACAAAAGCACCTTTGGAAACCTTCAGGAATCTACCTTCACCATTGTACTTATATCTGTTCGAATCAAGGGTACTCAAGGAAATGAGATTTCTTTTATGGTCTGGGACATACCACACACCACTAAGTGTCCTAACAACCCCATCAAACATCTTAATTTTGATTTTTTTAATACCAACTATCTTAGAGGGTGTGTTATTTCCCATCAACACAACAACTTTAGAGACCGTTTCATATTTTGTAAACCAATCCCGATGGCGACACATATGAAGCGTGAAAAATGAATCAAGAATCCAATCTTTACAGGGTTTGGAGTTACCATTAGAGACTACCAAGATTTCTCCAGCACTAGCGCTATCTTCAATAACACTGGCTTCACCGAACTTCTCTAGTTGGTTTCCTTTTTGTTTTTCAGATTCCATTTTATTTCTATTTTGTAAATTAGAACACTCAGATTTGAAATGACCCTTTTTCTGGTAGTAATTAAAGGTTTTGTTTCTGTTTCTAAATTTTGACCTATTCCTATCATCACCTCCAGAGTTCCTCTCATGAGTCCTTCCTCAAACATTGAGACCATCTCCTTGAGTCGCTGACCCATTCACAAGATACTTCATCTTCTCCTTAGAGAACAACACATCATAGATTTCATCTAAGGTTAGGATAGCACGACTATATAAAATCGTATCCCTAAAGGTCAAATATGATGCAGGCAGTGAACATACCAAAATCAACCCTAGATTTTCCTCATCGTACTTAACCTCCAGAGTCTCTAAATCGGAGATGATTTTCTTAAATAAAGTAGGTGATCCTCCAAAGATTCACCCTCAGACATGAGATGAATAAATTTATTATTCGAGATGACACTTACTAATTAGGATTTTTATCATACATAACGATTTAAGTTTCAACCACAACGCAACTGCAGTGGTCTCCTTCAAAACTTCCTGTAGAATCTGATTGGATAAATGAAGGTGTATATGAGATAGAGCCTTTCGATCCTTCCATTGTTTCTCATTCTATGTACACGATGAGGGCATTTTATCAAACCTTAATTGAGCATTGTTCAAATCTATCTGTGTTTGGACGACCCACATCTTAATCCGTCATAAAAAAGATCTGGTGTTGCGGACCAATAGCAGAATATCATACTTCATGTTTGCCATCCTCGAGAAAAAAACCTTGCGCTCTAATTCCAGTTATCTATTGAAATGGATAGGAATAAACAATACCACAAACAAAGAAAAACAAGAAGAACACCCAGATATTATGTGGAAACCTTTGATGGAAAAAACCACGGGCAAAGGAGGAGGGCAAAGGAGGAGGAATTTCCTATAATGGAGAGGAATACTAGGAGGAGACGAAAGTCTCAATAATGTATGATAAAAACCATCAAAAACAACCCACTATGTCACACTTATATAATATGCGCGTAGAAATAAATCCTATGCCCAAAAACATTCAGGTCCTACATGGCCCGATCCCTCCACTACCACCATAGGACCCCCAAAAAGTCTCAAAAAATGGGTCGCACCGTGAATTTTTCTAGGCCGGATCAACAAAATTCAGGTCAAAAACTCTAACACGTATTTCAGAAAAGAGGGAGACATAAACCTTACTTTCTCTATAAGCACTAAAGTCTACAACAACAATAATAACATATCCAGTATATGTATTCCCAACAAAGTGGGGTCTAAGGAGTGTAGATGTATGCAGTTCATACCATTACCTTGGAGGTGAGGTAGAGATATTATTTTCAATAGTTCCAAACTAAAATAATTATTGTTCAATTAATACGCACGACAAAGAGCCTTTACGACCACACAAACAATATATCGTTCTTTCATGAATTTATCAACATTTTTTAATCTTATAACATGATTTGAACTTATCTACCTACAACATCATGACTGATATTTCCGCAAAATTTAAAATGTTAGCCGTGGAAAAGAAAACTCGTCATATATGACCGAATTAGTTTTTTATTATTTGTACTATTTTACCGTGCGAACAGAACAATGATCAAAACAAATGATTCTAACACAAATTTGCAATTTTAGTTGATCAATTAATTTTAAAAATCATTTGTTCAAAAAATTTACCATATATGTTGTTGATATTAATCGTATGTACTTTGTTTTCACCTTGGTTTTCACTTTAAATTTATTCTTAAAATTGTCGTCTTTATCTTTTAAAATGATTTTAATTTCTTAACTATATTTGGAGGATCATACCAAATATTTTCATACAATTTAATGTTTTACTTTATTAGTGTTTAGATTTTTTCTATAAATAGTGTTTAAAACTGCCGATTGCTTCACCTCATTCTTCATTTGTCTTTTTTATTCTTATTTTATTTCACTAAGTGTTTTCTACTACTCTTTTCAACAATATGGCCAATAATATTTTTCCAAATAGTATAAACGATGGCCCTAAGTGTAGAATATGTTTGGAAAAGGTAATTGACAATGCTGGGAGATCTATCACAAAACTAAGCTGTGAACATTTATTTCACACAGGTAACATATACTTAAATATTTGTAGATCTCCAATAACAAGAAAAATAAGGAACTTTCTTAAAATTCATTCATGTGTGTTTATTTTAATTTTTCTAGTAGCTAAATAGATCTTTCTTTACTCAACAAAAGAATTATTTATCCGATTCATTAGGTTTTTTCTTGAATAATTTTGGATCATGAGATTTTTAGTACACATTTGGCCATATTTCATTGTAAAAATAGAAAAAAGCCATTTTTGTTTTCAAAGTGAAAATTGATATTTAAAAATTTGAGTTGTGTTTGGCCATGAAATAACAAGAGTTATTTTTTTTGAGTTACTTCGAGTGGAAAAGTCAAAACAATTATTTTATTATTTTTGAAAATTTTGAAAAATGTGAAAACACTTTTCTGGAATTTAATGGCTAAACATATTTTACGGAGTTCAATTCTGGAAGATAGTAAAAACATTTTACGGCCAAACAACCCCTTAATTTCTTCTAAGAAAAGCTTATTCATATAAATCAAGTAGTAAATTAGATTTTATTCCTTGATCCTTTAGATAAAATCTTTGAGTAAGTTTATTAAGAAAAGTAAAATGAAGAAGTTGAAAGTCTCAGGAAGAAAAGATAAAGGATAATGCATGAATTTTTTTTATTTTTTGTACCATCTCATCTAAAAGTTTGACATTCATAAGATCAGTTTCATTCGTTTAACACATTAATTACTAACCAATCTCCTTATTTATGCAATTTTTTTAAAAAACTATGAAATCTGCTGGTTATGAATTTCTATTGTATCATTGCATAGAACACTTAATCTTTATTTCCTTTATGTAGACTGTATTGGGTCCGAGTTCAATGCAAGGGGGATTATGATATGCCCCCACTGCCAAGTTGTCGAAGAAAAAGGGAATTGGGTGCGCTTTTCAAACTGTGGAGATGAGGAAGAGACTAACGAAAAGGGCAAATATTGTGAAGAACAAGTAATTACCCATGTATTTTTACCTCACTTATTATCATATCAAAATAAAGTATATTAATTTAATGCCTAACTAGGTAACCATAAATGTTACCATACTGATATAATCTTTAGCATAACTATCGAGTGTACTGTAAGAAGTATCTATATTCTATTTTAGGGGTTATGTTTAGTAGAAATTTTATCATTGTTTATTTCAATTTTTTAGTTTCATTGTAAATGAAGCTACATAGTTGTTTAGGTTTTCCATTGTTCATTAATTCTAAGGCAACAAAATTTTATTTGAAATTTTCATTAGCTAATAACACCTGAAGAAGAGTTGGAGCTTCCTGCAACGATCAAAATGTATGATGGAAATACTAGCAATATGAGGTAATTGATACTTATCATCTACCATTTTTTCCGAGTAATTTTTATGTATAAATAGGCCTTATTTGTTTTCCTCTTATAAATAGATTTCTTTATATGATAACATGGAATCTATTTAAAATAAAGTGGACTAATGAGAATCAATAAGAGTCAATTTTTAAAGAATTTATATTAATAAATAGATGCACATATATATTTGTAATAAGTTAAATACCTAGATACCTTATAAATTTGACTCGGAATTTTAAAGCAGGTACCTTAATTTTAGTGACCAATTTAAATATATTTTTTGGCAAAAGCATGCCTCTAAACAACTCTACATTTTTAACCCTCCCTAGGAGCTCCACACACCATTTTTGCCTTCTTAACTCAAACTCACAACCTTTGAGTGAGAAGTGAGGAGTGCATACCGTTCAAGCAACTTCCTATATGACAAATCATGTATTTTTCAGTTATACCTGAGAGCTTAAATAATAAGTGAAGTCTGTAAAAATAGCATCTTGTAAGATAGTCATGTACAATAGCAATAACTAGATATTTGTAAATTAATCTTCTAGATGGAGATGGATAAATTGGATGAGTAGCCATTATAATCTTTTGATACTTAATTATAGCTATTATTTAAGTAAAATAAATTAATTAAACTGAGTTTCAGATTATTGTTTGTCTATGAATAATTAAATAATGTTTTTATAATATAACTTGTGTGGTGTTAATTGTTGTGTTACAAGTAATGAGATGGAGACAGAAGACCCATGGGCAGATAGAGTTGTCCTAATGGACAGAATGATGAAGCTTATTCGCCAACAAAAAGAGTACGATCATTCTTTCATATCCTTTTATAGTATATTTACACAACATATATCTTTTTTGTATGAATTTTTCTTCCTATTTAAGTCTCAGATTTGTCCCTTTGCTATATCAAATTGTCTAATTTTGATGGACCATTTCTAAGATTCCCGTTAGCAAAATGTCTCGTAGTTGCCTTATCAACCATTAATGAAGGTTTTGTGTTGAATAGTCGGACTCTATGTGTCAAAATTCTTCGAGGAATAAGGTTGAATTTGATCTCTCAACAATTCGATATGATCTAGACTTACCTTCACATTGGAGCTCTATGAGGGATCAAGGGAGAAATGAAACTTTTTGTTCTGACGATAGAGAGAATATCAGACACATATACCATAAAGGGCACAATTATTTAATCTTAGACAATGCAAAAATAAATAGAGTGGTTGGGGGTAAGGGTTTATCTAATTTCACAAACTCGCATCACTTACAACCATCTAGGAATTCCTTTCCTTATAATTAGTTGCAGAAGGCCCACAATTAATTTATTGTCTTGTTAAACTTAAGAATAATGCTCAATGCCTATAATACTATTTATAAACTATTTAGGTTCGAAAGCACACCCTCTTTTCTAATTTTTATTTGTTAAATGTTTATTGGGAGGAAGGAATGTATTTTATTTTGCAATTTAATTTGTATGATGAGCCATATGTTAATATTGTTAATATTAATACTTTGCACTTGGAAATAGATGTATTCAGTACTTATGCAAACAATTGCATATTCCTTCTCCTCCGCCAATTTCTCCGAAGATGATAGATCATAAGCAAATCTTTTTCTCGGGACCAAATTCTGCGCCGGATCTCATGAGTCATAGAGTATCCACTTCGCACGAGTAGACTCAAACAATACCGTCCGTGGAGCTCACCGAGTTACTTCACTCGGTAGGGATGGTCACCCATTGTCTTGTCAATGTTCTTGTTGTCGTTCGTCTGCAAGAAAGACACGTTTATGAAAAATATTTATGTAAAATAACCATCAAATATGATGTTTATGGATGGTTGTTCTATAATTTTTTTGAATTATAGGATCAAATCTCCGTCTTTTAGCTTTTGAATTTCGTAAATCTTTTATATACTTATTTGTATGTTTATGCTATAATGTTCATCCCATCTAAATCCCATGAAGTGTTTCATCGGATAAAGTAGTTTTGCTATACTTACTAGAATCTCATCCAAAATTTGGGCACTATAAGCAATAGTCAATAAATTAGTTCTATAAATAAACAAGGCTAGACCAAATTGTCTCATTCATTTAAGAAAATCTGTCTAGTCAAGAACAAAAAGTCATACTATCTAGCAAGAATAAATGAGGCAAAAAATTGAGTTGTCTTGTTGAAAAATATATACACACACACTTGAGAAGAAAAGATATAAATTAGCTTCTTAAATTCATGTCTAAGACAAAAATTGAATTCAATTTATTTTGCTTTTCATGTTCTATAAAAAATTCATTTCCGTTTCAAATATGAAACCATTTATATGTGACAACGGGTTAAGCTAAATCCTATATGTAATGCATAACCAGAGTATTTTAAGCAAATGCAGGAAAAAGTCATAACCATTTTGCAATCAATTTATAAAACTATAATTTTACGTATATGTAAGGAAACAAATTTTTTATCTTATGCTTGATTAATTATGTTGTGTGTTTATGTGTTATTGCTTGTTTTGACTTATTTGACACAATTTTTTTGTATTAGAACACCTACATGATTTAATTTAGGTATCGACGTTATAAGGATCAGGTTCTAGGAAGATAGCAAATATCCCAAGCGAAAGAAACTTTTCACTGCTTCACAAATATCGCTAGAAAGTGTATACAATATTTTTGAAAGAAGAGGTGTCATACCATATATGCCCAATGTTTTTAAAGGGTGCATGTCGAACAGGCATTATCATTTCATCACAAGTAATAAATAGATTTGAGAAGACACAGAATGATAACAACATTTTTTTACATGGTGTATTTATTTGTGACTGTTCTTTTTGACTAATTATCGTTCTTATATGTCACAATCCAAAATTGATACATGATGATCTTATTGCAGCCCAATTTTAATAATTAAGCCAATCACTCAAACTGATAAAGGAACTACGAAATTGGCAATAACAATCACCAATGAAAGTCTTCTAGCAAGAAGTCAAGCCAATAAGAAATATAGTTAAAATGGTTTTGTGAAAGAAATCTCATATGTCTTAAAAATCTGGAGTCATAGCGTAAGAACATCTAATACATAATAGAATCTGATATATACGCCTGTCTCTGAAAATGATAAAAAAAAAAAAAGCAAGAAGAGAGCAGGTTCGAAGTCGTCTTTGAGAATTCCTAAAGCACCCAATACCTCGAGCACTGCTCCAATACGAGAGAATCAGTTACCACATTCGGTACTCATTGTCATCACCCGATTTCCTCAGGTCATGATGGTGCCTACCATAACCTACCAGTAGGCAAGCCAACTCGTAGTCCAAAACGGCTAGTAATGGACTACTCAATAATATAAGAAAAAGAATGCAAAATATATGAAATAAAGATCAATACATAGAAGAATCCCAAAACCTGGTGGTATCAGTACAAGAGCTTCTAATATAAAAAAGTACAAAAGTAAAATATCAAGAGAAATACACTGATATAACTTATCTCTGAATACAACTTAGAGACTACTCTAATACATAAGAGAGAGATAAATAAAGCTCCGAACGTTAGGAGCTCACTCTAAGTCTCTGAACCAGGCCTGCTCCGCATGATGCACACATCAACGGCGATAACCGGTACTATGATCTGCAGGCCGCAAAAGTGTAGTATGAGTACCAAATGAATGGTACTCAGTAGGCTACTGCCAACTGAGCTCCAAAGATAAAGCATATATATACATCATAAAATCAGAATGAAAACTATACCCAAGAGTTCAGAAATCATATGAAAAGTCAATAAGATAATAAGGAACAACTATCATATTCATATCCAAACGTCTAACATAATAAAACTAAGGAAGTATGTAAGACCCTGCGAAATTCTCTCATAGAATGAACCTTAGAGCGTGTCAAGTGAGGCATGATTCTGACCCTAAAAGATTGAGAAGTGACTTCCTAAGTGAGTATCATGTTAACCATATAGAATTTTCCCAATTTTGACTTTTTGTCACATGGGAAATTCGATAAGCTTTTCGATGATATAAGATTCGCCCAAATTTGATACCCGGGTAAGAAGTTATGGCTAAATTAAGTCCTAGTCGTAAACCAACGTCATTTTGGTGCTCGGCGCATCGCGGAGAGGGTCTATTTGACAATTATCAATTTCTAGTGGAACTCTGTGATAGTGGCGCATCGCGGAGGACCCCAATCTCCCAATAGTCAATATCCAGTGGCTTGGTGCGATTGTGACGCATCGCGTTGAAGTTCCAGGTCTCAACTAGTGGGACAAGGCGATGGCTCTGCATCGTGGTGACTACAAATTTCCCATTTGTCAATTTCCAGTAAGCCACCGCAATAGTGGCGCATCGCAGTGGCCGATGAAATCGAGTTCCCAGTTCAATTTTTCCAGCTTCGTATAGAAGTTAAAAAGGGAATTTTGGACTTTTTCCAAGCTTCTTAAACCGTGCAAACACCAAATCAAGGTCATTTACAAGCATTCTATGAAGTCTGTCTCAAGTTTTCTCTCAACAAAAATCCTAAGTATCCAAAACCGCTTTCAAAATTCTCAAGAAACACCATAGATTTTCTAAATTGAGTCAAGATTCAATGTTTCCAAGTCAAGGGATTCAAGAACCCTCATTCGAGAGTACGAATAGAGTTCAAAAATTAAGGGTTCATCCAAAGCTTCTAATTTAAGGTATGTGGGGTTTTGAACAAGGGTAATCCTTTCACCCTTGTGGCCAAAACCTTATTTAAACTATAATTCTCTGCAATTTATAAGTTTTTACATGAAATTAAATTGGGGTTTTTCACCCATTCTTATTAGTTGCAAGCTTTTCTTGTTTCCCTTGAATTGAGAGTCTAGTGGCATGATTTTTACATGTTTTCTTGAGAAATTACAGCTAGGTCTATACCCCATGATTTTAATCCTTGATAAGTTGATAGTTGAAATGTTTGAAACATTGAAGTATATGAGTATGTTGAGATTTTGAGATAAATTGCTGAAATTTCCAGATTTCTACATGAGTTATGAATCTATCTGCTATCTATTATGCTTTTGATGAGTTTTAACTTGAGATTGAACTATGGGTTATTAATCCCTACTTAAAACTTAAGATTTTATGAACTCTTGTGCTATAAGCACCCATGATTTGAGTATTCTGATATTATTGAGGATTGTTTTGACCTAATGGTCGTTGAGTTTTGAAATCTACTCTACTACATGAGATTACAGATTTTATTATTGGGTTCTTATTGAAGCTTGACTTTATTCTAAAGTGGATTTTCATGAGATGAGTGAAATAAACTAAAGAGAGTAGTATTTAGCACCGAGCGGGTAAGTTACTACGGTTTTTTACCCCAAGATTACTTGCCATCGTAGGTTGGGTCTGAGGCCGAGTTTATGATTGTTATTAGGCCTAAGGACGAGTTGATATTGCCCCCGAGGCCAAGTTTGTTTAGTGATCACTGGACCTAGGTTATACTCCCTGGCAAGAGTATGACGCCTCTTCCCAACGTGAGGTCTCTTTCTTAGGAGGATGAAATGCTGGACTCCATGTAGCTCGCATGGTTTATGTCAGTTAAGATAACCTCCCTTGACATTTAAACTTTGAGATCAGTTACCTCCCTAAACTAAAGTATTTTCCATTGAGATAATATATTTTCCTTTAAAACTAAAATACTTTCCTTTGATATGAGTATTTTTCCCTAAAGATTGAAATGAGATATTTTCCTAACGTGAATGAAATGCCTTCAAGTATGTTCCAAATTTATATGATTTCGAATTCCAAGTTTTGAGTTTAAAAGAGTTATGAGTTCTTGAGCATTGAAGAAGTTTTACTATCCATCAGACATATGCATGAGTTGAAAGTATTACTTAAAGTTTCCTTTAGCCTTGAGTAATGAGAATAAGAGAAGAGTACAAATTTCAAAGCTGAAAGTATAATGACTCACAAGATTGCGTTACATGTTCCATTTTACATGATTCATGAGCTTTGAATTTTATACTTATTCAATCCATGTGAGTCATTACTTATTACATGCATGATTTGATTAACGAGTATTGATGTTGTTCTATATAAATGCATGCACCCCCACATACTCAGTACATTCCCAAGTGCTGATCCACATATACTTCTATGTACTACATTGTCTTATAATGTAGGTTCAGGTTCTTAGTCCTAGCCTCATCAGTAACTTTTGAGTACCTCTGTCTACATTCCTACAGTGGTGAGTCCTCATAGTTCGAGGACCTATCTTCATACATTTCTGCATTTGAGAGACCATGTTTTTACTTTCAGTTAGTTTTGAGTCAGCTGGGGACTTATCCCAATGGCTCTCTAGTTCATAGATTAGTAGAGGCTTTGTTAGACTAGTTATCATATTATGGTTGTGTTGAGGTTTTCGGTATTTCTTGGTCGTTTGGACCGAGTATTTTCTCCGTATTTTCTTTCATATGATATGACATTGCTAGTGTTTGAATTATTTCATCTTTAAATGAGTGTTATTAGTAGAAACAGGCTCAAAGGGTTAGCTTGGGGCTACTTGTAGCCTCAAGCACCGTGTGAAGTCTCGAGAGGTAATTTTGGGTCGTTACAAACTTGGTATCAGAGCCTAAGGTTTTAAAGGAATCCTAGGGAGTCTTACAAGCCACGTTGAGTAAAGTCTTGATCATCGGTGTGTAGCGCACCACATCTATGAGCAAGAGGCTACAAGACATTTTAGGAAAAAGTTATTTCTTTCTTTCGAATTCTACCTGTCCTACATTTGTCCCTCTCATCTAATAATTCATGCTCTTCTATTTCAGAAAATGCCTCTCCAAAGAACAAATGCCCACAGGAACGATGATGAGCAACCTCCACCTGTTGATCCTTTGAATGAGACTGTGTCTCATGTAGAGTTTTGGGCGGTCTTTTAGGCATTTGCCCAAGTAGTCACCGCTGATGTTTGGGCTAATAACTAGGCTGCAATTGTTAATCAGCAGGGAGGTGATGTAGCCGAGGTAGGATCCGTGATTTCATACGGATCAATCTTCCTAAATTTTATAGGTCCAAGGCAGGTGAGGACTCACAGTTATACCTGGAAGAGGTGAGAAAGATCACGCAAGTGATGCATATTTCTAAGGAAGAAAATGTTTAGTTGGCGTCTTATAGGTTGAAGGACATAGCATATGATTGGGTTTTATCATGGAGGAAGGGTAGAGGTGAGGATGCTGCTCCTTTGATTTGGTAGGTGTTCCAAGATATATTCTTGGACAAGTTGTTTTTGCTTGAGATGAGGGAGGCAAATATTGAGGAGTTTATGAACTTGAGGTAGGGCTCCATGACTGTTAAGGAGTACTTCTTGAAGTTCAACTAGTTGGCCAAGTATGCTCCTGATTTGATTTTTGACACCGAGCTAGTATGAGCAAGTTCGTGACTGGTGTTTCTGGGTTGGTACTAAAGGAGTGTAGGACTGCGATGTTGTATAGGGATATGGATCTGGCTAGGTTGATGACGCATACCCAACAGATACAGGCGGATAAGATTAGGGAGAGAGATCGAGTGAGGGGTAACAAGTGAGATAGATCTGAGCAGCATGAGTTTAGCTAGCCTAGGTTCCATGGTGGGAACCTCCCTCAGTTTCAGAGGCATCCATCTATGCCAGTGACTTCATCAGCTAGTTTTCCCGTACCTCGAAGCAGGCAGGAGCAAGGGGGAAGATCTTTTATGTCTAGGTCGCAGAATAGTGTTGGTAACAGGCCCCGCTATCCTCTCAATGCTAAGTATGGTAGGAGTTATCTCGGGGAGTGTTTTGTAGATCTGAGGGGTTGTTTTGGTTATGGAAAGCAGGGCCACAGACTTAAAGATTATCCTTATGCTAGATAGGGGAATAGAGATGCCCGACCTCAGGCATAGGCTACTAGTGCCCCAGCTTCTGTACCTTGTCCCGCCCCTTCTCAGAGCGCTTCATCTAGCACTACTGGCGGTCAGCGTCAGAACAAATTCTATGCCTTACCATCCCGTCAGGAGCAGGATAACTCTCTCGATGTTGTTATTGTTATGCTCCATTTATTTTTATTTGATGTCTATGTGTTGTTGGACCCCGGGTCAAGTCTCTTTTATGTGGCCCCACTTGTAGCTATGAATTTCAAAATAGGTCCCAAAAAGATTCCTGAGCCTTTTCTAGTTTCTACACCCGTCGGGGAGTCAGTTGTTGCTAAACACGTATAGAGAGATTGTCCTGTTACTGTTCTTCATAGAGTCATACTTTCTGATTTGATAGAGTTAGACATGGTGGATTTTGACCTTATTCTGGGTATGGATTGGCTTCATTCTTGTTATATGTCTACAGGCTATCGTACCCTTGTGGTCAAGTTTTAGTTTCTTGATGAACCAGCTTTTGAGTGGTTTGGGAGTTCGGTATTTCCCAAGAGTCATTTTATCTCCTATTTCAAAGCCAAAAAGCTAATATCCAAAGGTTCCATCTATCACTTAGTTAGAGTCAAAGACACTAAGTCTGAGGCTTCAACTATTCAGTCAATCAATAATGTTAATAAGTTTCCAAATGTTTTTTCGAAAGATCTCCCAGGGGTACCTCTCGATCGAGAGATAGGATTCGAGATTAACCTTCTTCCCGATACTCGGCCTATTTCTATTCTTCCATATCGTATGACACCTGCTTAGCTTAAGGAGTTGAAAGAGCAACTCAAAGATCTTTTAGACATAGTTTTCATAAGGCCCAGTATTTCTCCTTGAGGCGCGCCTGTCTTATTCGTGCGAAAGAAAGATGGTTATTTGCGTATGTACATTGACTATCGTCAACTTAACAAGGTCCTCTTCTGAGAATGTATGACCTATTTGATCAGTTACAAGGTGCAAGTTATTTCCCCAAGATAGACCTTAGATTCGGCTATCATCAACTTAAAGTGAGGGAATGTGATATTCCAAAGACAGCCTTCCGAACCCGCTATGGTCACTTCGAGTTTCTTGTTATCTCCTTTGGGCTATCCAATTCCCCAGCCGCCTTCGTGGACCTCATGAATCGAGTGTTCAAGCCATATCTTGATATCTTTGTCATTGTCTTCATAGATGACATCCTTGTATAATCCCATAATGAGAATGGCCATGCGAATCACCTTAGAGTTTTCTTGCAAACTCTTAGAGATCACTAGTTGTTCGCCAAATTCAGTAGGTGTAAATTTTAGCGAAGGTCTGTAGCCTTTCTGGGTCATATTATTTCAGCTAAAGGTATTAGAGTTGACCCCCAAAAGATAGAAGCTGTAAGAAATTGACCTAAACCTATCTCTCCATTTGACATTAGAAGTTTCTTGGGTCTAGTGGGCTACTACTGCCGTTTTGTTGAAGGTTTATCTTCTATTACATCTCCCATGACTCGGTAGACCCAAAAGAAAGTTAAGTTCCAGTGGTTAGATTCCTATGAGAAGAGTTTTTAGGACTTAAAGACTCGACGTACTTCAGCCTCTGTGTTGACTTTGCCTGATGGTACAAATGGTTTTGTGGTTTATTGTGATGACTCTAGAATTGGTTTGGGTTGTGTGTTGATGCAAAGAGGTAAGGTTATAGCCTATGACTCTAGACAGTTGAAGCCGCATGAGAAGAATTACCCAACCCATGATTTTGAGTTAGCTGTTATGGTCTTCGCTTTGAAAATCTTGAGACACTATCTTTATGATGTTTATGTTGATGTGTTTACTGATCATAAGAGCTTGCAGTGTGTGTTTACTTAGAAGAAGTTAAATATTATGCAGAGGAGGTGGTTGAAGTTGTTAAAATACTATGGTATGAGTGTGCTGTATCACCCGGGCAAGGCCAACGTAGTGGCGATGCCCTTAGCAGATTGTCTATGGGTAGTGTTGCTCATGTAGAGGAGGGGAAGAAAGAGTTAGCTCACGATATGCATTGTTTGGCTAGATTCAGTGTAAGGTTACTTGATTCAGCCGAGGGGAGTACGTTGGTGCAAAGTAGTTCCGAATCCTCAATAGTTTTGAAAGTGAAGGAGAAGCAAGACAAAGATCCTAGTTTTCTCGGATTGAAAGAGTTAGTTTAGGACCAAAAGGGAGAGGTTTTCTCCCAAGGGGGAGATGACGTGTTGAGTGTGCAAGGTAGATTGTGTGTTCCGTATGTTGATGATCTGAGGAAGAGGATTATGGCTGAAGTGCATGGTGCGCGGTATTCTCTTCATCCCAGCACTACCAAGATGTACCACAACTTGCAGGAAATCTATTGGTGGAATGGTATGAAGAAGAATATAGCCTAGTTTGTAGCAAAGTGTGCAGCGTGCCAACAGGTTAAGGTAGAGCACCAAAGACCTGGTGTTGTGATAAAAGAGTTTTGTATACCCACTTGGAAGTGGGAGGTGGTGAATATAGACTTCGTGATCTGTTGTCTCTTTCTCGTCGTTATCATGATTCTATTTGGGTTGTTGTGGATAGGTTGACTAAGTCCGTGCATTTCTTGACCATGCTCATATCTTATACAGATGAGGATTATTCTAGATTGTATATCCGGGAGATTGTCAGGCTGCATAGAGTTCCCTTGTCCATCATTTCGAATAGGGGCACACAATTTACTTCTCAGTTTTGGAGGGCGTTTCAGTAGGGTCTTGGTACCCAAGTTCTTTTGAGTTTCACTTTTCATTCGCAGACAGATGGTCAGGCTGAGAGGACCATTCATACCCTGGAAGATATGTTGAGGGCATATGTTCTTGATTTCAAAGGTAGTTGGGATGAATATTTTCCATTGATAGAGTTTTCCTATATCAATAGTTACCATGCTAGTATTAGGATGACACCATTTGAGTCCTTGTATGGTAGGAGATGTAGGTCATCCATAGGGTGGTTTGAAGTGGGTGAAGCCGCCGCAATTGGGCCTGATGCATAATTTAAAGCCATGGAGAAAGTTAAGTTGATTAGAGAGAGGTTGAAGACCGCTCAGAGTCGCCAAAAGTCATATGCCGATGTAAGAAGAAGAGATTTTGTGTTTGAGGTAGGTGATTTGGTGTACTTGAACATTTCACCCATGAAAGGGGTGAAGAGGTTTGATAAAAAGGGAAAGCTTAGTCCCCGTTATGTTGGCCCGTATAGAGTCTTGAGCCATTTTGGTAAGGTGTCCTATGAGGTTGAGTTGCCCGCAGAGTTGTCATCTGTTTATCCTTTTTTTCATGTTTCCATGCTTAAGAAGCATATTGGTGATTCCGTTATAGTGGATCCCTCAGAGAGTGCTGATATTCAGAACAATTTTTCCTTCGATGAGATTCCTATTGAGATCCTAGATTTTCAGATCCGTAGACTAAGGAACAAAAAAGTTCCCTTGGTTAATGTTTTATGGCGGAACTAGTCTGTTGAAGTTTCTACTTGGGAGGCAGAAGAAGACATGCGAGCCAAGTACCCGCACCTCTTCTCCACAAGTTCAGATCAAGCCGAAAGTATTATTCTTCCTTAACTTAGCCCTTCAAATCTATAGTTAAGCTATGTATATATTCTTGCATGAGTTCTTACAATTTCTGAAGTATTCAAGAGTTTAGAGAGATTAAGCTATGTGTACTCTGTTTTTCCTGTGTTCCTAGTCCAACCAGTGACATTCGAGGATGAATGTTTCCAAGGGGGAAATATTATAAGACCCCAAAAAATTCTCTCATAGAATGAACCTTAGGGCGTGTCAAGTGAGACGTGATTCCGGCCCTAAAATATTGAGAAGTGACTTCCTAAGTGAGTATCGTGTTAATGATATAGAATTTCCCCAATTTCCACTTTTAATCACATAGAAAATTTGATAAGCTTTCCGTCGATATAAGATTCACCAAAATCCGATACCTAGGTAAGAAGTTATGGCTAATTTAAGTCCTAGTCGTAAAACAACGTCATTTTGATGCTTGGCACATCGCGGAGAGGGTATATTTGACAATTGTCAATCTCCAGTGGAACTCCGCGATAGTGGAGCGTTGCGGAGGACCCCAATTTCCTAATAGTCATTTTCCAGTGGCCTGGCGCGATTGTGACGCATCGTGCTGAAGTTCCAGGTCTCAACTAGTGGGACAACGCGATGGTTCCGCATTGTGGTGACTACCAATTTCCCATTTGTCAATTTACAGTGAGCCACCGCGATAGTGGCGCGTTGTGGTGACCCATGAAATCGGGTTCCTAGTTCAATTTTTTTTAGTTTCGTAAAGAAGTTAAAAGGGGTATTTTGGACTTTTTTCAAGCCTCTTAAACCATGCAAACACCAAATCAAGGTCATTTACAAGCATTCTATGAAGTCTCTCTCAAGTTTTGTCTCAACAAAAACCCTAAGTATCCAAAACCTCTTTCAAGAATTTCAAGAATCCATCATAGATTTGCTAAATTGAGTCAAGATTCAAGGTTCCAAGTCAAGGGCTTCAAGAACCATCATTCAAGAGTACGAATAGAGTTCCATAAGAGAGAGTTCATCAAAAGATTCTAATTCAAGGTATGTGGGGTTTTGAACAAGGGTAATCCTTTCACCCTTGTGCCAAAAGTTATTTAAACTACAATTCTCTGCAATTTATAAGATTTTACATGAAATTGAATTGGGGGTTTTCACCCATTATTATTGGTTGCAAGCTTTTTATGTTTCCCTTGAATTGAGAGTCTAATGGCATGATTTTTACATGTATTCTTGAGAAATTGCAGCTGGGTCTATACCCCATGATTTAATCCTTGAGAAGATGATAGTTGAAATTTTTGAAATATTGAAGTATATGAGTATGTTTAGATTTTGAGATAAAATGCTGAAATTTCCTGATTTCTACACGAGTTATGAATCTATACGCTATCTATTATGTTTTTGATGAGTTTTAACTTGATATTGAACTATGGGTTACTAAAACCTACTTGAGACTTGAGATTTTATGAACTATTGTGCTATAAGCACCCATGATTTGAGTATTCTGAGATTATTGAGAAATGTTTTGACCTAATGGTCATTGAGTTTTGAAATCCACTCTACTACATGAGATTACAGATTTTATTATTGGGTTCTTATTGAACCATGAGATTATTCTAAAGTGGATTTTTAGGAGATTAGTGAGATAAACTAAAGGGAGTAGTATTTAGCACCAAGCGTGTAAGTTACTATGGTTTCTTACCCCAAAACTAGTTGCCCCCGTAGGTTGGGCCTGAGGCCGAGTTTATGATTGTTATTGGGCCTAAGGACGAGTTGATATTGGGACCGAGGCCGAGTTTGTTTAGTGATCAATGGACCTACGTTATACTCCCTTGAAAGAGTATGACGCCTCTCTCCAACGTGAGGTCTCTTTCTTAGGAGGACAAAATGTTGGACTCCATGTAGCTCGCATGGTTTATGTCGGTTAAGAGAACCTCCCTTGACATTTATACTTCGAGATCATTTACCTCCCTAAACTAAAGTATTTTCCATTGATATAAGATATTTTTGTTTAAAACTAAAATACTTTCCATTGATATGCGTATTTTTCCCCAAAGCTTGAAATGAGATATTTTCCTAACGTGAATGAAATGCCTTCAAGTATGTTCGAAAGTTATATGATTTCGAATTCCAAGTATTTGAGTTCTAAAGAGTTATGAGTTCTTGAGTATTGAAGAAGTTTTACTCTCCATGAGACATATGCATGAGTTCTAAGTATTGCTTAAAGTTTCCTTTAGCCTTGAGTAATGAGAATAAGAGAAGAGTACAAATTTCAAAGCTGAAAGTATAATGACTCACAAGATTTACATGATTCATGAGCTTCACATTTTATACTTATTCAATCCATGTAAGTCATTACTTATTACGTGCATGATTTGATTAAAGAGTATTGATGTTGTTTTATATAAATGCATGCACCCCCACATACTTAGTATATTTCCAAGTGTTGATCCACATATACTTCTATGTGCTACATTTTCTTATAATGTAGGTTCAGGTGCTCAGTCCCAGCCTCGTCTGTGACTTCCGAGTACCTCTCTCTACATTCCTACAGTGGTGAGTCCTCATAGTTCGAGGACCTATCTTTAGACATTTCTGCATTTGAAAGACTATGTTTTTACTTTCAGTTCATTTCGAGTCAGTTGGGGACTTATCCCAATGTCTCTCAAGGTCATGTATTAGTAGAGGGTTTGTCAGACTAGTTATCAGATTGTGGTTGTGTTGAGGTTTCCGATATTGCTTGGTCGTTTGGACTGAGCATTTTCTCCGTATTTCCTTTCATATGATATGACTATGCTAGTGTTTGAATTATTTCATCTTGAAATTAGCGTTATTAGTAGAAACAGGATCAAAGGGTTAGCTTGGGGCTACTTGTAGCCTCAAGCACCATGTGACGTCCTGGGAGGCGATTTTGGGTCGTTACAAAGTATCTGGGTGAACTAACTTATTCCAGCTACATTTAATATATGTCAATGCTATACCATATATCCCACGTCAATATATGAATAAAGAGTGAACGAAAGATATATAGTAATATACCAGGCGAAGAAAGGACTATACAATATGAATAATGAAGGAAGGGATATACGATAGTATTATAGCTTTATATAGCTAGATATATATCGGTATATATACATATAAACACAAGGTCATCTCAAAGCATAACATATATCATCCTATTCTAATTTTAAGACCTCATTACAACACTATAAGGAATTAAATACTATCATACTCATGGTTTCTAATCCACATGGATAGACATGAAATAATCATGCATAATATTGAAATCATAAGATAGAAGAGGCCAAAGACATACCTCAAATCCTGATATCGGATCAATGAACCATCTGTCATAAGCTAGCCATAATAAAGATCATAGAAATGATAATAATAATATCAATAATAGCGTGAATAATCGTCTACTCCGGACAACCAAATACCTAGACAAGCCTATGCATGCCCCCACCGCCCCTGTCTTGGAAGGTTCAATCAACATACAACAAAAAAAGACATATACTTCACCCATATATATGCACCCTTCCTATGCCGACTGATAAATATAAGTGCATATTAGTGATAGGTGATGCACATGTAGGAATGAATGCAAAGTATACCATCAATATCTCAACTCATCATAACTGTCCTCATTATGAACATCATCATCATAATCAACCTCCGGCCTCTCCAAGTATCAATATTATCTCAATAGTATCCTCCGGACTCATACCGAATATCAATATTATCACAATATCCTTCGGCCTTGCCGGGTATCAAAGTCATCTTAATAGTATCATCTGGACTCAAATTGGGTATCAATATCATCATAATATCCTCTGGCCTTACCGGGTATCAATATCATCTCAATAGTATCCTTCGGACTCGAATTGGGTATCACTATCCTCATAATATCCTCTGGCCTTGCCGGCTTTGCCAGTTATCAATATGTCATCACAATATCCCCCGTCCTTGTTGGGGGTATCAATATATCATCATAACTATCAACATATAAATATAGGCATATAATAGGTGCACAAACGGAAGCCAATATACTCATAACCATAAAAGATATCTATCTTGTCAATACACCCCAACTACTCATTATTAGTTAACCAACACACATTATAATAGAATCAATAGTTCACTAGTCATCACATAAACTCTGGTTATTTAGCCTAAACATTATCCTTACTCACGGGATAGCAACTAACCACTATTTATTAAATAGCCAACATCTAGCATCTAGTCAAGGTTCATCACTATACCAAAACTGTCATTTATCCACCATTCATTATTATCAACTAATCTACTATATCTGTTAATCATTAATAGTCCACAATTTACCATTTATCATCTAACCATTCTTTATTAACTAACATCCTTCATTAACTAACCATCATTTACCAACTAATCTTCATTTATTAACTATTGAACATCATTATTAGGCATATATCAATCATCGCTAGTTACCATATTTCAACTAAGCAAAGTTCAATAACTAGTACATTAAATTTCTAGCCATCAAATACTATAGCCACCTAAAAGACATCTAGTTACCACTTAGCTTAACCCTTAATTAGGAAGAACAATCATAAGATCGTATTTCAACGAGAATCACATCAATTACCGATATAATAATCATGAATGTACCAAATCTATACATGTCATAACCAGTATTCAATTATTGGAATAATAAACATCATAACACATCTTCCTCCGTACCATACCAGAGAGATGTGTATACAAACATATACATATTCATATTCATAAACTGTAATCATATTATTTATTATGAAAAACACTTCTCGGATATTCAATCAATGTCATAACGCGTCCCTTGGCCCATTAATTTATCCAAAATAATTTCAACATCATAATCACGACCTTAGGCCCATATTCATATTTAGAACTCATATCGATAATCATATTTTTAAGCCATAGAATATCTCTAATCATCTCACATATAGGAGGCAAAATATCAAAAACATGTAATCATCTATCACACAAGAGGAATCACACATCTAGGATGCATAATATATATAGACATGTAACCGTCTATGGGATATCATATATCAAAACACCATACATTATGACTACGAAGAATATCACTTCTCTAGTCTAATTTACATATCTAAACGGAATATCGTCTCTATAAGTCCAATAATCATGACTATAGGAAATAGAAAATCTATAGTCCAATCATCATTTCTAAGAGAAAATACCATCACTATAGGCCACATAATGTATTTAGAAGGAATATCATCTCTAAATGCCCAAAATCACTTCCAGAAGGAGTATCATAACCATAACTCAAAAGCCACAATACGGAAATGTCAATACAAGTTACAAAGTTATGAAGTAACCTTATTCTAAGGTTTACTAGTCTCATCTATGCCTAACATCTGCAACTAAGTCTACAAGACTTAACACAAGCTTAGGCCTATCCACAATTTCCATAAGTAGGCGCACTATGCCCAAAACTACGCTAATATATCTAGTTCATCTTCTAGATGTCAAGTAAACCATATTTGAGCCTAAGGTAGCAACTTCAACAAGAAACAAGGGTACTCAAGTCAACTCTACCCATCTTACAATTTCAAGACTACCACACTAGCCCAATAAGGCTAAATAAACAAATCATTCTTCCAAAGATAAAACCATATTCCAAATATATTATTATCTCATATCCATACTATAACTAATCTAAACTGGCGAGGGAATGCAATAGGATACAAAAGGGTTATAAACATGCCATCTTACGGGTCCAAAACCCTCATCTACTCTTCAAAACATCCATAATCAAGGCCAAGTTATACTACTCATAATCAATACTAATATACATAGTCACACGCATTTTAATCACACATTATCTATGAAGAAAAGTAGACAGAAGCCTACATCAAGGTCAAACTGCAAAACCTCACTTCACGCACCACATGCTCGTCTTCACTTTACAATCCTCAAAATTCCATCACACTATAAAAACCATAATCTACTCATCAATATGAGTCTAACGATACCCATATTGCACTATTTTTCTTCGGGTTTAAAAATGACACCAAAAACAAAAGTGGCTCCCACATACGGAAAATGAGTTTCCGAAACCAACCCAATGTTCACACATGAACAAGGAATCATAACCCTCAAGAAATGAGTGAAAATTAAGTATATTGTAACACCTCCAAAAATCTTCTATGTGGTATCTTACTTAGTAGCATGTTTGAGAGGCTAGCAACTTGAAAATTTCCTAAGTGTCAAAAAGGACTTAGTCATATTTTAAGCTCCTAAAGTAGTGTGATCTCTAAATCAATTTTTCTAAACTTAAGATATGGATTTTTAAGTTTTTTCATGTTCTAGGGAGTAAAGGGGATGCGTCGGGAAAATTTTAGATTTTTCAAACAGAGTTAGAGGTGAGATTGGATGTTGGAAACAGTGAACCGATGCGAAGTCAATAAGCCACATTGATGAACACATCGATTGAAATAGTGAACCAACGCGATATCAATGTGTCGCATTGGTTGGCGTGTCAGTACCCAGTTCACTATTTCTTTTAAAATTTTTGGTCAGGAGGGATATATTAGTTAATTCCCCTCATCTAAACTTTGTCTTAACACAAAATTAAATCATTTTTGGGAAAAAATACATCAGAAACCTCTTATAATCTCTCAAATCAAAAGCCCTAGTCTCTTTCCCTAAGATCAAGAGTTCATTTTTGAAGTCAAGAATTTTAAGAACTTAAGCGAGATTCGGATTCCAACCTTCATCCTAAGTGGTCGAAGGTACGTGGGGTTTTCCTATTAATACATGGGCATAAGAAAATTGTTTCAATATCATTTAAACATTGTGAGATCATGAATTTCTGAAGGGTTTTAGAATTATCTATGCAATCTTGCATTATGAATTCTTTAATGATATTATTGTTTTGGTCTTAAGGCCTTTCCCCCAAATTTATTTGTACTCATACATATGTATTTATGAAATTGGGTCTGAATATTTAATGGAGAGTATGAACATATGGAATCCCTCTCTTGCTATGATTTCCTATTCTTTTCATATGATATGGATTATTTCAAATGCATCTTGAGAAGCATGATACAAATGTCTTGATTATTATTTATCATTTGATTATGGTTTTGAATTGAAGAGAGGGGATTTTACATGATGATAAATGTTGAAAATAAATAATGAAGAATTGTAGGATTTGTCAAAAATACATGACCACCACATCTTTTGTTGAAATGTTTGAATGAGGGATTCTTTACATAATTTGACAAATGCTTTGAAGTATGAATCTTCTTGAACTGTTTGAAGTATGGTGGTCCTAACTTTATGTTTTGAAAGAAGATATTAGATTATGATATTTTATGGCTAAGAGACTCGACTTGTAAGTCAATGGTATGACGATACCATATAAATGAATGTCATTATAGAGTAAGAGTTTCAGACATGATTTCAAAGAATACATGTTTTAAAGAGCTAAAAATGGGCTTAAAGAGGGTTAGGTAGTTTCCCGAAGAAATCTTGAGTTCAAATAACTCCTAGCCCAAAACCGTGTTTTGTCGATACGTGTTTCATTACATCCTCAAAAAGGATTATACGCTGGCCTAGTGCCCTATGACATATTATAGATAAAGACTCTAACTCTTGTATCAAACTTGAGTTAGGGGCTTAACTGCCGAGTCAAGGGAAGATTCCATATAGCCCATGAAATTTTAGAGTTTTAGGGTATACCACCTAGCTCAAAAGTAATACAAAGAATAAAGTTGCATTTACAAGATGGTTTTAAGAGCATTCGAGATGGACCATGTATTTTGAACTATTTTATGCCTAATGTTTTATGACTTTCTCTCACCTATGTTATATATGTATAACTTCATTATTTTGAATTGCTCTGTGTACCATTACAATTGTATTGAACCCCTATATTTTAGGGTTTGAGGTTCAGTCTACAGGTCCTACTAAGCCGTAGAGATTTTTAGAAAGAAGTGAAGTGTGCAGTTGGTGATCCTTATCTATTCTGGAAAGACTATTTATTTTAAGATACTTGTTATTTACTTTGGTTTAGGTTCACTAGGGCCTTGTCCCAGTTTTAGACAGTTTGATAATTTTATATGTAATAGAGATTTTTCAGATTGGAACTGATGTTGTCTAGTTATTGATTTACTTATTTTAGAAATGTTCAACCAAACTCACAATATGAACATGATTCAATTTTTTATATTCTACATTTTTTTTTATTATTATGAGTGGTCTTCATGAGTACCAGACAGGAAGGGGCGCCCAAGCCTACACGGTTCAGGATACTCGTCGCAGCCAGGGTCCTGAATCAGGTCGTGACAAACTTGGTATCAGAGCATGGTTCATGGTCCCAGGGTATCTGCAAAGTTATGTTGGGTAGAGTCCATTTTATGGGTGTGTAGCACGCCACATTTATAAATAGGAGGCTACTAGGAGTTTAGGAATGTTTCCCTACTTTGTGATTTAGTTAGTACGGTAGAGACTAAAAGTTCCCTAATCAATGGTTTCTTGTGTTTAGAAAAGTTATCATGCCTCCACATCTCTCCAATGATTAGAACGCCCAGGATGAAGATGTTCGTCCTACCCATGGGATGAGGACACATAGTAGGGCTCACACTCCTGAATATGTTACTGCTGTGAGAGTCCCTCCTGTTCAGACCAGCCCATCCAGGGAATCTAGGGCTCCCCGTTTAGGTACTAACAACACCCAACCTCCCCAGAGAGATATGAAATGCTGAGTTCAGACAGTCGATGCATATGATTTAACAACTAGTGGCTTCACAGACCTGATGGTCGAAGGATCTTTGGTCTGCGTCTAGTACATTCGAGACTACACAGGTGGGTCTGTTTATGTAAGACCTCACAAAGTTCCCTCGTAGTCTAAGCCTTAGAGCGTGTCAAGTGAAGTGTAATTCTGGCACTAAAAGATTGAGAAGATACTTCCTAAGTGATTGGTGTTTAAACCATATCAAATTTTCTAAAATTTGACTTTTTGTCATATAGAGAATTGAATTAGCTTTCCAACAATACCAATTTCATCCAAATCCAATATCAGGGTGAGAAGTTATGTCGTTTTACTGAGAGTTGTTGGAACCACCCAGGTGCAACAGATGATCTGATGGACCATCGAGTCTGTGATGGACCATCGGAACCAAGGCAGTAGCTCCCTTTTCTGGCCCTAGTGTGATGGCCAAAATGATGCACCATTAAGGATGCGATGGACCATTGTTGGGACCGTCGTGCTCAGGCAGTGTGGCCTTATCCTGGCCAACGTGCGACGGACGATCCGACGGACGATCCGACGGACCATTGGGTATGCGATGGACCATGGCTGAGACCGTTGCATTGAGGCAGTGTGTTCATTTTATGGCCAACGTGAGACGAACATTCCGACGGACCGTCAGTTCTGCGATGGACCGTCGCTTAAATCATCGCAGCCCCCGTCCAGTGTTTTTAACTCATTTTAATAAGGGGATTTTTCATCTTTCCATTATTTTATCATCCATATATATTCCAAGTGATTAAAATGGATTCATTCATCATCCAAAATGTAAGACAACTAGGTTTTCTCCCTCAATATCAAATCTAAAACCCTTCACCAAGAAATCAAGAACTCACCATGAATTCTACAAATTGAGTTGAGATTTGAGTTCCCCAAGTTCAAAGGTTGCAAGAAATCTCTCTAAAGAGTAAGAAAAAGAGTTTAGATCAATCTCGTTCGTCTAATTTCATAATCTAAGGTATGTGAGATTTTGTACAAGGGTAATTCTTTCATCCTTGTGCCCAAAGGCTTATTTAAACTATAATTTTCTGCAATCTATGAGATTTTACATGAATTTAAATTAGGGGTTTTCACCCATTGTTATTGATTGTAATATTTTGATGTTTCCCATGAATTAAGAGTCTAATGACATAATTTTCACATGTTTTCTTGAGAAATTACAGCTGGGCCTATACCCCATGATTTTAATCCTTGAAAAATTAATAGTTGAAATTTTTAAGATATTGAAGTATATGAGTATGTTGAGATTTTGAGACAAATTGCTTAAATTTCAAGATTTCTACATTAGTTATGAAGCTATATGCTATCTATTATACTTTTGATGAGTTTTAACTTGAGATTTAATTATGGGTTATTGAACCCTACTTGAGATTGGAAATTTTATGAACTCTTATGCTATAAGCACCCATGATTTGAGTATTCTGAGATTATTGAGAAATGTTTTGACCTAATGGTCATTGAGTTTTTAAATACACTTCACTATATGATATTACAGGTTTGATTATTGGGTTCTTGATGAACCATGCGATTATTTTAATGTGGATTTTCATGAGGTGAGCGAGACAAAATAAAGGGAGTAGTATTTAGCACCGAGTTGGGTAAGTACTATGGTTTCTTACACCAGAACTATGTGCCACCATAGGTTTAAGATTTTGGGCCTAAGGCTGAGATATTTTCCCCAAGGCCGAGATAAGTGATCACTGAATTGAGGTTATACTCTCGAAAGAGTATGATGCTCCTCCCCAACGTGGGGTCTCTTTCTTAGGAGGAAAAAACATTGGAATCCATGTAGCTCGCATGGTTTATGTAGGTTAAGAGATCCTCCCTTGATACAAGTTACTTTCCTAATAGTAAAGTTGAAATTTTTTTCCCTAAGACTAAAGTATTTTCCCTTTATATAGGTATTTTTCCCTAAAGCTTGAAACGAGACACTTTTCTAAAGTGAATGAAATGACTTTAATTATGTTTCAAAGTTATATGATTCCGAATTCCAAGTACTTGAGTTGAAAAGAGTTATGAGTTCTTGAGCATTAAATAAGTTTTACTCTCTATGAGACATATGAATGAAATGAATGTATTGTTTAAAGTGTCCTTTAGCCTATGGGTAATGAGAATAAGAGAAGATTACTGATTTCAAAGTTAAACTATGATGACTCGCGAGATTTGTGTTACATGCTCCATTCTACATGATTCATGAGTTTTACATTTTATACTTATTCAATCCATATGAGTCATTACTTATTGCATGCATGATTTGATTAAAAAGTATTGATGTTGTTTTATATAAATGTGTGCAGCCCCACATACTCAGTACATTCCCAAGTGCTGATCCATTTATACGTCAATATGTAACATTGTCTTATAATATAGGTTTAGGTGTTCAGTCCCAGCCTCATTAGTGAGTTCCGAGTACCTCTATCAACATTTCTACAGTGGTGAGTCCTCATGGTTCGAAGACCTATCTTTAGATATTTCCGTATTTGAGAGACTATGTTATTACTTTCAGTTCATTTTGAGTCAGTTGGTGACCTGTCCCAACGGCTCTCTAGTTCATAGATTAGTAGAGGCTTTGTCAGATTAGTTATTAGATGGTGATTTTGTTGAGAATTACAGTATTATGGTCATTTGGATCGAGTATTTTCCCCGTATCTCCCTTAATATGATATGACTATGCTAGTGTTTGAATTATTTCTTCTTAAAATGAGCGTTATTAGTAGAAACAGGCTAAAAGGGTTAGCTTGGGGCTATTTGTAGCCTTAAGCACTGTGTGATGTCGCGGGAGGCAATTTTGGGTTGTTACAAACTTGGTATTCAAGCCTAAGGTTTTAAGGAGTCCTAGGGAGTCTGACAAGCCGCGTTGAGTAGAGTCATGATCATCGGTGTGTAGCGCGCCACCTCTATAAGCAAGAGGTTACAAGACATTTTAGGAAAAGTTGTTTCTTTCTTTCAGATTCTATCGTGCCTACAGTTGTCCCTCTCATCTAATAATTCATGCTCTTCTATTTCATAAAATGCCTATCCAAAGAGCGAATGCCCGCAGGAACGATGATGAGCAACCCCTATCTGTTGATTCTTTGAATGAGTTGGTGTATCATGCCGAGTTTCGGGTGGACTTTCAAGCGTTAGCCCAAGTAGTTATCGCTAATATTTAGGCTAATATCTAGGTTGTAGTGGCAAATCAGTAGGGAGGTGATATAGCTGCAGCTAGGATTCGTGGTTTTATGCGGATGAATCCTCTAGTGTTTTTGGGTCTAAGGCAAATGAGGACCCACAATTATACCATGAGGAGGTAAGAAAGATCACTCAAGTGATGCATATTTCTGATGAAGAAAGTATTGAGTTAGCATCTTATAGAATGAAGGACATTGCTTATGGCTGCATTGTATCGTGAAGGAAGGGTAGAGGTGATGATGATACTCCTATGACTTGGCAGGTACTCCAAGATATATTCTTGGACAAGTTCTTTCCGCTTGAGATGAGGGAGGCAAAGATTGAGGAGTTTATGAACTTGAGGTAGGGCTCCATCACTATTAAGGAGTACCGCTTGAAGTTCAACCAATAGGTCAAGTATGCTTCTGATTTGATTTCTGACACCCGGCATAGTATGAGAAAGTTCGTGAATGGTGTTTCTGGGTTGGCACTGAAGGAGTGTAGGACTGCGATGTTGTATAGGTATATGGATCTGGCTAGGTTAATGATGTATGCCCAGTAGATAGAGGTAGATAATATTAAAGAGAGATAGAGTGAGGGGTAACAAGAGGGATAGATCTGAGAAATATGAGTTTAGCCATCCTAGGTTCCATAGAGGGAATCACTCTCAGTTTTAGAGACATCTGTCTATACCAGTGCCTTTATCGGCTAGTGCTCTCGTGCGTAGAGGCTGGTAGGAGCAAGGGGGCAGGTCTTTTATGTATAAGTCGAAGAACAATGTTGTTAACAGTCCCCGTTATCCTCCTTGTGATAAGTGTGGTAGGGATCATCTCGGTGAGTGTTTCGTATATTTGAGGGGTTGTTTTGGTTGTGGAAAACAGGGCCATAGTCTTAGAGATTGTCCTCATGCTACAAAGGGGAACAGAGATGCCCAACCTCATACATAGGCTACTAGTGCACCAGCTTCTATACCCCATTGCACACCTGCTCAGGGCGCTTTATCTAGCACTGCTGGCATTCAGCGCTAGAATAGATTCTATACCTTACCATCCTGTCAGGAGAAGAAGGACTCTCCTGATGTTATTATTACTATGCTCCGTGTCTTTTTCTTTGGTGTTTTTAATGTTGAACCCCGGGTCAAGTCTCTCTTATGTGACTCCACTTGTAGCTGTGAATTTCAAAATGAGTCCCGAAAAGATTTCTGATCCCTTCCAAGTTTTTACACCAGCAGGGGATTCAATTGTTGCAAAAAAAGTTTATAGAGATTGTCCTGTTACTATTTTTCATAGAGTCATACTTGCGGATTTGATAGAGTTACACATGGTGGATTTTTAACTTATTTTGGGTATGGATTGTCTTCATTCTTGTTATGCAACTATAGACTGTCATTCCCATATGGTAAAGTTTTAGTTTCCTGGTGAACCAACTTTTGAGTGGTCCGGGAGTTCGGTATCTCCAAAGAGTCATTTTATCTCCTATCTCAAAGCCAGAAAGCTAATATCCAGGGACTGTATCTATCACCTAGTTAGATTCAACGACACTAAGTACGAGGTTCCAACCATTCAGTCAGTCAATATTTTTAATGAGTTTCAAAATATTTTTTTGGAAGATCTCTTAGGGGTACATCCCGATAGAGAGATAGAATTTGGGATTGACCTTCTTCCTAATACTCGGTCTATTTTTATTCTGCCATACCATATGGAACCTGTAGAGCTTAAGGAGTTGAAAGAGCAACTCAAAGATCTTTTAGAAAAAGATTTCATTAGGCCCAGTATTTCTTCTTGGGGCGTACCTGTCTTATTCATCGGAAAAAAAGATGGTTCTTTTCATATGTGCGTTGACTATCGTCAGCTTAACAAAGTCACAGACAAACATAAGTATCCTCTTTTGAGAATTAATGACCTGTTTGATCAGTTTCAAGGTGCAAGATATTTCTCTAAGATAGACCTTTGATTCGGCTATCACCAGCTTAAAGTCAGGGAATGTGATATCCCAAAGACAGCCTTCTAAACCCACTATCGTCACTTGAATTTGTAGGCATGTCTTTTGGGATAACCAATGCCCAAAAAACCTTTATGGACCTCATAAATCGAGTGTTCAAGCCATATCTTGGTATGTTTTTCATTGTCTTCATAGATGACATCCTCGTATACTCCCATAATGAGAATGACCATGTGAATCACCTTAGAGTTTTCTTGCAAACTCTTAGAGATCACCAGATGTTCGGCAAATTCAATAAGTATGAATTTTTGCTAAGGTTTGTAGCCTTTCTAGGTCATATTATTTCAGCCGAAGGTATTAGAGTTGATCCCCCAACGACAGCAGCTATAAGAAATTGGCATAGACCTATCTCTCTGTCTGACATTAGAAGTTTCTTAGGTCTAGCGGGCTACTACCGTCATTTTGTTGAAGGTTTCTCTTTTATTGCGTCTCCCATGACCTGATTGACCAAAAGAAAGTTAAGTTCCAGTGGTCAGATTCCTGTGAGAAGAGTTTTCAGGAGTTGAAGACTCGACTTACTTCAACCTATTTGTTGACTTTACCTAATGGCACATAAGGTTTTATGGTGTATTGTGATGCCTCCAGAGTTGGTTTGGGTTGTGTGTTTATGCAAAAAGGTAAGGTTATAAATTATGCCTCTAGACAGTTAAAGCCGCATAAGAATAATTATCCAACCCATGATCTTGAGTTAGTTGTTGTGGTCTTTACTTTGAAAATCTGGAGATACTATCTTTATGGTGTTTATGTTGATGTATTTTTTTTATCATAAGAGCCTGCAGTATGTGTTTACTCAGAGGGAGTTGAATCTTTGGTAGAGAAGGTGGTTAAAGTTATTAAAAGACTATGATATGAGTGTGTTGTATCAGCTGAGTAAGGCTAATGTAGTGGTTGATGCCCTTAGTAGAGTGTCTATGGGTAGTGTTGCCCATGGAGAGGAAGGTAAGAAAGAGTTAGCTCGTGATGTGCATTATTTGGCAAGATTGGGTGTTAGCTTGCTTGATTCAGCTAAGGGAAGTACTTTGGTGCAGAGTAGTTCTGAATCCTCTTTAGTTTCAGAAGTGAAGTAGAAGCAAGACAAAGATCCTAGTTTGGTCAGACTGAAGGAGTCAGTTAAGGACAAAAAGGTAGAGGTTTTCTCCCAAGGGTGAGATGGCTTGTTGAGATTGCAGGGTAGATTGTGTGTTCCGTGTGTTGATGATCTCTGTTAGAGTATTATGGTTGAAGCGTATGGCGCACAGTATTTCATTCATCTGGCACTACCAAGATGTACCACGACTTGTGGGAAATCTATTGGTGGAATGGTATGAAGAAGAATATAGATGGGTTTGTAGAAAAGTGTGCAATATGACAATAGGTTAAGGTAGAGTACTAAAGACCTGGTGGTGTGATGCAAGAGTTTTGTATACCCACTTGGAAGTGGGAGGTGGTGAATATGGACTTCGTGAACGGGTTACCTCTTTCGCGTCGTCATCATGATTCTATATGGGTTGTTGTGGATAGGCTGACTAAGTATGCACATTTATTGCCCGTGAACAGATCTTATACAGCTGAGGATTATGCTTGATTTTATATCCGGGAGTTTGTCAAGCTGCATAGAGTTCCCTCGCCCATTATTTCGGTTAGGGGCACTCAATTTACTTCTCAGTTTTTTAGGGCATTTCAGCAGGGTCTTGGTACCCAAGTTCTTTTGAGTTCTGCTTTTCATCCGCAGACAGACGGTTAGGCTGAGAGGACCCTTCAAACCTTTGAAGACATGTTGAGGGTGTGTGTTCTTGATTTCAAAGGTAGTTGGGATGAGTATTTTCCATTGATTGAATTTTCCCTATAACAATAGTTACCATGCTAGAATCGGGATGGCACCATTTGAGGCCTTGTATGGTAGAAGATGTAGATCACCCGTAGGTTGGTTTGAAGTGGGAGAAGCTGTCATCATTGGTCCTGATGCAGTGTTTGAAGCTATGGAGAAAGTTAATTTGATTAGAGAAAGGTTGAAGACAGATCAGAGTCGTCAAAAGTCTTATGCCGATATGAGGATAAAAGATCTTGAGTTTGAGGTGGGTGATTTGGTACACTTGAAGATTTTACCCATGAAAGAGGTGAAGAGGTTTGATAAAAAGGGAAATCTTAGTCCCCGTTATGTTGTCCCGTATAGAGTTTTGAGCCGTGTTGGGAAAGTAGCCTATGAGGTTTAGTTTCTTGCGGAGTTGTCAGCTGTTCATCCTGTTTTTCATGTCTCTATGCTTGAAAAACATATTTGTGATTCTGGTGTAGTAGATCCCTCAAAGAGTGCTGATATTCAGAACAATCTTTCATTCGATGAGATTCCTGTTGAGATCCTAGATTTTTAGATCCATAGACTGAGGAACAAAGAGGTTCCTTTAGTCCAAGTTTTGTGGCGGAACCATACAGTTGATGGCGTTACTTGGGAGGCAGAAGCAGACATGCAAGCCAAGTACCTATACCTCTTTTTCGCGAGTTCAAATCAATCTGAAGGTATTGTTTTTCCTTAATTCAGCCCTTCTAATCTAAAGATCAGCTATATGTATCTATCTTTGCATGAGTTCTTGCATTTTCTAAGGTATTCAAGAGTTTAGAGAGATTTTGGGCCGTTTAGAAAACTGCTTCAGCTAGGTATACTGTGTTTTCCTGTGTTCCTAGTCTAACTAGAGATATCCGAGGACGAATGTTTCCAAGGGGAAGATATTGTAAGACCCCGCAAAGTTCCCTGGTAGTTTAAGCCTTAGAGCGTGTCAAGTGAAGTGTAATTTCGTCCCTAAAAAATTGAGAAGAGACTTCCCAAGTGATTTGTGTTTAAACCATATAGAATTTTCTTAAATTTGACTTTTCGTCAAGTAGATAATTGAATTATCTTTCCAACGATACGAAATTCATCCAAATCCGGTATCGGGGTGAGAAGTTATGGCTGTTTTACTGAGAGTTATCGCAACTGCCCAGGTGCGACGGACGATCCGATGGACCGTCGAATATGCGACGGATAGTTGCTCTGCCCGTCTCAACCAACGCAGTAACTCCCTTTTCTGTCCCAAGTGGGATGGCCAAAATGACGGACCGTCAAGCGAAACAAATGGCTTTATTCATCATCCAAACCACAAGAGAGCTAGGGTTTCTCCCTTAAGATCAAATCTAAAACCCTTCTCCAAGAAACCAAGAACTCACCATGGATTATACAAATTGAGTTGAGATTTGAGTTCCCCAAGTTCAAAGATTGCAAGAACTCTCTCTCAAAAGTAAGAAGAAGAGTTTAGAGCAAGCTCGTTCATGCAATTTCATAATCCAAGGTATATGGGGTTTTGAACAAGGGTAATCTTTTCATCCTTGTGCCCAAAGGCTTATTTAAACTATGATTTTCTGCAATCTATGAGATTTTACATGAATTTTAATTAGGGTTTTTCACCCATTATTATTGATTGCAATATTTTGATGTTTCCCATGAATTGAGAGTCTAATGACATGATTTTCACATGTTTTCTTGAGAAATTGCAGCTGGGTCTATACCCCATGATTTTAATCCTTGAGAAATTAATAGTTGAAATGTTTGAGATATTGAAGTATATGAGTATGTTGAGATTTTGAGACAAATTGCTTAAATTTCCAGATTTCTACATGAGTTATGAATCTATATGCTACCTATTGTGCTGTTGATGAGTTTTAACTTGAGATTTAACTATGGGTTATTGAGCCCTACTTGAGATTTGTAATTTTATGAACTCTTATGCTATAAGAACCCATGATTTGAGTATTCTGAGATTATTGAGAAATGTTTTGACCTAATTGTCATGGAGTTTTGAAATCCACTTCACTACATAATATTACATATTTGATTATTGGGTTCTTGATGAACCATGCGATTATTATAAAGTTGATTTCCCTGAGATGAGCAAGATAAATTAAAGGGAGTAGTATTTAGAACCGAGTTGGGTAAGTACTACGGTTTCTTTCCCCTGAACTACGTGCCACCATAGGTTTAAGGCTTTGGGCCTAAGGCCGAGGCATTAGGCCCGAGGCCGAGATAAGTGATTACTGAATTCAGGTTATACTCCCTGGCAAGAGTATGACGCTCTTCCCAAACGTGGGGTCTCTTTCTTAGGAGGACAAAATGTTGGACTCCATATAGCTTGCATGGTTTATGTTAGTTAAGAGAACCTCCCTTGATACAAGTTATTTTCCTAATAGTAAAATTACAGATTTGATCCCTAAGACTAAAGTATTTTCCCTTGATATAGGTATTTTTTCCTAAATCTTGAAATGAGATATTTTTGTAACGTGAATGAAATGCCTTCAAATATGTTTCAAAGTTATATGATTCAGAATTCCAAGTGCTTGAGTTCAAAAGAGTAGAGTTCTTGAGCATTAAAGAAGTTTTACTCTCCATGAGACATATGAATGAGTTGAAAGTATTGTTTAAAGTTTCCTTTAGCCTATGGGTAATGAGAATAAAAGAAGATTACCGATTTTAAAGTTAAACTATGATGACTCATGAGATTTGTGTTACATGCTTCATTCTACATGATTCATGAGCTTTATATTTTATACTTATTCGATCCATGTGAGTCATTACTTATTGCATGCATGATTTGATTAAAAAGTATTGATGTTGTTTTATATAAATGCATGCACCCCCACATACTCAGTATATTCCCAAATGTTGATCCACATATATGTCTATGTGTTACATTGTCTTATAATATAGGTTCAAGTGCTTAGTCCTAGCCTCGTCAGTGACTTTCGAGTACCTCTGTTTACATTTCAACAGTGGTGAGTCCTTATGGTTTGAGGACCTATCTTCAGACATTTTCGCATTTGAGAGACTATGTTATTACTTTCAGTTCATTTCTAGTCAGTAGGGGACCTGTCCCAACGGCTCTCTAGTTCATGGATTAGTAGATACTTTGTCAGACAAGTTATCAGATTGTGATTGTGTTGAGAATTCCAGTATTGTGGTCATTTAGATCAAGTATTTTCTATGTATATCCCTTCTTATTATATGACTATGCTAGTGTTTGAATTATTTTATCTTGAAATGAGTTTTATTAGTAGAAATAAGCTCAAAGGGTTAGCTTAGGACTACTTGTAGCCTTAAGCACCGTGTGATGTCCTGGGAGGCAATTTTGGGTCGTTATAGTTTAAGAGGTTGAACCCACCTAACTTTATGGGTACGAAGGTGGAGAAGGACCCACAAGAGTTTGTAGACAATATGGAGAAGATATTTTGAGTGATTTATGTGGATGAAGTAGATGGGGTTGAACTAGAAGTTTCTCAACTTAAAGAGGTAGCAAATCAGTAGTACAATGAGTAGGAAGACTTGAGAGGAGAAAATGTTGAGCTTTCTGTGTGGGGTAAATTTGTGGACGATTTCCTGGACCGATTCTTTCCCCAAGAGTTAAGGGAGACCAAGGCTAAAAAGTTCATGAATTTAAAATAGGAAAAGATGGGTGTCAAGGAGTACACCCTGAAATTTAATAAACTATCCCATTATGCTTCAGTATTGGTGGGGAACATGAGATCTCGTATAAGGAAGTTTGCATTCGGTCATTCGGATGACTTGGTGTTGGAGTGCAAAAAGGAGATGTTGAACAGAGATATGGACTTCTCTAGATTGTCCATCCATATGCAGCAGGTCGAGGATCAGAAAAAAGGGTCTCTGAAGCAAGGGAGGAAGATAGACAGGCCAAAATGGCCAAACCAGCTGACCAGAACTACAGTCAACACCAAGACGGTAATTGGGGTAACAAGTGGCCGATGAAAAAGTTTTGGAGCAATACTCAGCCTGCAGCTAGCTCCCCCGTTCCTAGACCTCCAGTTTATTAGCAGTTTTAGAATTTCCAGTCTAGCCATGGGCCAAAAGTATAGGGTACACAGTCACAAGGGAGTGTGGCGCAACCTGATAGGTCATAACTGCGATGTAACAAGTGTGGAAGGCACCACCCAGGAAGATGTCAGTTTGGCACAATGGTATGTTATTTTTGTGTCCATCCAGGTCATATCCATAGATATTTCTCGATAGTAAGAGGTAATGTCGGGGGAGCTAAGTCGCAAGCGAATTCCTCAGTGCCACCACCAGCTCCAAAAGGCACTACTTCAGCTACCCGGAGTGGTCGCAATCGGTTATATACCTTATCCAACTGACAGGAGGTAGATTCATCACCAGATGTAGTCACAGGAATGTTACAAATCTTCTCCCGTAATATGTATGTATTACTTGACCCCGGGTTTGCTTTGTCTTATGTGACCCCATATGTGGCAGCCAGTTTTGGGTTTGAGCCCAATATTATAGCGAAACCTTTCTATGTTTCCACTCTTGTAGGTGATTCTATTGTGTCTAGGAGGATATATAAAAATTTTGTTGTGTCTATCTGTAGCCGTGATACAGTGAAAGATATCATAGAGCTTGATATGGTGGACTTTGATGCCATTTTAGGAATGGACTAGCTCCATTCGTATTATGCCACACTAGACTATAGAACTCGAAAGGTTACTTTCTCTTTTCTGAATGAAATGGTGATAGAATGGGAGACGCATTCATAAGCACCTAGAGGGAAATTGTATCTTACCTCAGAACCCGTAAACTTATTTCCGAAGGTTATTTGTATTATCTTTTTTGAGTTAAAGATTCAAATATAGAAAGTCTATCTCTTTAGTCTGTCCCTGTGGTTAATGAATTTCTAGAAGTCTTTCCCGATGATCTCCCAAGAATACCACCTGATAGGGAGATAGATTTTAGTATTGATTTATTGCCAGATACCCATCCCATATCTATTTTTCCCTATAGAATGGCTCCTTTAGAATTGAAGGAGTTGAAAAAATAGCTAACAAATCTTATTGAAAAAGGCTTTATCCATCCTAGTATTTCTCCCTGGGGCGCACCTGTACTCTTCGTGCATAAGAAAGATGATTCCCTCTGGATGAGTATAGACTACCGTTAGCTAAACAAGGTCACTGTCAAAAACAATATCGCCTTCCTAGAATTGATGATCTCTTTGAACAACTTTAGGGTTCTAGGTGTTTATAAAAGATAGACCTTCGATAGTGGTATCATCAGTTGAAGTTTAGGGAGGCTGATATTCCCAAAACAACTTTTCGAACCCGATATGACCATTATGAATTCTTTGTCATGTCCTTCGGATTGACTAACGCCCCTGCAACTTTCATGGACCTAATGAATAAGGTGTTCCATCAGTTTCTAGATCTGTTTGTCATAGTCTTTATTGACGACAATTTACTTTATTCAAAGAGTGAGGAGGATCGTCCCAATAACCTCCAAATTATTCTTCTGACCCTCAACGATCATAGATTGGATGCAAAATTTTACAAGTATGATTTCTGGCTTAATGCAATTGCTTTCTTGGGGTATATTGTGTCTAGTGAGGGAATTAAAGTTGATCCCCAAAAGATTGAGGCAGTAAGAAAATGGATTAGACCCATGAATCCAACTGATATTCAGAGTTTTTTTTAGGTTTGGCAGGGTATTACCGGAGGTTCATAGAGAGTTTTTCTTCCATAGATACTCCACTTACCAGGTTGACTTAGAAAAAGGTGAAATTTATATGGTCTGATTCTTGTGAAAATAGTTTTGAGAAGTTTAAAGACAAGTTGACTACTGCACCTATTTAGACTCTTCCAAAGGGTACAAAGGGTATTGTAGTATACTGTAATGCATCCCGAGTGGGACTTAGGTGTGTACTTATGCAGCATGGGAAGGTGGTAACTTATGCATCTAGGTAGTTGAAGGTGCACGAGAAAAATTACTCCACTCATGACTTGGGGCTAGGGGCTGTGGTGTTTGCACTTAAAATATGGTGGAACTATATGTATGGGGTACATGATGATATATTTACTGACGACACAAGTTTGTAATATGTTTTCTCACAAAAAGAACTAAAACTCAGACAGAGGCGTTGGCTAGAACTATTGAAAGATTATGATATGAGCTTGCACTATCATCCGGGCAAGGCTAATGTGGTGGCCGACACCCTCAGCAGATTATCTATGGGCAGTCTTTCTCATGTTGAGGAAGGAAAAAGAGAGATGCGGAAAGATATTCACCGACTTGCAAATCTAGGGGTACGACATGTAGATTCTAAAGATAGAGGAGTAGTTGTGCATGAAGTACCTAAATATTCCTTATGTGCGGATGTTAAGGATAAATAGATCGTGGGTACAATTATGGTGCAGATTAAGAAAAATGTGGGTCAACAAAAGGTAATGTCATTTGAAATTGGTGGTGATTCTATTTGGAGGTACCAAAGCAGGCTGTGTGTACCGAATATGGATGGTTTTCAAGGGAGGATCCTTGATGAAGCTCACACTTCGAGGTATGTGGTTCACCTAGGCTCTGCTAAAATGTACCATGATCTTAAATCTATATATTTGTGTAATAATATGAAACGTGATGTTGTTGATTTTGTTTCCAAATGTTTGAATTGCTACCAAGTTAAAGTGGAACATTTGAGACCCGGTGGTACATCCGAAGAGATAGATTTGCCTATGTGGAAATGGGAGATGATCAATATGGACTTCATCACGAGACTTTAGAGGTCCCGAAACCAATATGATTCCACTTGGGTAATTGTGGACCGGCTGACCAAGTCAACTCACTTTCTGCCTGTGAGGACTAACTATTCGGGAGATGATTATGCCAAGCTATACATTAAAGAAATAGTTTGCTTGGTTAGGACACCAGTATCCATTATATTCAATCGAGGTACATAATTTTCTTTGTAGTTCTTGGAAATCTTTTCAGAGGAGTTTAGGTACCCAAGTGAACCTGAGTACTGCATTCCACCCTCAGACCAATGGGAAAGCTTAACACACCATTCATACCCTGAAGGATATGTTGAGGGCATGTGTAATTGACTTCAAGGGTAGTTGGGTAGATCATTTTACATTTATAGAGTTCGCCTACTATAATAGTTACCATGCCAATATTAAGATGGCTCATTTCAAAGCACTTTATGGGAGAAGGTGTAGATCACCGATTGGATGGTATGAAGTAGGTGAAATGCAGTTATTTAGGACTGATCTTATACATCAGGGAATAGAGAAGGTGAAAATCATTAGAGAACGACTTAAGATAGGTTAGAGTCATTAGAAGTCCTATGCCGATGTTAGAAGAAGAAAGTTAGAATTTGAGGTTGGTGATTGGGTATTTCTCAAAGTCTCCCCTATGAAGGGAGTCATGTATTTTGGAAAGAAGGGAAAACTTAGTCCTCGTTTGATAGGACCATAATAGATTTTGAGAAGGATAGGTAGAGTTCCCTATGAATTGGGACTGCCCGCGAGTTTAGGCTTCGTACATCCCCTGTTCCATGGGTCTATGTTGAAAAAGTGTATTGGGGACCATTCCTTGGTATTTCCTATAGAGGAAATCAATGTGAAAGACTCCTTGATATATGAAGAAGAACCCGTTGCTATTCTGGATCGTAAATTCCGGAAGCTGAGAAGAAAGGAAATAACTTTGGTTAAGGTACTGTGGAAAAATTTAAAAGTTTAGGAAGGCAGTTGGGAGTCGGAAGATGATATGTGTGCAAGATACCCAAACCTTTTTGATCCGGTGAATGATGAAATGGAAGGTAAAATCCTTGCCTTATTCTTTTTATATACTACTCACTGAGATAAATCGTGCTTACATGTGTTCCACGTCATCATTCGGGGACGAATGATCCCAAAGGGGGATAATGTAACACCCTAGAAAAATCTTCTACGTGGTGTCTGTAACGCCTCAATTTTCTGAATCGGAATGCTACACGATGTTTATGACCCTGAAGGAGAACAAGCTAACCCATGACTGATATCTGTACCTGTACACTGCAATATTATCATAATAATGCGGAAAACATGAACATGTAGGCCATAAGGTTCAACTGAATAAAGAATCTGGTAAAATAACATCTATATGGGTGAAAGATACCTAAAACGACTGAAAACTGAATCAATTATGAACTAAATCTAAAAGCCTCTAAACACTATCTGAATAAGGAGTTATAGGAACATGTTTCTAACTAACTCTGTAAACTGATAGCTAACAGAAATAATAAATGAATATATCAAATCATATCGTCCTCAAATGAAGAGGACTCACTGCAACTCTGTATACTGGAATGCGACTGCTACTGCTAGTCTGGAACTCGTGTCTCTGAACCTATGGTGTAACATAAAGAGAAAACACCATAGCGCGAATACATCAGTACAGCTGGAGCACTGAGTATACGAGTGAGGTAGGGTGAACATAAATAGGGTTATATATATGAACAATGCTAACTAACTGACTGATAAGAACGTGAGAGTCCATATATGCATACATAGAAACTGAGATTGAGAATATGTGATAGCTAAATCTGTACGCTAATGCATAGTTTACTGATAACTGATCATGACTGATATTGTAGTTCTGAATACATGGGTGACTGTGTCTGATAGTCCTGGTATACTGATATCTGAAGAACTATCTGAGTTCTTTTACTGAGACAGAGCCTGAAACTGTGGGAGGTAGTTGATTAACCAACATGCCCCAATAATGCATATAGCTAACTTGGGGTCCAATCTCTACCCCTACGGAGGGGTGTCAGTACCATGCCACTGGTAAGGACAGTTGTGAGTGACCCTCAATTGGAAGTTACTCAAATGAGAACGGTGGGAACCCTAAATTGACAGGTTAGTCCACCTCATCAACCCTAGTCTGACAGGTTAAGATGTCTCAACCTACACTGGCTACGTAGTTCTGGAACACAAGGATGACTGCTAAGAATCCCACCCAAAACTGGCAAGTGAGTTCCCATCCTTGGGTTCACTCGGTGCTAACTTCTACTCCCATCTGAAGAGACTGAACATGATTTAACTAACTGTACATGGACTGAATAACTGACATCCGTTGACTGATGAAATAGTACTACTCTCTGAGAATTTGCTGAGATCATGAGATTTCTGAGGTTTCCTGAGTCTTATGACTGGCTGAGTTCTATAGATTGTGGCTTGACCGAGATGATCATAACAAAATGGCATGGCTCTAGGCACACAACTATGTTTTTCGGGTACGAATACCCCCAAGACTCAGTGGAAGGCAACTGACATACATTACATGACTTGATCACAAGATTTGAGTCAACAATTCATAATATCGTACATAAGGGATTTCATACTAAGCATGGTTATTAACAACGCATTGCATGGAAAGGATTTCATGACACATGAAAGTACTTGCACAACCTTAATATCATGTTCAATGCATAATCATACCAGCAACACATATCAATAACATGAAAGTTCATGTGGAATCATCTTAAGAGTTGACATAGTTGGTCATTTAAATACTATGGGGTCATGGGAACATGATTTTTAGAATTATAGGAATTTTAACAAAAACCTTGCATACATACTTTGGGGCATAGGTTTTCTCAACAGTTTTAATCATCTTGAACCACCCAAATTCATGGGTTTTAACTACAAGCATGCATACATCATGGAAGTTAACTTAAATTAATATCTTGAAGCTTAAACAATGATCATTTACATGAACAACATCACATAACAACAAAGAAATCAAAGTTTCTCATTTAAAAGCATGGTTCTTGAACTCTATGAATGAAAGGGGTCCATAGATGAACACTACGCATACCTGAATCAGGGTTCTTGACATTTTTGAACTTGAAGGGTTTGAAATCCTTTGATTCTTGAAGAGGATTGGGTCTTGTTATTGGAGATTAAATTTAGATAGAAACCCTAGTTTTTGTTTGTGAAATAATAATGAGCATAATAGCTGAATTCAGACTTATCTGGGTATATGTAGGCGAGTGATAAGTGACCAAAATACCCCTGTTAAATGACCTAGAAATAAACTGAACGTGGCGTGTGACGGTCCGACTGACGGGCCTTCAGAAACTTGACGGTCCGTCACTTATCCTGTCAGACGTGGACCAGAAATGGGGTTCACTAGATAAGAGTTGACAGCTTGGATGACGGTCCGTCACAACTTTGACGGTATGTCAACTCGTCCGTCAGTCCTTATCCAGTACGTGGCTCAACTGCCTTGGCTGTGAAGGTCAAATTGGCGGTCCGTCACTTATGTGGTGGTCCGTCTACTTGGCCGTTATACCTGGGCGTTTCCGACAGTTCCAAGTAAAACGTCCATAACTTCCTCGTCTGATGTCGGATTTGGACAAAATTGGTACCGTGGGAAAGCTAACTCAATTTCCCACGTGATAGAAAGTGAAAATATCAAAAATATTATGTGTAAAAATATAGGTTTATATTTCAAGTAAGTCCTAGCATCCTCAAGATGATTTCTAGCTAGGAAAAAGGCACGGGTATTACAGTATCTGACCTAGTAGACTGTTTAAGAGGCTTGCAACTTGAAATTTTCCTAAGTGTTAAAAGGACTTAGTCATATTTTAATCTCCTAAACTTTTTTGATCTCTATATAGATTTTTCCAATCTTGAGATATGGATTTTTCAGTTGTTTCATATTCTGGGGAGTAAAGGGGATGTGTCGGGGAAATTTCAGATTTTTCGGACAGCATTAGAGGTGAGATTGGATGTTGGAAATAGTGAACCGGCGCGAAGTAAACGGTACGCATTGATGAATGCATCGATAAAAATGTAAACAAACGCGATATTGATGGGTCATGTCGGTTGGCGTGTCAGTGCCAAGTTCATGATTTCTTTTTAAATTTCGGGTCAAGAGGGGTATATTAGTCAATTCCCCTCATCTAAACTCTATCTTAACACAAAATAAAATCATTTTTAGGGGAAAATACATCAGAAAACTCTTACAATCTCTCAAATCAAAAGCCCTAGTCTCTTCCCCTAAGATCAAGAGTTCATCTTTGAAGTCGAGAATTTCAAGAACTTAAGCGAAATTCGGATTCCACCCTTCCTCCGAAGTGATCTAAGGTATGTGGGGTCTTTTTAAAACCATATGGGCATAAGGAAATTGTTTCAATACTATTTAAAATTGTGAGATCATGCATTTGTGAAGGGTTTTGGAATTATATATACAATCTTGCATTGTGAATTCTTTAATGATATTATTGTTTTGGTCTTGAGGCCTTTCCCCCAAATTTATTTGTACTAGTATATATGTATATATGGAATAGGGTTTGAATATTTAATTAAGAGAATGAACATATGTAATCCCACTCTCGCTATAATTTCCCAGTCTTTTCGTATGATATGGATTATTTCAAATGCATCTTGAGAAGCATGATACAAATGTCTTGATTATTGTTTATGATTTGACTATGGTTTTGAATTGAATATAAGGGTTTTTATATGTTGATAAATGTTGAAAATAAATAATGAAGAATTGTAGGGTTTGTCAAAAATACATGACCACCACATGTTTTGTTGAAATGTTGGAAAGAGGAATTCTTTACATAATTTGAGAAATGTTTTGAAGTATGAATCTTCTTTAATTGTTTGAAGTATGGTGGTCCAAACTTTATGTTTTGAAAGAAGGGATTATATTATGATATTTTATGGATTAGAGATTCGATTTGCAAGTCAATGGTAGACTATACTATATAAATGAATGCCATAACAGAGTAAGAGTTTCAGACTTGATTTCAGAGAATATATGTCTTAAAGAGCTAAAAATAGGCTTAAAGAGGGTTAGGTGGTTGCCTGAAGAAGGCTTGATTTCAAATAACTCCTAGTCCAAAACTACATTTTGCTGATACGGATTTCATTACATCCCCAAGAGGGATTATACGCTGGCTTAGTGCCCTGTGGCGTATCAGAGACAAAGACTCCAATTTTTGCGGCAAACTTGAGTTGAGGGCTTGGCTACCGAGCCAAGGAAAGATTCCATATAGCCGTGGAATTTTATATTTTTAGGGTAGACCATCTAGCTCAGAAGTAATGCAAAGTATAGAGTTGCATTTACAAGTTTGTTTTAAGAACATTCGGGATGGCCCATGTATTTTTAACTATTTCATGCTTAATGTTTTATGACTTGCTCTCTCCTATGTTATATATGTATAACTTCATTCTTTTGGATTTCTTTGAGTACCAGTACAATTGTATTGATCCCCTATATTTCAGGGTCTGAGGCTCAGTCTAGAGGTCTTGCTAAGCCGTAGTGTTTTTCAGAAAGATGTGAAGTGTGCAGTTGATGAGCCTTTTATATTTCGGAAGGCCTATTTCTTTAAAGATACTTTTCATTTACTTTGGTTTAGGTCCAATAGAGGCCTTGTCCCAGTTTTAGACAGTTTGATAATTTCATATGTAATAGAGATTTTGCAGACTGGAACAGATGTTGTATAGTTGTTGATTTACTTATTTCCGAAATGGTAAACTAAACTCAGAGTATGACCATGATTCCGTTTGTTATATTCCACATCTTTTATTCATAATTGTTATGAGTGGTGTTATTGAGTACCAGATAGGAAGGGGCCTACATGGTACGGGATGCTCGTCGCGGCCGGGGTCCCGACTCGGGCCGTGACACAAACTTTGGGTTAAAATTAAGACCTAGGCTAAATTGGGGATTTGGATGTAAACTATAAAATTCAAGCATGAATTCATGGAATTCTTACCTTAATCTTGAGATAATCGCGATACAAGATGATAATTAGGCTCCCAAGTCACCCCTCTATTACCAATTTTGAGTTATTACACTCATTTTGGGGTTCCTAGGTCTAAATAGTGAAGGGGATATGCCCCAAACGCTTCATGGGACCTTTATACATCCCCTATAGGTTATCAGGTGCCGTCGTCGCGGTCACATCGGCCGCGATCGTGTTCTCACGATCGCGGTTGCACCAGATGACAGATAACTGAAAAATAAGTTCTTGATACTCCGAACTCATCCGGAATCCAAATAACATGATCCAATAGTGAATTTTGAGTGTAAATAGAATTTCAAATCCATTGGAATTGTCAAAACTTTCATAGGAGATCGTTTAGGCAAAAAGTTGGGACCACACCTATATGTTATCGATTATCATAAAATCCGCTCAATAGCCCAAAATAAGTTTGGGCACCTTAGGACATGAACCAAGGGATTCCCTAGCATAAATTCGATGTTTCGGATGAGATGGCGAATTCGGATTTTCCATTTGAGGTCGTTTCAACCAAATATGGGTCTCACACCCATTCATTCCAATTTTCCACTTTCCAACTAATAGGACAAAATGAGCTCTAGTTCATTGGAACCCGAACCAAATATCTACCTAGACTAAAATCGATATTTCGGATCTCCTGGCGCAGTCAGAATTTCCATCTGAGATTGTTTGGCTGAAGTTTTTTCCCGGTGGCCATTTGGAACTAGTGAAGACTTCAAAACAGAGAATTGGCTTTAAAAACCAAACGAAGTACCCAGTAACCGAACCGTCAGTCCCAACAAGTCAGAAATGACTTGGGGCAGCTATGGAGTAGCTTAAACAGTGAAGATATGTATAAATATGGAAAATCACCTAAAGGGTCATTCAATATCCCCTACTAAAAGGACTTTCGTCCCCGAAAGTTAACGAATAGAAAGAATCTCAAAAGCTCAAAAGGATAAGGTACTGGGCCACATGTTCCAAGCATGACTACCTAAATAACCTAAAGGAATAGAAAACACTTCTATGGGATTTCACCAATGGTTTCCCTTTTTCAATAAACACTCTTATTCTACTTCCAAAATAGCCAACTCAACTTAACCACTAACTGTCCTCCAACATAACTAAAAAGGCTGATGCACGCATATCTGATTCATATCACGCTAATACCATCTCTATATCCACATAAATCAATAATGGCTCATCTAATCCAAAAGCAAACCAAGACATAAGTTCTAAAACTGACTCCAAATCCAAAAATAATATTCCTTTACAATTTTTGCACCCGCTATCTACCCCAAACCAGGTGGAAAATCACCTAAGTCTCGTCCACATAGTCTCATCATAGAGAACTCAAAGAACTAAAGTTGATCCGCTGAAAGTCTATAAGGAAAACATGAGAATAAGATTATAAGGCTCTATCTGGGCATACAAATAGAGATAATCACGGAATCCAATTTATGACAATGTTATAACCAGTTCACGTGAAAATTAAACTAAAATTTCAAAATCCAAGGTATAACTAATCAATACTAAATATTTCACTCCAGGATGTATCATCCACCGAGAATGTAGCCATACCTAATCCAACTCTAGAATATTACTCCCACTGAGTAAATCATCAAAAAATCTTTAAGAAAACTGAAACTCGACGTCAGAACTGAAATAACCAATACGGGGGACCATGGGCTATCATCTGATCATTTATTAACTATAATCCAACCGATGTCTAGAAGACTGAATAGGCAACCATGTAGTAGTCTCAACAAAACTATAAATGAAATCTGAACAAGGACAAGTCTATAACAAAAGTTGTATTCAAGTTCTACAACAACAAGCTGAAATCTCAATATCAATGTTGAACCGCCCGGTCTCAAATATCAAAATCAAAACTAACAACAAGTAAGAATTAATACTCCACATTTATCATACTTCCCAGTTGCCATTCCAAGGAGTCAAATTCGACACTGAGCCAATAAGACTATATCAATGTCAACTATCTCAAATCGACTCTAATATCCAAATATGACATATCCAAGATAAACAATACCAAGCCACAGTTGAGACATATCCGGAGAGTAAAATTACCACTGACTGATAATCACAAGCAACCAACGCTATATCAACAGAAGGGAACAAAATATAACCGAAAATAGAACTCATGCCAAAGGACAAATCATTAACTGAAAATGCATATAACCCACTCCATATCTGCTGAAGGGAATGAACTATCCTAACATAATCAACAACTTCCCAAGGCTGAAAATCCCACCAGAAATGGAAAAAACTCTAGAAATTCAGAAAAATGCAACATAAGTCAGAAACTAACCAATATAATACTCCATCTAGGCAAAGAAATAGCCACAGACTCATATCATCGAGGTAAATTACTCCACCAATCATCACTAAGACAAGCAAACGCTGAAATGGGGATTTCCTAAATCAACCTAAGAACAACATTATTGAAGAAGAAATACCAATCTCAAAACCAAGGTCAAAGTCGAAACCACCACCAGAGAACCAACAACTCAAGCTAAAGAGTTTCTAATTTGCCAACTTAAGAAGCAACCACTGGAAAGGCCTACTACTTTCTGCTCTCTTACACCACTTAAGGCAAAACTACATCCCAGCAACAAAGAAGTGCCCAGCCTTCATACTAACAACAGGGAAAACTATCCCAAGGGAACAAACCCAACATACCTATGAGATGAATCCACGAAATCTCAACATCAACATCAAAATCATTATCAGATGAAGAAACAACCACAATTGAAGAACGGACCTGACCTCAAACTGGTCTATCTAACAAATGGGTTATATCGAAAGGGATAGCAAAAATAAAATCTTTCAAAAACTAGGAGGCAAGTCTCACGATCTTAAACTCAAAAATAGTCAACATAACTAAATTACCTACTCAAAATCTACAAAAACCCTGGAAGGTCACTTACCTTCGATAGCACAACACATCTTACAATCAATCTAATACAACCAACCAAGAGGGAACACAGTCATCATCACCGCGCTAAGGGAAATAAATCATTAAGTTGGGCTATATCTACTCAAGCCGCCAAATATAATCACAAGAAAATAAAAGTCTAACTAGATAACACTAGTCTATACAACTACCCAGTGAGAATCAAATTCATCATGTAATAACATCTAGTAATAACATCAAGTAATATCAATAACCTTAAACAGTGATAGCAATAGCAAGAATAATATCAAAATCAATAAACTTAACAGGCGGTACCAAAATGAACATCAATGTCATATATCACTCAAGGGACAAAACATGGCTAATGTGCTAAGATAAATAGGACACGAACCCAAAACCACTCCTATAGGGGGAAAACATCATTATAATCAACTCCATCCACTACTAAAAGAAATAAACCATGGAGCACTGATATAATCATGAATTCAACAATAAGGCACATAATGACTAATATAAATTCATCAAGGCATACAATCATCAATGGGTATGAAAACCCCAATACACATAATAAGAGATAAATGCAAGAAATAAAAGCACACCAATCTTGGTAAACTCCACAGCCACATGCCTGATGGGCATAGAGAAAATAAATCTTAATGGGTTTAAATTGGATCGATCGACTAAATCATCAACTGAGGCGCCAAGCGCACCATCTCTAACTGAAGATATCACAACATCATGAGCTGATTTAAATGAGTTGAATGACTAGAATATCATGTCAGGGACACTCCCTAGACTAGTAGTCGGTCTCTCTGCGGTCGTAGCAGTTCCTGAAGCATTAATATTGAGAGAACATAAATTGAGCCCAAATGGTTGGACAACTGATGCTGAGAGATATTCATAAAATTATGTCCAAACTTCTAAAATCACAGCCTATCTTAGGAACTCTAGGCTGGAGGGGAATACAGGCTAACTCTAGTTGATCACCTATCTCATACCAGGGGCATTCTCTAAACCAGTGCCTTATCACAATACAGCAAAACCAAGATCCTAGAAAACTTTAAGATACTGTCTCTCATAACCCAAAATAGTCTTCATGACCCAAAGAACTATACCACACACTGAAAGTCTGATGGGGACTCTTCCCTATTCCTTTTTTGCGGCAATTGGGGATCTTTGATATCTATATCTGACTCTTTAGTCAGATGTTGTATTGAAATTCTGGAAACACATATTGAAGCCTCGTCCACATCTGTTAATAATATCGCATCATCCTCTGGGGATAAAATAGAGTCAAAGGATGTTTTTGAGCTCCATAAGAATGTGGACACACAATAAGGAGTCAAGAAGTGAATATCTTAAAATGTCACTGTAGCCTCTCGAAGATAGGTTACGGACGTCTTCGCACTGATCTGCAGGACTCTACTAACACTTAGCTCTTGTACTAATACACCAATGAAACCTAGCCTTTGATACCAATTTATCACGATCTAATTTGATCAGGTCATGATGGCTCCTACCATAACCCACCAGTAGGCAAGCTAAATCATAGTCCAGAACGGATAGTAATGGACTACTCAATAATTAAAGGAAAATAATGCAAAATATATGAAATAAAGATTAATATATAGAAGAATCCCAAAACCTGTTGGTATCAGTACAAGAGCTTCTAATGCTAAAAGAGTACAAAAGAGAAATATCAAGAGAAATACACCGATACAACTTTATCTCTGAATATAACTTAGAGACTAGTCTAATACATAAGAGAGAGATAAGTAATACTCCGAACATCAGGAGCTCACTCTAAGTCTCTGAACCAGGCCTGTTCTGCACGATGCACATATCAATGAAAATAACCTGTACTATGATCTACAGGTGCAGAAGTATAGTATGAGTACCAAACAATTAGTAATCAGTAGGCTACTGCCAACTAGATATATACATTATATAAACATAATGGAAACTATACCCAAGAATCCAGAAATCATGTGACATATCAATGAGATAATAAGGAACAACTATCATGTTCATGTTCAAGAGTCTAACATAATAAAACTAAGAAAGTATCAGGGTGAACTATCTTATTCCATCTACATTCAATATACGTCAATGTTATAGCGTATATCCTATGTCAATATATGAATAAAGAGGAAAAGAAAGATATGTAGCAATATACAAGGCGAAGAAATGACAATACAATATGAACAACGAAGGAAGGAATATATGATAGTATTATAGCTTTATATAGCTAGATATATATAGGTATATATACATATAAACACGATGTCATCTCAAAGCATAACCTATATCATCCTATTCTCATTTTAAGACCTTATTACAACACTATAAGGATTTAAATACTATCATACTCATAGATTCAAATCTACGTGGCTAGACATGAAATCATTGTGCATAATAATGCAATCATAATATAGGAGAGTCCGAAGATATACCTCAAATATCGATATAAGATCAATGACCCATCTTTCATAAGCTAGCCATAATAATGATCATAAGATCGAAAACAATAATAACAATAATAGCATGAATAACTGGGTACTAAGAACAACCAAATACCTACCCAATCCTATGCATACCCCCAACGCCCTAGGCTCGAAAGTTTCAATCAACATACAACAACACAAGATATATCCTTTACCCATATCTATCCAACTATCCCATATCGGCTGATAAATATAGGTGCATAATGGTGATAGGCAATGCACATGCAGGAATGAATGTAAAGTATACCATCAATCTCACAACTCATCATAACTGTCCTTATCAGGACCATTATAATCATAATCAACCTCCTGCCTCTCCGGGTATCAATATCATCTCAATAGTATCCTCCGAACTCAAACAAAATATCAATATTATTACAATATCCTCTGGCATTTTTGGGTATCAATATCATCTTAATAGTATCCTCTGGACTCGAACCAGGTATCAATATCATCACAATATCCTCCATCCTTGCCGGGTATCAATATCATCTCAATAGTATCCACAGAACACGAACCAGGTATCAATATCATCATAATATCCTCCATCCTTGCCGAGTATCAATATGTCATCACAATATTCTCCAGTATTATCGGGTATCAATATATCATAATAACTATCAACAAATAAATATAGGCATATAATAAGTGCACAAATGCAAGCCGATATACTCATTACCGTAAAGATATTTATCATGTCAATACACCCCAACTACTCATTATTAGTTAACCAACACTCATTATAATAGAATCAATAGTTCACTGGTCATTACATAACCTGTAATTATTTAGCCTAAACATTATCCTTACTCACGGGATAGGAAATAACCACTATTTATTAAATAGCCAACATCTAGCATCTAGTCAAGGTTTATCACTAGACCAAAAATGCCATTTATCCACCATTTATTATGATTAACTAATCTACTATATCCATTAATCATTAATAGTCCACAATTTACCATTTATCATCTAACCATTCTTTATTAACTAACATCCTTCATTAACTGACCATCATCTACCAACTAATCCTCATTTATCAACTATTCAACATCATTATTATCCACGTATCAATCATAACTAGTTACTATATCTCAACTAAGAAAGGTTCATCAACTAGTACATTAGATTTCTAGCCATCAAGTACTATAGCCACCTGAAAGACATTTAGCTACCACATAACTTTACCCTTAATTAGGAAGAATAGTCATAAGACCATATTTCAACTAGAAGTATATCAATTTTGATATAATAATCATGAATGTAACAAATCTATGCATGCCATCACTAGTATTAAATTAGTTGAATAATAATCATAATAGCGCATCTTCTTCTATCCCATACAAAAGAGATGTGTATACAAACATATAGATATTCATATTCATAAACTGTAATCACATCATTTATAATGAAAAACACTTCTCGGGTATGCAATCAATATCATAATGAGGCCCTTGGCCCATTAATTTATCCAGAATAATCTCAACGTCATAATGATGACCTTAGGCCCATATTTATATTTAGAACTCATATAAATAATCATATTTATAAGCTATAGCGTATCTCTAATCATCTCACATATAGGAGGCATAATATCAATAGGCATGTAATTATCTCTCACACAAGAGACATCTTACATCTAGGATGCATAATATATATAGACATGTAATCGTCTATGGGATATCATATATCAAAAGGTCATACATCATGACTATGAAAAATATCACTTCTCTAGGCCAATTTACATATCTAATAGGAACATCGTCTCTATAAGTCCAACAATCATGACTAAAGGAAATAGCAAATCTATAGGCCAATCATCAAGTCTAAGAGAAAATAGCATCTCTATAGGACACACAATGTATTTAGAAGGAATATCATCCCTAAATGCCCAATATCACTTCCACAAGGAGTATCATAACAATAACTCAAAAGCCACAATCTGAGAACGTCAATATAAGTTACCAAGTTAAGAAGTAACCTTATTCTAAGGTTTACTAGCCTCATCTACGTCTAACATCCAAAACTAATTCCACAAGACTTAAAACAATCGTAGGCCTAAGTGGGCCAAAGATCACACTTCTAATCCACAATTTTCATAATTAGGCATACTATGTCCAAAACTAGGGTAAGGTATCTAGTTCATCTTCTAGATGTCAATTAAGACATATTCAAGCCTATGGTAGCAACTTCAACTAGAAACAAGGGTAATCAAGTCAACTCTACCCAACTTACTGTTTCAAGACTACCACACCAGCCCAATAAGGATAAATATACAAATCATGCTTTAAAAGCTAAAACCATATTCCAAACATAGCATTATATCATATCCATTCTATAACTAATCTAAACTATAGAGAGAAGGAAATAGGATACAAAAGGGTTATAAGTATGCCATCTTATGAGTCCAAAACCCTCATCCATTCCCCAAAACATCCACAATTAAGGTCAACTTATCGTACTCATAATCAATACTAACATCCATATTCACACACAATATATAACACATATCATCTATGAAGAAAAGTAGATAGAATCCTGCCTCAAGGTCAAACTGCAAAACCTTACTAAGTTCCTTTCTTTCATTTTCCCTTATTACCCTTAATAGTTTTAAGTGAAGAAAAGTAGTTTTAATAATTTCCTTTCTTTCATTTTCCCTTATTACCCTTAATAGCATCTGAACCAAATTGCAGCTTTGCTTGCAGGGCTACCTCGATGGATCCCTTTTGCCTCATCATCCTTTATTGTTTTTGTGCCTGTAGAGCACTCAATAACTCTACCAAGCTAAGCTTTGACAGATCTTTAGTATTCTTTAATGAATTAATAGTTTCCTCATATCTTTCAGTTAAGGTTACAAGTATCTTTTGAACTATTCTATTTTTATTAAGTTCAATTCCAAGCATCCTTACCTTATTTTTAATCAGAAGTAACTTGCCAGAATAATAATTAATGGTTTTGGATTCCTTCATTTTCTGCATCTCAAATTCTCTGAACAAGTTTAGTACTTTCATTTCTATGATTCTTTCATCTCCCTCATACCTTTTATTAAGGTAATCCTAAATTTCTTTGGCTGATTTACATGTTATTACTCTACTGAAAATGGTTGTAGAAATTGCAGCAAAGAGACAGGATTTAGCTTTAGACTTTATTGTCTTCCTCTCCTTGTGATCTTTAATCTAAGTCATGGTTGGATTCTCTGGCAAAGAAAGCACTTCAAAGTCTTCCTCGACAGCCTCCTACAAATCATAGGCCTCCAAATTAGCTTGCATTTTCACTGTCCAGGCTTGATAATTTTATCCATCGAAAATTGGTGGAGCCATAGAAAAAAAAGAACATACATTCTCCATTGTTTGAATGGTATTTTTCAGACACAAATTTGGATAAACACTAAAAAAAAATAGCACTCAGAAGTCTCTCACAAGTCCCATAAGAAGTAAGGCCCTGATACCAATTTGTAGATGTTTACAGAGGAAAAACATACAACAAATAAAGAGGAAAATAGAGATGTATTATTATACTGCAAAGAAGCTGTTCGAATACAGAAAATCCTAACAAACTACAGTGACCAATGTAGTAACTCACAAAAACTGAACTACCTAATAAATGGGAACTAAGTCCACCAACAGATATATGCCCAAAGACTAGGAAAATCATAACTGAAAAACTAATACAAAAAAATCTATTATCTAGAAATAGAAAAACACATAAAAAGACATATAATCATGCTAATCCAGCATTAGTTAACAGCTCATGAGGTAGATTTCAACAAAATTGGATGTTAATTACCTTGGTAGCAGTATATGGTCTTGAAATCCATCAAATGGATGTGAAAACAACATTCCTAAATTGTGAATTGAAGGAAGAAATTTACATGGAATAGTCTGAGGGTTTTGTGGTTCCAGGTAAAGAAAATAAGGTGTGTAAACTTGTTAAGTCACTTGGACTAAAACAAGCACCTAAACAGTGGCATGTAAAGTTTGACCAAACCATGTTGGAAAACGGGTTTAAGATAAATGAATGTGATAAATGTGTTTACATTAAATACACTCCAAATCATAAGGTCATTATTTGCTTTTATGTTGATGATATGTTGATCATCAGTAGAGATATTTCTGACTTAATGCTACAAAATGAATGCTTGAGAGCAAGTTTAATATAAAAGACCTTGGACTTGCGGATGTAAACTTAGGAATAAGAATCCATAAAATTCCACAAGGGTTGGCATTGTCACAGTCTTATTACATTAAAAAGGTACTAGAAAAATTTATGTATTTGGAATTCGGTATTGCCTAGAATCCATTGGACATGAGCTTTGTACTTTAAAATAATAAAGGTAAAAGTGACTCACAGTTGGACTACACAAGAGTGTTGGTATGTTTAATGTATATAATTAATTGTACACGACGATACATAGCATATTCTATTAGTAAGTTGAATTGGTACACGAGAGTAATCCTAATAAAACTTATTGGATGGCAATGAAAATAGTTTTGGGGTATCTTAAATACACTCAAGACTATGCTTTGCTTTATAATAAATATCCTGTGGTACTTAAAGGATATATTGATGCAAATTGGATCACTGGATCGAATGAAGTAAAATCCATGATTGTATATTTATTTACTATAGGTGGAGGAGCACTCTCTTAGAAATCTTCCAAACAAACATGTATTACTCATTGCACAATGGAATCTGAGTTTATTGAATTATATAAAGCTAGTGAAGAAGCTAAATGGATCCAAAATTACTTGGAAGATATTCCTTATTGGTCCAAACTATTGGCACAGGTATGTATACACTGTGTTAGTCAAGCATCAATAGGTAGGACATAGAGCATGATATACAATGGTAAATCCCGTCACATAAGACAAAGACATAATATCGTTAAAGAACTTCTCTCTAGTGGAATTATCACTGTTGACTCAGTGAAGTCAAAGGATAATCTTTTGGATCCACTTACAAAAGGCCTATATAGAGAGTTAGTTGAGAGTCCATCCAAGGAAATGGGTTTATGGCCTAGGACAAGTCAGCATGGCGGTAACTCTACCTAGCGGACTAGAGATCCCAAAAGCTAGGTTCAAGGAAATCAAACAAAGTTGTGTCTGACAAGTTTAAATATACCCAATCCATTATCATGATATAGATAATGTTTAGTAAACAAGTATAAGACTTATAGTATGAAGTCTTTTAATCATTAACTAAATTTGGAAGATTTGACCAAATAGTTTAATCTATAGGATTGAACGTTTAGAAATAACCTATGTGAGGGTGAAGTGGAAGCCGCTTCAAGGAGAATGTTAGTAAAGGCCTATTCTCTAAGATCTCAATAAACTAGGACATGTTCAAGGCTAAAACGAATAAAACTTGGGGAACCATAAACAATAAAAGGCTGGTTATGTGCCATGTTGTAATACCCCGTACTTTTTCTAGCTTAAATTTGTTCCTAGAATGTTAAGGGTGAGCTTCAAAAATGAATAAAATTTATTTCATATATAATTTGTCCAGATTTAAACCTTCCATTGTGTGGAAAATTGACTAAGCTTTCCATAGACACCAAATTCGCCTAAATCCGATGCTCGGTTGAGAAGTTATGGTGATTTTAGTAAAGCAGTGTGCCATATGGTCTAGCGCCGCATCACGCTGAGGGATCAATTCCCATTTCTCAATTCTAGAGGACCTCTATGATAATCTCGCATCGCGGAGGAGACCAATTTCCTAGTTGTCCATTTCCAGTAGGCCAATACAATCGTACCACGTCGCGCAAATGGCCAAAACGGTATTTCTATAGTGCACCACGATAGCTCAGTGTCGCAAAAAACTTCTAGCTCCCAATTGTACAATTTTTAGTGATCCACTGCGATAGTGGTGCATCTCGATGGAATGCAGGTTCAGAAATTTTTTTCCTTTTTCCAGTTCCGTTTCAATATTAAAAGGGGCACTTTGGTCAATTCCCAAGCCTTAATCCATCCAAAACAAAGAATTAAGCATATCCTAAGCATTTTATGTATAATTTCATCCTTCCTTTCTCAAATAAAAATCCTAGAACTCAAAGGCTTCTTCTCCAAGAAATCAAATTCCACCATTGTTTCTCAAAAAAGCTCCAAATTGAGGATTCCTAAAACAAGATAATCAAGAACTCATTTTCAAGAACATAAGTAGGAATCAATTATTCAAGATTCTTCATCTAATCGTCTAGCAAGGTTTTTTGGGGTTAATGAACAAGGATCTTCTTCCATCCTTGTGCAAAAAACCAAGTTTTAATTACAAATTCATATGATTTTGAATAAATATCCATGCGATTTGAATTAGGGTTCATGCCCATTATTGTTATTTGTAAGATTATGAGTTTTTTAGAGATTTTGAATATGAATTGAATGTTTATTTCCATATTTTCATGCCTATTGCAGTAATTTCCATATTTTGAGATGAATTATCATTATTTTCATTATCAAGCATAATTACTAAAATGTTTTGACATAAATTTGAAGAATGAGTTATTAAGCCTAAGTTTATATGCTGATATTTCAAGAAAGATGATGATTTAAACATCTAACAATCAAATTATTTATAAATTTTATATAAAGTTTTGATATTTTGATCCTCAAATATGTTTTGAAATCCACTTTACAGATTTATTATAAATTACAGAATTCAGATCAGCTTTATTTACAGAATGACTTAGATAAAAGCATAATTGGTTTCGTAATGAACCATTATTCTAGATTTTAAAGTGGATTACCAACAGAATGATCATACAGATTAAATGAAGTAGTATTTAGCAACGAGCAGGAAGTGTAGGATTAGCATGCCCTATCTTCTACAGAACAACGTAGCTAATATAGGTACAAATTATATGATTATTCCCATGCCAATATGGGTGATAGTTACAGATGTGATCCTTAGCTCAGGTTATACTCCTTGGCAAGAGTATGACACCTCTCCCCATCATGAGGTTTTCCCCATAGGGGAATGAGACATTGGATCCATATTAGCTCATATGGTTTATGTTGGTTAGAAGAACCTCTCTACATAATACAAATAAAAGAAAAGAATAACAGAAAATCTTTTAAGAAAACTAAGTGTAAAGGCTCACAACTTTACTCAGATTATGCTTTACAGAAAGATAATAGTTACAGATTTTAGCTTTCAGATTTTAGATTTAGAAGTGAGCTCTTTTTACACTTAGACAGTATGATTAACATACAGAACATTAGTACAACTTTTAGAACTAAATGTTATGACTCACTAGATTTTAAAAGTATGATTGTTATTCATGATTTCAGATTTTAGTATTTCAGACATTCCAGCTTATGTGAGCCATTTACATTTAGCATGCATTGTTTTACAAATTATGATGATGAGATGATAATTTACTTATACATTTCACCCCCATATACTTAGTACATCATCAAAATACTAATCCACATATACATCTATGTGCTACATTGTCTCATAATGTAGGTTCAGGTGCTCAGTATCAGCAGCGTGAGTAGTTCAAGCATCTCCATCTACATCCGACAGTTGGTGAGACCTCATAGTTTGAGGACATATTCATTCATATTTTGTATCTTATTCATTTACATGATTCATTACTTTTTTTAGATACTTCGAGTTAGCTGGGGGTTTGTCCCAGTGACTCTCTAGTTATTAGTAGTAGAGGCTTGTATGACTGCTAGATGCGATTCAGACTTACAGTATTGATTTTTAGACATTACATTCAGATTATTCTCAGTAATCTAAGATAGTTTTCCACATTTAGTATGACTTTTATGTCTATATTTCCTTTATTATGAGATTTAGATTTAGTGGAAGGCAGAAAGGGTTAGCTTAAGGATACTCATAGTCTTGAGTACCATGTGACATCTCGGGATTAGAGTTTGAGGTGTTAAACATGTGTTGTCTAGGTGTACATTAGAGTCCAATGGTTCAAAGATATCAAATCTACTGATTGACGGAGTGCATCCGATGTATGTTCACTATGGAAAGTTCAAAGGAAAACCCTCTTATCAAGATCCAATCAGTCTTTGCTTGCTGATCTCATACTTGTCCATAAAGTTTTTAAAAGAATAGACATTCCCCATTCAAGTAGGGGATTTGTGGGTTTAAGTTGAATTTCTGAATGGAAAATGGAGGGAATTAGTGGAGGGAAAGTGAAATCACACCTAAAAGAAAAGTGTGCTTACAATAAGGAATGTCTACTAATTCTCCCACATTGGTGAGAGAATGAAAATTTTATGTGTTTTTATTAATAAAAACAATTCCTCATGGATAGTACGGAAAGAACCAGGAGGTGCCTCGCACCATCGTCGTCGTTGCTCGCTCGGCTCGGCTTTCGCTTTGGCTTTGGATTTTGGTTTTGATTTGTCAAATGATCGGTCAATGATATTAATTTTTTGGACCAAATTAATTTAATCATTTTTCCCCATTAACGTGCATGCAGAAACACTAAAAGGTCAAATCTTCGAGTAAAAACACATTGTTTAGAGAAAAGAGATAATTGTTCGGATGGTTGTGACTATTTGAAAAAGATATCCTGATTCGAATTGATAGAAATTACTATTTGAAAATGTTACACCTTTCCAATGAACCATTGCCTTCTTTTCAGAAGGGGTACTTCATGGCTATTTAAACCTACATTTTTACGCAGGTTGTACACGAAATTTCTGCATAGCAAAAATATTTCTCTGGCTTCTAAAAACTCTATGTGATTATATAGTTGAGCGAGTTCGAAGAAAATTAGAAGGTTTGCGGTACCACTATTCTCTGATTGTGAAGCCATTTTATGCTGGGAGGAAAAATTCTGCAACCTCGGGTACTTGAGGGGAATTAATTCCTTAAGGATACTTCATGAATTTGGAGGACTTGGCTTTATTTTGTTTCATCTTATTTCTTAATAAAATAACACACTTCTTTGATAGTTCATATTTAACTTGTATTGAAGGTGTTGGAAAACTTCATAAGTGTTCTTGAAATAATCTTGAACTTGTTTTGAAGTGGTTTTTCCAACATAAAGATTGTGTACCCGACACAACAAGATGTTTATGTTGAGCTCTACATAAAGTTTCTATTAATAGATCATCTTGTTGAGACTTGGTAAAAACATACTAAGTTCTGATCATACCATTCTAAATTTCTCTCTTAAAAAATGACAGTTAATCTCTATATGCTTTGTCCTTTAATGAAATACTAGATTTGTAGCTATTTGCATAGCTGCCATTCTATCGCTATTTACTTGAACTAGTAGACTGACTTGCACTTCTATCTCTTCAAGTATTCTAAGAATCCATATAAAATCAGCAACTGTAGAGGCTAAGTTCTTGTCTTAAGCTTCAATAGAGTATGTAGACACTGTGTTTTTGTTCTTAGACTTCCAAGAGATCAAACAGTCACTTAGTTTTGTCAGAAATGCTGTTAAAGACTTTCTATAGTTTGGATAGGCTGACAGTCTGCATCACAATAGGCTAATACTTGTTCTTTTCTACTGCTTGATAGTAGGATTCCTTGTCTAGATTGCTTCTTGACATACCTTATTATCCTAATTGCAACTTCTAGATGATACTTCTTAGGTTGTTGTAGAAATTGGCTAAGAGTTTGTACATTGTATGCTATGTTTGCCCTAGTTATAGTTAGGTTAAGAATCTCTCCAATGATTTGTTTATATGTTGCTACATCTACTTCAAGACCAGTAACACTTCTGCTTGAATTTTTGACATAATCATCCAATTATTTGGTAGACAATCTAATATTTTGTTTCTAATTGTGTAGATATTGGTTTTGCAGCATTTAAACTTGTTTTAGCTATCAACTCTAAAGATTGTTTATTTGATGCATTAGTATACCTGTGTTTGATCTTGTAGACTCAATTCCAAGAGAATATCTTAGATCCCATAAATCATTCATTTTGAAAGCTTGACTTATTGCTGCCTTAGTTTCTTGAATTTATTGCAGGTTGGTACCAGTAATCAGGTAATCATCAATATATACAAGTTTAACTGTTAGATCACTTCAATTTTTCTTCAAGAACAAGGAATGATCATATTTACTCTGTTTAAAACCAAACTGAAGAATTGCTTCCATTAACTTTACACTACATTGCTTAGAGCATGTTTTATTCCATACAAGGATTTAAGAAGCCTAGATACTAGTATTGTCTCCCCTGGCTCATAGATCATTATGGAAACTCTATGTATTTCTCATCATGTAGTTTACCACAAAGAAAATCACAGTACACATCCATTTTATGGATATGCCAATGTCATATAGAAGCAATTGCTAAGATAGACCTGATATTTAGCTTCTTGAGTACATGAGCAAATATCTCCTAATAATCCCTTCTTGATGGCTGAAACCTTTTGCTACTAGCCTAACTTTGAATCTTTCAATTTCACCATTATTCTTGAATATGATTACAAAAACCCTCTCACAGACTATAGCTCTTTTCCCTTCAGGTAGTGAAAAAAATGTTATAAACTACAGCAGTCAGATGAATATTATTGAAGAACTATTTTATTGTACATCGTGCTATCAGAATAAATGGAGGAGTAGTACAACTGAAATAAAAAATGGACTACTAAATGACTGCATACATGCCTAGAAAACAGAAACAACTATACTAGGATAATGACTAAAGAAATTGCTATTCTTAAAAATCTGCTGAGGGCTTTTGACCCATTCCTAACAAATTTGCTAACATGAAATGACTTGATATTGAAGTTCTTGGTCCTTTCGTGAATCGCAGGATCTTTGGATATGGATATGGCATCTTTATTATCAACAAAGATTGTTGTACTTTCTTCTTTCTCTAGCTACAAATCAATCAAAACTTTCCTGAGCCATACTACTTGATTAACAGTAGTTGCTGCCGCTATGAATTCTTCTTAAGTTGTTGATTGTGCTATTGTTTCCTATTATTTTGAGCACCATGAGAAACACCCTGATCCAATAGTAAAGCATTAACTAGAAGTACTTTTCATATCACCAGTTTAGCCACCCCAACCACTATCAGAATATCCACACAATTTGAAGTTTTGACTTTTGATAAATTTGATGCCATAGGCTAGAGTTCCTTTAAGATACCAAACCAATCGTTTGGCATATCATGACTAATTCACTTGCATAATTGGAAAACCTGGATAAAACACTCATAGGAAACAAAATCCCTGGACTTGTTGTCGTGAGATACATCAAGCACCCAATTAAGATTCGATATGCTCCTTCATCAACTAGCTCAGCTCCATCATCCTTTTTCAATTTTTCTATATGATTCATCGAAGTACTCACACTCTTGAATTCTTCTATTGTAAATCTTCTTAGAATCTCTTTCATGTATTTCTTTTGATAAATAAATACTTTATTTTGAGTTTGCTTGATCTCCATTCCCAGAAAGAAAGTCATCTCGCCAAGATCAGTCATCTCAATGACTTTTATTATCTCTTCCTTCAATTAGTCAATCAATGCTACATTATTTTCTGTCACAAGTAAATCATTGACGTATAGAGAAATAATATTAATGTTAGAGCCAAATTTCTTGACCTAAAGAGTGTATACACTTAAGCTTTTTTCAAAGCCTAATTCTATCAAATAATTATCCATTCAGCTGTACCAAGCTATAGGAGATGGCTTTATCCCGTATAAAGATTTGTAATAGATAAATCATATCTTCATGTCCTTGTACACCGAACCCTTCTAGCTACTCAACATAAATTTCTTCATGTAGTACACCATTTAAGAAAATAGACTTCACATCTTTTTGAAAAATCTTCCAACTATTTTGTGCTGTTATAGCCAAAACCATTCGAATTGAATCAAATCTAGTTACTGGGGTAAAAGTATCAGTAAAATATTCTCCCCAAAATTATGCATAGCCTTTCACCACCAATTTAGATTTGTTCTTATTTGTCGAGAAATCTCTATTAAAATTTGTATTAAAAATCTATTTAACCCCAATCACTTTTCTATCTTGCGGTCTTTTCACTAGCTTTAAAGTTTTGTTCTTTTCTATCACGACCAACACCTATTTTATTACATCTACCCATTCTTTATCAATTTTCGCTTCCGTGTATGTAGGTTAAAAAACAACAACATTGTATCTTTGATAAATATCAGAGAGTGACCTTTTTTCCCTAATAGGTGGATTATCAATCGATTCCTTATAGTCAAGCTTTGAATCATCATTTTGAACTCTAGATTCCTCATTCCTGTTCCATTGCTCATCTTTAAGGAATTGAACATCTCTGCTTACCTTAATCTTGTCTGTTTGAGATTCAAAGATCGTATAAGATCTAGAAATCAAACTGTAGCCAATGGAAACACTAAAATCAGTCTTCTAATCAAGCTTCACTCTTTTAACTTTTGAAACATAGGAAAAAAACATACATCCAAACATTTTTGAGATTTCTTATAGTAGGTTTAACACCATACCAAGCCTAAAAAATTGTCTTATTTTAGATTGCCCTTATCGACAGTCTATTCAGCAAGAAAACAATTGTGTTTACTGCTTCTGCCCAGAGTTTCTTTAGCAGATTCTTCTCATGCGATAGGCTCCTGATCACCTCCATGATAGTTATATTCTTTCTCTTACTCACTCTATTTTTTGTGGAGTATAAGGTATAGTGAGCTGGTGCTCTATTCCAGCAACCTCACAAGAAGAATTGAATCTATCTGATGTATATTCAGTTCCATTATCTGATCCAACGACCTTAATCTTGCAGCTGCTCTAATTTTCTATCAAAGATTAGAACTTCATGAAAATTTTAGCAAATTTGAACTGAAAATTCATAATATAAATCCCACATATTCTTGATAGATCATCAATAAAGATAATATAATACCTGTTTCTGTTGAGCGATGGAGTTCTTTGTGGACGACAGGGTTCGGTATGAATAAGATGCTACTTCTCTATTGCTCTCTATGTGGAGATTTTAAATGGAAGACTAATCTTCTTGCCAATCAAACAAGCTTTAAAGGTTGACAAATGCTTCTCTAAGTTTGGTAAACTCTTTACCATTTTTTGCTTTGCATAAACAACAAAGATGTGATGAAAGCTTTGCAATATAAACATTAAGAATACCTTTGCAATTTTAAGAGAACAAATGTACCACACAAATCAAATATTCATCCATGCTTAATAGTCAGTACCAGTACAGTAAGCTAAAATAATCACTATAAAAATAATTGTATTTAAAATCCATTTTAAGAATCAGGATAAGGAACTGACACGAGGTTGATAAATGAATAAGGATAACCGGGCTTAGGCAGAAGGAGGATTGTGTGAAATGGACTTAAGTAGTATCTCCATTCTTGTATTTTCAGCAATGTGAGTTCCCAACAACTGTTTGGTAAGGTCCTTTACTTCAGCATTCAGTTGAGTTACTCTTGCCTGGAGTTTTGCATTTTCATCTGCAAGTTCATCAGTGGCACCTAGTCCCTCAGAAGACAACTTCTGATTTTGCAATTTTAGTTGAACTACTTCGATATCTTTGGTGGTCAACTTGATCCTTAAATTCTCTATTTCCATTTTTAGCTTCTCATGAACCACTACCAACTCAGATACTTGAGATACTAATCAAGCTTCGCCATTTATGCATTTATTTTCCCCAAGTGTTGATTCCTTATCCAGATTGCTAAGATTTTCTTGCACTTAGTCATTCAGACTTTCCCCATTTTTTGAGAATTCTATGGTGTAATTCCCTTACCTTTAGCCATATTTGGTGTGATGTGTGAGCAAATGCTAACATATTTTATGCTTTTATCCATGAATAATTGTGAAGTCTTAAGCAACTTTTGTTGTATTTAATTAGTTTTTCTTTAATTTTGCAGTAAAAGATAAGGTGCAGGGGAACCAATAAAAATGGAAGCAAAAAGGTTGAATTCTGAAGCAAATAAAGGACAAGTGTGGCTGACGATATTCATGATAAGTCTCCAGCCTGATGACAAGCTATCAAGGCCACCATCAGACTTAACCAGAGAATGGGCGTTGAAAAGAAGTTGTGACGACATTTTGTGACAAGGCGTCAAAGTTGTGTAAGGCATAAGGATAATCGTCAGCCTTAGGAAGAAATTATAAAAAAAGAAGAGGAGCTGACGACATCCGTGATATGTCGTCACACTCCTGACACGTCATCATCCTTAGGCGGATCTTGTCAACATTGAAGAAAATTTGACTGCATCGCGTCAGACCCTTGATAAGACGTCACCTAATGGCATCACCTATCCGAGAAATTTGTCAAAGTTGTTATTTTATTTCCTTAATTAGACTCAAGTATAAATAACAACTTTTAAGGTTTTCTAATTATCATTGACATATCTTGAAATATACATTGTGCATGATTTTTATCTCTGTCGAGTTCCAATATGCTCTAGAACATTATTGTTGAGAGAAGATTGTCATTAATATTTTGGGGATTTTTGTATTAAGATTCAGTTCAAGTTACACTTCTTTATTTTCATCATCGTTGTAAGTTAATCTGCCCAACTATGAATACAACTTGTGTACTTGTTTACTGCATCATGAGTGGTTAAACTCCATTAACCTAAATTATAGGATCTAGGGTTGGGTCTTGATAAGGTTCTAAGTATTCAAGATTCAATAGGTGGTAGGATTTCTTGATAATTCTGAAGCTTTAATTAACGTCTGTTGGTTTCAAACAGTAGACATACCTGCTTGGATTTTCTTGAGAAAGAAATCAAATATAGTTGGAAGTGAATTATCAACAAGGACTCGAAAATACTTTGTTTCATAATCAGCTCTGTAACAAGGTTGGTTAACCTGAGGAAAAATTTGGGCAGTGAATAGAAATTCCCTAAGTCCGAGAGGATTAGGAAATTAAATGCTTAAGTAGGTCGAAAGACATTTGAGCATAACATCGATAAAGATAGCTTGTTATCATACCCACTATGAGAATCTTGAATCACCTTTAGCATCTGTCATGTTTTGTAAGCCCTAGTGAACATAATTCTGGTTATTTCAAAAACTCCTGATTACAAACATTGAAATTAAAGTGACAAACAATTATCCGTGAAACTTAAACCCCCCAATTCAGGAAACATTAAACTATCAGTGAATTAAATCGTAAACAACTTGGGATCCTACCTTATTCCCTGTGGGAGTCAACCACAACCTAGTTGGGTTTTATATTGACAATGATCGCTTATACCCATTCAAGAGTGTAATTTGAGCGTTATCAAAAATTTCACCATTACCAAGGAATACGATTGTAAACTAAAAGTTTGTGTGTGCTAATTCACTGTTAGTTAAGTTTCCTAGATTTACGTTTGTTTTTTGTGTTGGTGTAATTATAGGATCCTTGTTGTTTATGACCAAAACAGGAAGTTTTGGAGAACCATTATTACCAATTAATCCAAAATCGCAGCTGATCGGAAGAATGGCAGAAAAGCAAGAGGCTGAAAGACTGGCAGCCTTGGCAAGGGCTCAGGTGGACGTACAGAAAAAGGGTCAAAAAGTATGTCATACGAACCCTGATGATTAAGACTTGGGTGATGCGGAATTGTTGAATCCTCAAAACCCAAGGTGAGCAGAGAAAATTATCGCACCTATGCAGTGAAATTTCACTAGAAATCATCCAGTCAGAGGAAGGTATGGTCAACAACCTATCAAATATGAGGTAGATAATAATGATGAAGTAATGGATGGAGAAGGTGCAATGGGTGCTATCATTCCTCCACCGTTGTCACCTGGTGTAAAATTTAGCATAACAAGTACCATGATTCAACTCTTGAATCTGAAGGGATTGTTCGGTGGCCTTCCTGGTGATGATCCGAACATATACTTGGTGAACTTTATCACCATCTGCAAATCTTTTGATAATCCGGGAGTGAGACAGAGTGCGATCCGGTTGAGATTGTTTCCATTTTCTCTGTCTGGAGAGGCAACAATGTGGTTAAATAAGCTTACGCCTAATTCCATCACCCACTGGAGAGAGTTGAAAGAAGAATTCCTAGAATGGTTTTTTCCACCCTCCAGGAGGGTACAATTGAGAGACAAGATCAACAACTTTAAAAATCTCCCTACCAAAGCTTTGCATGAGACATGGGAGAGGTTCAAGAAGAAGATGACATAGTGTCTAAACCATAATATGACGGACCTACACTTGATGGATACTTTGTACAGGTCTCTCAACTCTGTAACAAAGTCGATTGTAGATAATGCTTCTGGTGGTTCGTTTATTGATCTTTCTTTTCAAAATGCCTCAGATAGGCTAAATAGGATGACCAAACAGAGTCGGGCTTGGCATACAGGGATTCTGTGGTAGCTATCCCGACTGTTTTTGTTGGTATAACTGTGGAGCAATGAAGAAGAGATGAGGAGCGAGACTAAGCCATGGCCCACCTAAAGACACAGATGGACTTGCTGGCCAAGAACTTACTGTCAGTCAAGAGTGGAAAGGTCAAAGCTTTGGAATCTCAGTGCACTGTGGCTACTAATGCAGATGAGGAGGCAAACTATGCGAGTAATCAGGGGGGTTTCCGAGGTAGTAGCCAAGGTAATAAAGGTTGGAGCTTTTATGATAAGCCTGATTATAAAGATAGGGATCAAGGAAACTGGAGAAGCAATAATGATAGGAGAGTTTTATATATCCCTCCTGGACGTCGGGATATTGCACCAACTAGCTCTGGCAAGATGTCCATAGAGGACATGATGGAAAAATTATTGAAGAAAGTTTAGGCTACTAACTCGGGGGTAACTTCTATAAAGAGTGAATTCTCTACCCTGAGTCAGTTGGTTAGTTCACACTCCACTTCTATCAAGAAGTTGGAGCAGTAGATGAACCAACTTTCCTCAACACTGAACCAGAGAAAAAGTGGTAGTATACCTAGTGATACGGTTCAGAATCCACAGAATGATGGCTCATGTATGGCGATTACCACTAGGAGTGGGAAGATGTTACTTGGACCATCTGTGAGCAAATTTGTAGATGGTGAAGTAGTTGTTGAGGAATCTGAAGAAAGTAGTCCAGTGAAGTCTGAGATGCTGGATAGTTCTGTTGATGCTTCGGATAAGGAAAAAGAGAAGGAAAAGGAAGTGGCATTGACAACTATTCCAAGATCACCACCTCTCTTTCCTCAATGATTGAAGAAAAAAGTTGATAATGCAAAATTCAGCAAATTCATGGAAATTCTCAAGCAACTAACAATAAATGTGCCTCTGGTTGAAGCACTTGAGCAAATGCCAGGATACGCGAAGTTCATGAATGACCTTGTATCCAAGAAACGGAAGGTTAGCCATGAGCCGGAGGATAATCTTCTCCATTGTGGTGTTATCTCTACAAGGTCTTTAGTGCAAAAAAAGGCAGATCCGGGAGCATATACCATCCCGTGTACTATTGGTTCCCTAAAATTCACTAAAGCACTATGCGATCTAGGAGCGAGTATAAATCTAATTCCACTGGCTGTGTACAGAAAATTGCGCTTGGGGGATCCTACCCCAACAAGTATGTGGTTGGTAATGGCATATAGGTCTGTGAAGCGGCTTGTGGGCATACTACACGATGTTTTGGTAAAGGTAGCTGATTTTATTCTGACTGCTAATTTTGTGGTCTTAGATTGCGAGGTGGATTTTAAAGTGCCCATTATCTTGGGTAGGCCATTACTTTCCACTAGAGGAGTGCTAGTAGACATGGAGTTGAATGAGCTAAAGTTCAGGTTTAATGACAAAGAAGCACATTTCAAAATACACTCATCCATGATTTAGCAAAAGAGATGAGTGTTTTCTTAATCGTTGACGTCTTCTATGATGATGGTAAAGGGGTATCAATAGGTTGTCTTGGCGAAGTCTGAGTAGTCAAGATAACCAAGTTGTGCCACGAAAGTAAATCAGGCGCTACTGGGAGGCAACCCATAGTTTTTATGTTTGATTAAGTGTTTTTACTTTTATAATTAGGATTTAGTATAGAGAAGGTGAAAAATAAGGAGGTCAGCTGAAAGGACATGATGGCATCTCTGATAAGACGTCACAACTGTGATAAGCTATCCAAAATATCGTCAGATAGGACAAACTCGAGGAAGTTTCTATTAAGGCTGACGGCATCAGTCATAATCTATCACATTTGTGATAAGCCGTAACAAGATGTCGTCAAGAAGACCTTGAACGCATTGCTAAACCATTTTGGGCCCAGTTTAGAAAATACGGCCCGGCCCATAATTGAACCTCCTCATGTTCACTCCTATGTTATTTTATTTCCTTCTTTAGTTTATTTCTTTCTTTACTTAGTTTATCTACTTACTCATTCCAACTAATTTCCCCAAGTTAATCAAAAAGAACAAGTTCCCTTGTGTGTGGGTTTGAAATTCAAAATCAAGTATTTTTTCCTACTTCCTCTTATGCGTGTAAGCATATTAAGGGAACCCATCAGGAACCTTATAATAGCACCCAAAGGAAAGAGTACTCAGCTTACCAAGAAGGAAAAACAAAAAAGTGTACGCCGGAAAGTCATCGATGAGGAGTCTGATTATGAAGAGGAAGAACCTCTGCTCAGGAAGTGAAATAAAAAGCAAAGCCCTACAAAACCTCCACCACCCTCACCAGTTGAGGTAGAGGATAGTGAGGACACTGAAATAATAACATCTTCTGAGCAGGAGGCATATGAATATGATGAATCTGAAGAAGAGGAATAGGAAGGGTCCGAGGAGTCTGAGTCTGAGGGAACAACATCTCCCCGTCCACTGAACAACAAGATGATGAAATGTTTCCAGCTCGGGGAACACTTATCAAATGTAATAACCCTGAAGTTTGAGACAATTCGAGATGGAAAATTCCCAAAGCAGAGGGCATCTTAACTGCTGGGCTTTGCAGAACTGATAGAAGAAGAGCTAAAAGGCCGATTCAGGAAGAAAAGTAGATTATAACCCAAGGGTTGAGCAGGTACCCTAAAGTGGAACAGAAGTTCCAAGAGTACGAATTGGGATGGACCACAAAAGGGGGAGTCTCATTTTGCCCTACACTGGTCCGAGAGTTTTACGCAAACTACAAAGCTCAGTTACAAAACATGTGTATACTAGGAGAAAGAGTTGTAGACCATCCCCTGGTGGATAGAGTTCAGGTAAGGGGTGTAAGGGTTGATGTATCAATCAGAACCATCAACAAGTTCTTGCATAGCCCCAACTTCACTCATCAGGCCACTGCACCATCAGTCTATGCTCGGATTAAGAATTGAGCAAAATAACATTTGTGGTTGGACAACATCATAGCTGAAGGAGAACCATCATGGGTGAACTACCCAAATGAAAGAATCTATAAGTCCTCTTTGACTCAAGAGGAAATATTTTGGTGGTGTATAGTGAATATATGGTTGATGCCCACTGATGGAGACAACATTCTGGGTAATGACTGAGCTATCTTAGTAGCAAGAATGGTGCAGAAGCTCCCCCTAAATTATAGGGAAATCATTGCTGATGAGATGAAGATTAAAATATCGAGAACAGACACTGCTTATCCTTTTCCTTGTCTTATCACAGAGTTGTGCTGAGTTGCAAATGTTCTAAAGATTGCAGGGATTGAAGATGAAATTCCTGCCTGAAAGACTCACAACCCCAAATGGTATGATGAAAATCATCCAGGATTGTGAATTGATAGAGGTGCAGGGGTAGCAACAGACCCTCTAATTATAGATGCTGGTCTAACACCTAATGTGGAGGTGCAAGATTCTGAGACTGTGCACCCAACTTCTTCAGCACATGCAGGTTCAATGCCTGAGAATGAACCCAACCCTTCAGCTCCTACAACAGCAATAGGATTTGTAGTTTATCTAATTGATATTATAAAAGTGGCTAAACAAGCCAAATAGTGTGAGGCACAACTAAAACAGTTTGCTACTGCAGTAGACAAGTGAATCAAGGTTGCCCTTGAGCCTTTTGTAACTTTTCCTGAATGAGTTGCAGATTCAGAGAACCAATTTGATGAACAGGTAAAAGAAATATCAAGGGGAGATCATGCTAAATTCAGAGCGGCATTGGATAAGGTAAAGGAAGATATTGGGGTATTGCAGCAGCACCAATTTATGGTACTGACAGGTCCAGCTGTGGATGAATTTGAGGAAGAAATTCCAATACTTGACCTCACTGGAGATTTACCAAAGAAAAAGAATAAAAGGGGGGATAACAAGGGAAAAGATAAGAGAGAAGAACTGGATAGCGAAGAAGAAAAAAGAGTGAAAAATAAGGCAAAAAAGAAGGCCGAAAAAAAGGAATTGAAAAAATCAAGAATAGAGTCCATAGCGGACAACGAGAAATGAGAGAAAGCCATCCGAGATAGGGATACAGGTGCCTCATCTAGTAGGGCTCCAACCACTGCAAGGATAGGTGCTCTCGATGGAGAGAAAACAACAGATGATGCAGAAGTAGCGTTGGAGACCCATAAGCCTAATGCTTTATTCACTCCAAGTATGCCCTAGACCCTGAGTTTATTTTATTTTTAATTTTAATTTGAAGATGTAGGGCAGAATGTTGTTGTAAAAATTTGTGGTAGATAATTAGGAGTAATACAGGTACTTGAGGCAGTTAGCTTATTTTATGATTCTTGAGTACCTCTCCAGTGGTCTGATATATTGTTTACTGTGTGAATTGCATTCATTTATGACTATGGTGTATCTTTTTATGGCATTAGTCTAGTAACTGAATAACCTTTGTTAAACAAGTGCATGAACTGGATAAGTAGTGATATTCAAGATACTTGTGTTCCATGTGTGTAATTTCTTACTCATTTCCCATTGTGTGTTGAAACTAGAACTTGCCCTGTTAGTCTTGCCATGGTCATAAGGAGTTAGGAAAGGATCATAGGCCATTTTTTATTTTAGCTCGCTTTAGACAAAATGACCTTCCCTATGTGCATAATATCTCTTGATCCCTTTTTTGAGCCTAATTAGCCTATTTCTTTCTACGACACCTCTCACCATCCCATCTACATCACAATGAACCTATTTTGGCCCTGGTCCTCCTTGGACACTGTGCACCTTGACTTAGGTAAACAACCTAAGTTGAGGGTGGCTATCATAGGGGTGAATGATGCAAAATGAGTATGATGAGAGAAAGAATAAAATAAAAGAATAAAAAGTTGTGTGCGGTTAAAAAGGAATAAGAAAAAAGAAAGTCGTATAAAAGATAATATGATAATTGAAAAGACCGCATCCATCTTGAGCATGTGTGTTCAGTAAAAGAAAGGAAAGAAAGAATGTTGAGAGTTGAAACCCCAAGAGTTTAGTGTAGTTTCAGGGTGGCCTATTCACTCTAAAATATCCATGAATATCATACCAGCCCCTGACCTACGTTACAAGCTTAAGAAAAGCCCTGTAGTCATCCTAACTGACCTGTCTGAAGACTTGGGTACCGACTATAAGGGAAAGACTATGGTATTTGACATGCAATGTTTGGAACTTCATTCTGAGAGTGATTCTTGTGATTATCCCTATGTTATGTATGTGAATTCTGCTATGAGTGAAAAGGGGATTTCTTTATTGTGAGGGCACACCGGGTATGTTGCTAGTCACTAACTTGTTCGAATAGTGTAATTTGGGTATATGCTTGGTTGTTATTACTAATTTTTTTCCATATCTCAATCCTTGTGAGTTGCATGGTTGTTTTCAATAATAGACACAACTGCTTTTAATTTGACTGACCTTGGAGATGGTCAATATGTTTTGAGCTTAAGTGAATAACTGACTGCTGAAAGTGCTCTGTATCATCTTGGTTGTGTTTAGTTGTTTGATGACAAGAAATTGTTCTAAGTTGAGGTTGTTGATGTGTGATCAAATGCTAACATATTTTATGCTTTTAGCCATGAATAATTATGAAGTCTTAAGCAACTCTTGTCGTATTTGATTAGTTTTACTTTATTTTTGCATTAAAAGATAAGGTGCAGGGGAACCAATAATAATGGAAGAAAAAAGGTTGAATTCTGAAGAAAATAAATGACAAGTGTGGCTGACGACATTCATGATAAGTTGTCAGCCTCGTGATAAGATATCAAGGCCATTGCTAGACTTAACCAGAGAATGGGAGTTAAAGAGAAGTTGTGACGATATTTTGTGACAAGACATCAGAGTTGTGGTAAGGCGTCAAGATCATCGTTAGCCTTAGGCAGAATTATAAAAATAGAAGAGGAGTTGATGACATCATGATACGTCGTCAGACTCCTAACACGTCATCATCCTCATATTCAGCCTTAGGTGGTGCTTGTTAACATTAAAGGAAATCTGATTCCATCTTGATAAGGTGTCAGACCCTTGATAAGGCGTCAGACCCATGATAAGGCGTCAGACCCTTGATAAGGCGTCTCCTGCCCGAGAAATTTACTTAAGTTGTTATTTTATTTCCTTGATTGGACTCAAGTATGAATAGCAGCTTTTAGGGTTTTCTAATTATCATTGACATATCTTGAAATATATGTTGTGCACATTTTTTCTCTCTCTCGAGTTCTAATACGCTCTAGAACATTATTGTTGAGAGAAGATCATCATCAATATTTTGGGGAGTTTTGTATTAAGATTTAGTTCAAGTTACACTTCTTGATTTTCATCATCGTTGTAAGTTATTCTGCCTAACTATGAATTCAACTTGTGTACTTGTTTATTGCATCATGAGTAGCTAAACTCCATTAACCTGAATTATGGGATCTAAGGTTAGGTCTTGCTAAGGTGCTAAGTATTCAAGATTCAATAGGTGGTAGGATTTCTTGATAATTCTGAAGCTTTAATTAACGTCTGTTGGTTGTAAACAGTAGACACAACTGCTTTGATTTTCTTGAGAAAGAAATCAAATATAGTAGGAAGTGAATTATCAATGAGGACTCAAAAAAACGTCGTTTCATAATCAGCGTTGTAATAAGGTTGGTTAACCTGAGGTAAAATCTGGTCACTAAATAGAAATTCCCTAAGTCGGAGTGAATTAGGAAATTAAACGCTTAAGTAGGTCGAGAAACATTTGAGCATAACATCGATAAAGATAGCTTGTTATCCTACCCACCATGAGAATCTTGAATCGCCTTTAGCATCTTTCATGTACCGTAAGCCCTAGTGAACATAATTATGGTTATTTCATAAACTCTTGATTACAAACATAGAAATTAAAGTGAAAAACAATTATTTGTGAAACTTAAACCCCCCATTTCAGGAAACATTAAACTATCAGTGAATTAAATCGCAACAACTTGGGATCACACCTTATTCCCTGTGGGATTCGACCCTAACCTAGTTGGGTTTTATATTGAAAATGATCGCTTACACCCATTCAAAAGTGCAATTTGAGCGTTATCATAGTTCCTGATATACTCCACCAACTCTATCATTCTATTCTTCTCATATATCTTGGGATCAAGGGTTTTTACTGACAGAATCTTTTGTATCATCAACATTTTACTCCTTCATTAACCAGCCACATCCTTCATCTCTTTATTTGGTCTCATTACTTTGCCTCTTCCCATTTTAATAGCTATTTTTATCTTCATGGGACCAGATCCCTCAAAATTTTTCCTTTTCTTTTGACAACGTTATATTTCTACCTTATTCAATCAAGGTTACCATACTTCAATTTAAAGGACTAAGGTGAGGTTTTATATGGAATTGGTTGCTAAAGGATCAAGGTATTCAATGAGTATATATTCAATTTGATTTTCTAGAGTTTTATCCACTTCAGGGGTTTTGGCTAGGTTTAAAGAAGTAGTAATGTCATTCATTAGATTTTGTGAGTGAAAAAGAGTGAGAAGGACCAGTTTAGTTTAGAGGAGGCAAAGAGTGATGAGTTGAGACTAAGAATGTGAAATGCCCTAATTTAGAAATTTGAAGAGGTGATTGTTGTCATCAAAAGATGTTCCTTTTGAAATGACATGTTTGATCCTAATAAGAGTTGCTCTTCGTTTGCAAAAAAATTGACAGCTTTTAGCGAAGTAAAAACACATGGCTTTCTTAGACATCATTTTATTATTATTAAAGAATACTGGAGTGATACTAACCTGAGAGAAGAGATCAGGTCCCTCTCTTTTTTGAGTAAATCTTCAATTTTGTGCAACTCACATTTGTCCACCTTCAAAGTTATTCCCATGGGTGTATACCTGCAAGGGTATGGTACTGAGTTAGACTAATATGCACCTACTGTATCAAGGATACCTATCTCCATATCTTAGCCAAATTTGTGGACAAATATTGATTCACATATTTGATTAATTCAGTATCATGCTTTTAATCGTTGAACACTTCTTCTATCACAGAATTTATTCCCAAAGAGGGTCTGGGGACCAGCTCCCATACTTGACTTTATTGAAGATCCTGAAGAGATGATCTTCCTAGGGACCATCACCTGAGAGTTTTGTCAAGACTCCTTCTGATTATTCTTAGTCTTAAGCTGGGATCAATGACTGACATTTTGCATTATTACTATTCTTTTCTGCATCTTCCAACCTTTACTAGTCTTTTTCAGCATCACCAACCCTTCTTTCTTCAAATTATATAGTTTCCTTCTTTTTATGGAGATTTTCAACTATATTTTTCCATGGATCAGATATTTTTAAAAGGATTATTTCACCTGAGGAACTTCCATCTTGAAATGTCTTTGAGAGGGAGAATACAATCAAACTATTCAACCTTGAGCTTTCAAATCACTCTTTTTTAATAATCATTCTTGACTGCAATTCTCTTCCTCATACTTGAGACCACAATAACTTGTCATATTTAGGAACCCACTTGAGCCTGAGTTCCCAATAAGATGAAAATGGTATTATCAAATCCCTTTTTTTCCATCCAGTTAGAGGGTTTCTTTTCATAACATTCTGAGGCTTGATACCCATAGAATGTGCATTTCACTGCTGAATAAATCTGGAACCATTCATTATGGCTCTAATCCAGCTTTAACAAGTTTTCTTTGTGTGCCCATCTATTCCACAATAAGTACATATAGGCCTATGAAACTTGTTTTTAATATCATGAGCAACCTTCCCTTGATAACCAAGTCCTTTGCCATTATTAGGATCTTGACTGGTTAGGTTAAAAAGGATATGAGGGGATGTAGTCCATTGCAAGGATTTTTTCAATTTTTCCCTCATACGGACTAGTCCCCCTCCAACTTGTCATTCTTCTGGAGAGCAAACATAAGATGCTTTTGGGAATCCTCCAATTTTTCTTCAAGTTCAACCTGAAAATTTGATGCTTCCTTTTTTTCTTTATTCTCTGAAGCATCTACATTCTCCAATTGACTCATCAAGCTCAGATTTTCAAATTTGAACTTAGCAACCCGTTGCTCCATTTCAGATATCTGGAGAGTCAAAGCTATCAATTCTAGCTCCTGATCTTCTATCTTTCCTTCTAGAGAATTATTTTTCTCCTTATCACAGGCATTATTTTCTTTCTCTAGTTGATTAACTAAGCTGGAATTTTCAGATTTTAACTTAGTAACCTACTCTTTAGTTTCAGTTATTTGGAGAGTTAGAGAAATTAACTCTAGATCTTAACATTCCACTTTTTTCTTCTTGAGAAAGGTTTTTTCTAGTCATTTCACACATAGAGTCAATCAACACTTTTGCAAGCCTTTTTATCTTTCTATCAAAATATTTGTCCAAGTTTTCTTTAAAGTCAGAAAGTGTTACCTCATTTTCTTCTTCATCTTCAGTATTTTCCATAAAAACAAATAAGGAATCAAAGGTCAATTTCTCATCCTTTACAACAATCAATTAAATATTTGCAGGCTTCTCAGCTTCATCAAATTCACTGGATGAGTTACCCCAACCAGCTGAGGCTTTCTTAACTAAAAAATCAACTACAACCTGTCTTCTTGATTAGATTGGGAGTTGGTCCCTGTTATTTTCTTTGTAACCTCTAATATTGACATCTCATGATGGTCCATATTAAGAATGGGACATCCTTGATGACATTCTTTGGACTTCCACTTAGTGACATATTTCAGCATTTCTTTCTCTTCTTTAGAACTGACAACTCCTTATAGTTCTTTTCAATTTTATTTCTATCTTTATGTAACGCCCTGAATCAGGTACCCGGAATGCTACATGGTGATCATGACCCCGAAGGACCACAAGCTAATCCATGACTAATATATGTAACTGTATACAGCATAATATACTATATAATGTGGAAACATGAACTGAGAGGCCACAAGGTTCAAAACTGTAACATAATATCTGATAAATCATAACATATGGATGGGGTATAATATACCCAAAACAACTGAAATAACTAACTAAACATGGTAGTCTAAAAAGCTTCTAACTGACTGAACTATCTGGATAAGGAGTTGATGGGACATGTCCCCAACTAACTCCAACTAATAAATTAATTAATGAGATAATAAAATAATGATAATGTCCTTGAAAGACGGGGACTTACTTCTAACTCTGACTGCTGAGACTAGAATACTAATAATGATCTGGAGCTCGTGCTTACGAATCTATGGTATAAGACACCATAATGCAAATATGTCAGTATTTAGAATGTACTGGTATGCATGCGAGGTAGGATGAACACATGGGGTTCATATATATGAACAATATTGGGTAACTAACTATATAAATATGAGAATACATGTATGAATACACAGTAACTATATCTGAGATCGTGATAACATAAATTTACTGATAACTAACATGACTGCTGACTGAGTTCTGATAACTATTATAATTGATACCATGAGTGAATATATCTGACAATCCTAAATCTAATGGAACTAGTTGATCTCTGTACTGTTCTGAGTTGACTGTTTCTAACAGTCCTGAGCCTGAAGAACTATCTGAGTTCTTTTATTGAAACTGATAATGAAACTGCGGGAAGTAGTTATCTAACCGACATGCCCCAAATTATGTATTATAGATGAATTAGGGTCCAATCTGTACCCTGATTGGAAGGGTGTCAATACCACACCACTGGTAAGGACAATCAGTGTATGACCCTCATATAACAGTAACTCTAGTGAGAATGGTGGGAACCCTCATATGAAAGGTTAATCCACCTCATCTACCCTCATATAGGAGTCTATGATGTCTCAATCTATTCTGGCTACATAGTTCTGGAACACAAGGATTGCTTCTAAGAATCACACCCTCATATAACAGGTGAGTTCCCATCCTTGGGTTCACTCGCTGTTAATTTCTACTCCCATTTGAATAGACACTAAACATGATTAATTGAACTAACTGGACTGAATTAAGTGAGTTTCATTGACTAACACAATATTACTGAGGTCTGATAACTGACGAAGATTTACTGAAGTTACTGAGTTTTTCTAAGTCATCAGACTGATTGAATTCTACTGAACGTGGCTTAATTGAGAGTATCTTGAGAACATGACATAGTATTTAGGCATACAACTAAATTGTTGGGTACAAGTACCCCCATTACTTGTTGGAAAGAAACTGACAAAGCAAGACTTTCTTGAATACATGACCAACATCACAATCCTTAATTCATTTATTAAGGCATTTCATCAAACAATTGGTATGCATAAACTTGTACATAAATGGGGATTTCATACTATCATACTAGTAGGGAACTTTTTTTTCACATAGGCATTTAATCAAACACATAGTGAGCATGGTATATGTAGACAACATCACACAATAAGTAAACATCATGATTCAACTCTAATTTCACCATTCAAGGGTTTAATCATGAATTAACATGAAACTATACCTATAATAATCAATTCCTCTTATGACTTATCACTAAACATGGAATATAATTCAATTGGTCATTATCAACATGAACAAAAATAACCCAACACGAAATTAATAAAAATCCATACACTTGAACTTTGAAAAGAGATTCTTGGACTTCATGGATGAAAGGAGTCAATGAATGAACACTATGCATACCTGGGTGAGTGATTTCTTAAAGATCTATGGAGGAAAACTTGAATTCTTAGATTGGAATTAAGAACCTAGGGTTTCTTGTTCTTGGAGATTGATCCTTGAGAGAAACCCTATTTTTTTGTTGTAGAAGAATAATGAACTTATGATCTATGGTTTGGTGTAATTATACGTTAAATCGGTGGAAAAAAAATAAATAACCTTTTAAAAATGGCTTTAAAATAACTATACGGGATGTGCGATGGCTCGTGCGATGGTCCTTGGTTGGATCGATGGTTCATCATTTCGACCGTCATAGGTGGACTAAGATATGGACTCATTGCCTAAGTAGTGATGGCTTAGGCGACGGTCCATCGCAAGTTCGACGGTCTATCAACCTATCTGTCGCACCTTATCAAAAAGTTTACCTCACTGTCTTGGCTTCGATGGTCAAGGCAATGGTCCATCGCTAGGTCGAAGGTCCGTCAACCTGATTGTCGCACCTGGGCGATTCTGACAGCTTTGAGTAAAACGTCCATAACTTTTTACTCTGATACCAGATTTGGACAAAATTTGTATTGTTGGACAGCTAATTCAATTTTTCCATATGATAAAAAGTGAAAATCTTAAAAATTCCAATTGCACAAAAATAAATTCATCTTTCAAAGTAAATTTCTAACATTTTTAAGATGATGCCAAGATAGGAAAAAGTATGGGGTATTACAGTTCATCATTGAAATCCCTGCTGCTTTTGATGACCATTTATGTAATAGCTCCTTCTTTGACTTCGTTTACAGGAAAATTAGGACCATCAAGGATTATGTCCATTAGTTCACTATCTTCCGCTATGATGAAGTCAAATGTCCTAGCTTTCGCTCACCCATAATACTGTCTATTGAATCTTGGTGGTCTAGTTGTAGATTGCTATTATTCTAGGTTAGGTGGAGCATCTTGATTTGTGAGATACTGCTAACACATTAGAGGTTTTTAACAAAGAATAATTGTGAATTCTTAAGAAACTTTTGTCGTTTTTGATTGCTTTATGTTTGATTTTGCAGTAGAAGCTAAGATGCTAGAGAACCAACAAGAATGGAAGCAAATGAGCTAAAATCTGAAGTAAATAAAGGTAAAGTATGGCTGACGGCATTTGTGATAAGTCGTCAGCCCTATGATAAGCTATCCAATTTATCGTCAGTAGTAGACAGAGAATTAGTTTGTGATAGGACATCAAGGAGCTGATAAGTCATCAAGATTGCCATCAGCCTAAGGCAGCACATGAGAGCCGAGGAATAGTCTTGACGACATTTGTGATAGGTCGTCAAGGAGCTGATAGGGAATCACTGTTTTTCGTCAGCATTAGGAAGAGAGTACCAAAAGCATAAAGGAAGCTGGCGACATTTATGATAATTCATCAGCCTCCTGATAGTCTATCACAAATAGCATCACCTAATTTGAGGAATTTCTGAATTTTATTATTTTGTTTCCATAATTAGATAACACCTTCTTTGATTTGCTTGAGAAAGAAATCAAATATAATGGGAAGTGAATTATCAACAGGGACTTGGAAACACTAAACTTTCGTTTAATAATCAGTGTTGTAACAAGGTTGGGTAACCTGAGGTAAAATCTGGGCAGTGAATATAAATTCTCTAAGTCCGAGAGGATTAGGTAATTAAATGCTTAAGTAGGTCGAGAGACATTTAAGCATAACTTCGCTAAAGATAACTTGTTGTCCTACCTACCGTGAGAATCTTGAACCACTAGTAGTATTTGTCAAGTACTAAAACCCCTAGTGAACATAATTCTAGTTTTTCATAAACTCTTGATTACAAACATTTAAGCTAAAGTGACCAACAATTACTTGTTAACTAAAATCCTCCTTTTTCTGGAAACATCCAACTATCAGTTGATTAAATCGCAAACGACTTACGTTCAAACCATATTCCCTATGGGATTCGACCCCACCCTTGTTAGCTTTTATATTGACAATGATATCTTACATTCTCGTTGAGAGGTGTAGTTTGAGCATTATAAAAAATAGTGCTATTTCCAGGGAATGCGGTTGAAATATGAAGTTTATGTGCGCTAATTAACTGTTAGTCAAGTTTCCTAGTTTTACATTAATTTGTTGTTTTTGTTTATTTGCAGGATCTTTTAGTTTATGCTAGGAACCAGAAGTTCTGGAGAACCATTATTACCACCTAATTCGGAACCATAACGAATTGGAAGAATCGCAGAATAGTAAGAGGCTGAAAGATTGGCAGCCTTAGCTAGAGCTCAGGTGAATGTACAAAATGTTGGGCAAGAAGAAAAATATCCAAATCCCGAGGACAAAGATTTGGGAGATGAGGAGTTGCTGAATCTTGGTAACCCAAGGCATATGTTAACAGGAACCGTTCATTTCGAGAAAGGAAAGAGTTCCAACCGGTCTAGTATGATCTCAATGATGATGATGATAAAATAGACGCAGCAGGTGCAATGGGTGCAATTATTCCTCCACCGTTAGCACCTGGGGAAAAATTTAACATTACGAGTACTATGATTCAACTCCTAAATCTGAAGGGGTTTTTTGGTGGCCTACCTGGGGATGACCCGAACTTGCATCTAGTGAATTTTGTCACCATCTGCAAATCTTTTGATAACCCAGGAGTGGGCCAGAATGCTATCCGGTTGAGATTTTTTCCATTGTCTCTATCTGGGGAGGCAACATTGTGGCTAAATGAGTTTACACCAGATTCTATAACTAACTGGAGGCAGTTGAAAGAAGATTTCCTAGAAAGGTTTTTTTTTCCTTCTAGGAGGGTACAGTTGACAGATGATATCAACAACTTTAGGCAACTCCCGACAGAAGCCTTGCATGAAACCTGGGAAAGAATAAAAAAGAAGATGACACAGTGTCCGATCAACAACATGATGGACATACATTTGATAGAGACTTTGTACAGGGATCTTAACTCCGTTACAAAGCCAATTGAAGACAATGTTGCTGGTGGTTCATTTTTTATCTTACATTCCTAGATGCTTCAGAGATGCTGGATAGAATGACCAAACAGAGTCGGGCATGGCATACCAGAGACTCTATGGTGTCCAGCCCCACTACTTTTGTAAGTATTACTGCGGATCAATGCAAAAGAGAAGAGGAGCATGACCAAGACATGGCTCACCTTAAAACACAAATGGACTTACTTACCAAGCACTTTCTATCAGGCAAGATTAAAAAAGTGAAATCTCTGGGATCTCAGGATAAAAGTAAGGATAATACCGATGAAGAGGCTAACTATGTTAATAATCAGGGGTTTTTTGAGGTAATATCCAAGGGAATAAAAGTTGTACTTACTATGATAAGCCTGGTTATAAATATAGGGAGCAAGGAAATTGGAGGAATAACAATGACAGGAGTGGGCTATATGTTCCTCCTTGAAATTGTGAGGCTGCTTCAACAAGTTCTGGAAAGATGTCCATGGAGGACATGATGGGTAAGTTGTTGAAGGGAGTGGAAGCTACCAACTCTGGCGTGACCACCATGAAGACCGATATGACAACTCTTTGTAGCATTCAACCAGAGAAAGAGCGGAACGTTACCAAGTGATACGGTCTAAAATCCATGGAATGATGGATCATGCATAGATATTACCACTAGAAGTGGTAAGATATTACTTGGACCTTCTGTGGGCAAACCAGTAGTTGATGAGATAGTTATTGTTAAACAAGAAAAAAATGGTCCAGTGGAGTCTGACAAGATGGATAATTCTGATGATGCTCTGGATAAAGACAAAGCGAAGGAGAAGGAAGTAGTGCTGAAAACTATACCAAGACCACCACCTCCATTTTCTCAGTGGTTGAAGAAAAAGGTTGATGATGCAAAATTCAACAAATTCATGGCAATGCTCAAGCAATTGACAATAAATGCACCATTGGTGGAGGCACTCGAACAAATGCCAGGATATGCTAAATTCATGAAGGGCCGTGTGACTAAGAAAAGAGAAGTGAGCTACGAATTGGAGGATAATCTCTATAATTGTAGCGTTATTTCTACAAGGATCTTGGTACAGAAAAAGCCAGACCCAGGCACATTCACTATTCCCTAACAATTGGGACTATGAAATTCGCCAAGGCATTATGTGATCGAGGAACAAGCATTAATTTGAAGCCGCTGGTTGTATATAGAAATTTGGGTCTGGGAAATCCCATACCCACCAATATGCGACTCGTGATGGCAGATAGGTTAGTAAAATGACCTGTTGGCATTTTATATGATGTGTTGGTGAAGGTATCCAGCTTCATATTCCCTACAGATTTCATCATTCTAGATTGTAAGGTGGACTTCGAGGTGCCCATAATCTTGGGTCGACCTTTCCTCACAACCGGAAGTGTATTGATTGATTTGAGAGAAAATGAGATCTTATTCAGGATGAGTGATGAAGTGGTATGATTTGATGTGTGTAAATCAATGAAGCAGAAGGAAGAAATGAGTGTGTTCTCAGTGGTTGATGTGTATTATGAGGATGAATAGATGGTGTCAAGAGAGGAGTAACTTATTGCCGAGCCTTTATCCATAGTTCTGATGAACGTCGATCATGAAGGCATTGAGGAGTATGAAGAAACTGTTTGTGCCCTTTTAGGCATGGGTTCATATCCTTATGATCCTAAAAAGCTAGAACTTGAACTGGCTAATCGAACAACACCACCAACCAAGCCATCCATTGAGGATCCACCAGTGTTGGAATTAAAAGAACTGCCTGGGCACTTACAATACGTGTTTTTGGGTAATGAAAACATGCTACCTATTATTATTTCTACTAATCTGGAGAGAAACAGGTAAACATACTTATTTCTATACTTCAGAGGCACAAGAGAGCTATAGGATAGACCGTCGCAGCTATTATTGGCATTCCCACTGGCATCTGCATGCATAAAATACAACTTGAAGATAATTGTATTCAAACTATAGAGCATCAGTGCCATCTTAACCCACTAATACAAGAGGTGGTTAAGAAGGGGATTATTAAGTAGTTAGATATAGGAGTGGTTTACCCAATTTTTGACAGTAAATGGGTGAGCCTAGTTCAATGTCTGCCCAAAAAGGGGGAAATAACTGTGGTTGCAAATGAAAGGAATGAGTTGATTCCACTCAGGCCTATGACTGGGTGGAGAGTTTCCATGGACTACTGCAAGCTAAATTCATGGACTCTGAAAGACCACTTTTTGATGTACTTTATGGACCAAATGCTTGATCGATTGGCTAGAAGGGGATGGTATTTCTTCTTGGATAGATATTCCAGATACAACCAAATCTATATTGCTCCTGAAGATCAGGAGAAGACGACATTTACATATCCATATGGCATGTTTGCATTTAAGTGGATGCCGTTTGGACTATGCAATGCACCCGCAACTTTTCAATGGTGCATGATGTCTATCTTCTTAGATTTGGAGGAGGACACCATAGAGGTATTCATGGATAATTTCTCTGTGGTGGGAGATTCATTTGAGGTGTACTTGGAGAACCTAATCATAGCCTTGTAATGATGTGTTGAATTCAATTTGGTGATTAACTGGGAAAAATGCCATTTTATGATAAAGGAGGGCATCGTTCTCGGCCACAAAATTTTAGAAAAAGGGATAGAAATTGATCGAGTAAAGGTGGAAGTTATTGAGAAACTACCACCTCCCATTTCAGTGAAGGGAGTATGTAGTTTTCTTGGACATGTTGGCTTTTATCAGAGGTTTATAAAAGACTTCTCAAAGGTTTCAAATCCACTTTGCAAAATTTTAGAGAAAGAAGTGAAATTTTCCTTTGATGATGATTTCTTGAAGGCATTTGAATGCCTTAAAAAGAAGCTGGTTAAGGCCCCTATTATTGTTTCACCAGACTGGTCAAAATTATTTGAGATCATATGTGATGCAAATGGTGTTGCTATTGAAGCTGTATTGGGACAAAAGAAGGACAAACTATTTCATCCAATATATTATTCCAGTAAAGCAATGAATGGAGCGCAAAATAACTAAACCATTACTGAGAAGGATCTTCTGGCTGTGGTGTATGCTTTTGAGAAATTCAGGGCTTATCTGCTTGGTACCAAGGTGGTGGTCCATACTAACTATGAAACCTTAAGGTATTTGATGTCTAAGAAGGATGCAAAACCAAGGCTAATTAGATGGGTGTTGCTGCTACAAGAATTTGATTTTGAAGTCAAGGATAGTTGTGAAATCCAGGTTGCAGATCATCTGTCTAGAATGGAAGGTGAGCAAGTAAGTAGTGATGAAATGGAGATAAATGATGAATTTCCTAATGAGGAGATATTAGCTGTTGCGGTGGAGAAATTTCCTTGGTATGCCGATTTTGCAAATTATGTGGTGAGTGAAGTCATTCCAAAAAATCTCTCTTTCCATCAAAGGAAGAAATTCCTATATGATGTGACACATTACTTCTGGGATGAGCCGTAACTTTTTCAGCAATGTGCTGACAACATTATAAGGAGAATGTTCAATAGGTGGATGTCTTATGCATATTGGAGGCATATCATACTTCCCCATTTAGAGGCTACCATGTAGGTGACCGAACGGCTAGGAAGGTGTTGCAGAGTGGCTACTATTGGCCTACATTGTTCAAAGATGCCCACGAGTTTTTGCTGAAATGCGACCAATGTCAGAGGCAGGGGTCAATCTCCAAAAAACATGAGATTCCTTTGACTAAGATGCTTAAAGTGGAATTGCTTGATGTCTAGGGCATCGATTTCATAGGACCTTTTGTAATCTCGTATGAGATGAATTATATTTTAGTTGTTGTTGACTATGTCTCGAAATGGGTTGAAGAAAGATGTTGCCTTGTCCGATAATGAAGGAAAGAGGGTTGTTTCTTTTCTCAAGAAGAACATTTTCTCTCGCTTTGGAGTACCACACACTATTATAAGAGATAGAGGATCTTATTTAACAAAGTGTTTTGAGCGGCGTTAGCAAAATATGGGGTGAAACAGCATAGAGTATCCACTCCATATCACCCACAAACTAGCAGTCAAGTGGAGATGTCAAATCGAGAGATTAAAGCCATCCTAGCTAAAATGGTTAATGCTAGTCAGAAAGACTGGTCTTGAAAGCTCGATGATGCCTTGTGGTCATATCGGACTGCTTTAAAGACACCCATTGGCATGTCACCATTTCAGTTGGTCTATGGAAAATCTTGCCACTTACCAATAGAGCTGGAGCACAAAGCCTTATGGGGACTCAGAAGGCTAAATTTGAGTTGGAATGAGGTAGCAGAGCTGAGAATAGGATAGATGAATGAGATGGATTAATTACATCTTAGGGCACATGAACGAATAGACCTATATAAAGAAAAGATTTAAAAAATACCATGATTGGAGGATAGAGAAACGAGACTTCCAAAAGGGTAACTTTGTGCGCCTGTTCAATTCCAAACTCAAACTGTTCCCAGGTAAGCTTAAATCTAAGTGGCTGGCCCTTTTAGAGTTAGTCAAATCTACTCATCTGGAGTGGTGGAACTTGAAAATGAATACGGAATTACCTTCAAAGTAAATGGGCAATGAGTCAAACTTTATAGTGGTCCAAAAGAATTAATGAAAAGTGTCACTACTATCTGTCTCGATAAAGTCTGAAGTCATCAAGATACCTGAGTCTCACCGCGATGTTAAATCAGGAACTGCATGGGAGGCACCCATGACCCCCGAGATTGATCTATTCCAGGTATACTCTACCTCTTAGTTTAGATTTTCTTTGATTTTTAGTTGAGGGTGTAGGGTAAATTTATTATTGTAAAATTTTGTAGTCAACTAGGAGAAATACTTGTACTTGAGGTAGTTGAATTGTTTTTGTGATTTTTGTACACCTCTTCAAGTGGTCGACTACTTTAAACTGAGTGATTTGCATTTAAGTGCGACAATCGTGCATCGTTGTATGAAATTAGTTCTAGTAACATAATAATCATTGCTAAACAGCTTCACGAACTGAATGAGTAGTCGAGTGTGATATACTTTTGCGCCAAGTGTATGTGTGAGATTTTAATCAGTATCCTCTGTATGTTGAAGACAGAACTTCCCCGGTTAGTCTTACATAGGTTAAAGGATTGGGGTTAGGAAATGATCATAGGACATTTTAATATTAGCTCACTTTAGCCTAAATGACCTTCCCTATGTGTATCATATCCCTTGATCCCTGTTTTGAGCCTAATTAGACTATTTCTTTGTATGACACCTGTCACCTTCTCATTTAGATCATAATGAACCGATTTTGGACCTGGTCCTCCTTGGACACTATGCACCTTAACTTAGGCAAATGGTCTAAGTTGAGGGTGGCTATCATAGGGGTGCATGATATAGAATGAGTATGAAAAAAGGTAGCATAAAAGAAAAGAATAAAAAGCTGGGTGCAGAAGAAAAGACAAAGAAAAATAAAAATTGTGAAAAAGAATAAGTAATTGAGAAAAGACTGCACCCATCCTAAATATTTGTGATTAAGAAAAGAGAAGAGCGAAAAACGCTAATGAGTGAAACCCCAAAAAGCTAGTGTAGCGTCAAGGAGGCTTAGTCACTTGAAATACCATCGAGTATCATACCAACCCCTAGCCTACATTACAAGTCTAAGAAAAGTCCTACAGCTATCCTAGTTGACCTATCTGAAGATCTAGGTAATGAAAATAAGGGCAAGCCTATGGTACTTGGCATACACTGATTGGAACTTTGTTCTGAGAGTGAGTGTTTTGATTTTCCCCATGGTTACATATATAATTCTTAATATGAGATGAAGGGGATTTCTTTGTTATGAGGGCACACTGGTACATTGCTAGTTACTAACTTGTTCGGGTAGTGTAATACTAGTCTATGGATGGTTGTTATAGAAGAACTGATGCCATATCTTGATTCCTGTGTGTTGCATTGGTGTTCTTTATTGTACTTAAATTGACTGACTTTGGAGATGGTGAAAGTGTTTTGAGATGATATAGATGATTAACTGCCAAATGTTCTTTATATTCTGATAGTTGTCCTAAGTTGCTTGAGGACAAGCAATTGTTTTAAGTTAAGGGTGTTGATGTGTGAGCTACTTCTAACACATTTGAGGTTTTTAACTAAGAATAATTGTGAATTCTTAACCAACTTTTTTCATTTTTGATTGCTTTATGTTTCATTTTGTAGTAGAAGCTAAGATGCTAAAGAACCAACAAGAATGAAAGCAAATGAGATAAAATATGAAGTAAATAAAGGAGAAGTGTGGCTGACGACATTTGTGATAAGTCATCATCCCTGTGATAAGCTATCAGCTTCATCGGTGGTAGTAGACAGATAATTGGCCTAAGTTGAAAGCTTTGATGACATTTTGTGATAGGACGTCAAGGAGCTGATAAATCATCAAGATTCCTGTCATCCTAAGGCAGAACATAAGAACTGAGGAAAAGCCTTGACGACATTTGTGATAGGTCGTCAAGGAGCTTATAGGGAATAATCATTTGTCGTCAGCGTTAGGCAGCGAGTACCAAAAGCATAAAGGAAGCTGACAACATTTGTGATAAGTCGTCAGCCTCCTGATAGGGTATCACAAATGGAATCACCTAATCCTAGGATTATCTGAATTTTATTATTTTGATTCCATAATTAGGGTGAACTATTTAACGCCTTGTATAGGGTTTTCTTTGGAGTTTCGAACCTTGAGTTTTGAGACACAATACTTTGATATTTTTCTCCCTCTTCTTTTGCCTTGAGAAAGCAATTACTTTAAAGAGTCTATCATTATTATTTTGGGATTTTCTTTTGGTGGTTTAATCTGAGAATGTCTAGTTTCTATTCATCTTTTGGTGATTTCATCTTTCAAAGCATGAATTCATCTAGTTGCTTTGATTATTACGTCCTTAGAAGCTAAGTTTCTTTAACCTGAATTATGGGATCTAGGGGTAGGTCTTGATAAGGTGTTGAGTGTTCAAGATTCGAAAGGTGGTAGGATTCCTTGATAATTCTGATGTTTTAATTATTGTCTGTTGGTTGCAAATGATAGATAACATATGCTTTGATTTGCTTGAGAAAGAAATCAAATATAGTGGGAAGTGAATAATCAACAGGGAATTTGAGACACTAAACTTTCGTTTAATAATCAGCGTTGTAACAAGGTTGGTTAACCTGAGGTAAAATCTGGGCAGTGAATATAAATTTCCTAAGTTCGAGAGGATTAGGAAATTAAATTGTTAAGTACGTCGAGAGACATTTAAGCATAACTTTGCTAAAGATAACTTGTTGTCCTAACTACCGTGATAATCCTGAACCACTAGTAGCATCTGTCAAGTACTAAAACCCCTAGAGAACATAATTCTGTTTTTTCATAAACTATTGATTACAAACATTTAAACTAAAGTGACCAACAATTACTTGTTAACTAAAACAACCTTTTTTCTGGAAACATCCAACTATCAGTTAATTAAATCATAAATAACTTACATTCACACCATATTCCCTATGGGATTCGACCCCAACCTTATTGGGTTTTATATTGACAACAATCGCTTACATTCTTGTTGAGAGGTGTAGTTTTAGAATTATCACAACCATGCTAACTAAATCACTCTATGTGTGAACATTTTAGAGTGTTCTGGCTCTAATACCAATTATTAAAACCTTTGTGGGTTGAACCATAGTGAGGGACCAGGTCCCTAAAGATCAATCTCTGGCAAAATACAAAGAAATAATCAGGAAGTAAAATCTAATGCAGGAAAAGTAAAAACACAAGAGTTTTTATGTGGAAACACAGAAAGGGAAAAAGCATAGCTTAACCTAACAATCACCACAAAAATCCACTACAATAAACCTCCTGATTATAGTCTAGATTCCATCCTAACTCTAGGCTCTTTTTGCTAGTAGTAACTTACAACAAGATTATTTTGGTAACAATACCAAGGACCCTCTCTACTGATTAAATCTAATCAACCAGAAGATTGGGTGACCAATTGAAACTAATGACTGATAGGACTAGCCATGCTGGCATAAATCCCTACCTTTCTGAGTAACTACCCGACACTCCTGAATATGATGTCCTAGTTTATCACATCCAAAACACACATCACTACCATCTTTACACTCTCTCTGATGGTGTCTTCTATATTTATGACATAAAGGATTTGTGTGGGCACTGTTAACACTGCCTTGGGACTTAGAGCCTGCTGCCCTATCTCGATTATTATTTATGAATTTGGGTACTAGGGCACTAGCCGAAGAGGGAGTTGGGGATGAGGACCTCTAATAGAATTGGGGATGGTTACCACCTTCTGACCTTGGCTGACTGAAATTAACACTACCCATCCTAGCCCGTTTACTCTCCATCTCTCTCCTTATTCCTTTGCTCCTCTATCTATTAAGCATGGACTATTAACCTAGACAACTCCATCTTCTTAATTAGAATTGAGGTCCTACACTCGTTGACCATATTATCAGACACACCAGACACAAACATACTCATCTTAGACCTGCTATCAGCTACCATATGAGGAGCATATCTAGATAACTAAGTAAACTTGAGGGAATACTCCTTCACGCCCATGTTTTCCTTCCTCAAGTTAATAAATTCTAATACCTTCTCCTCCCTCAACTCCAATAGGAAGAATCTATCTAACAAAGATGTGGCAAACTCTTCCCATTCTACAGGCCCTATATTAACACCCCTATCAACCTTCCACTACTTAAACCAAGTATGGGCTACATCCTACAACTAACATGTAGCCAACTCGACACTCTCATTAGATTCCACCCCTTTAATATCTTTTACCTTCTGATCCATAACTAAGAATTCATGTGGATCCTCTTCAGACTTGGATCCCGTGAAGGAAGAAGGATTCATTCGGGTGAAGTCTCAAATCCAGGTTGTAGAATTATTGTCCACTGGGTTAGCATGAAAAGTAGTTGGACATTCATTCTGAGTTGTTACAAAATTTACTAGAGTGGTGAACGCAGCTCTGAATTTTGCATGAGAGACGTGCTCATCCAGAGGATCTGTCTGGATGGGCGAAGGTGTTGGCTAGTTTCCTTCTCCTCTTCTGCAATTCTTTTTTAGAGGCATGTTATGTAAATGGAAGGAAAGAATTGATTAGACTGAGAGTTTAACTTAAGATCGTGCTCACTCGCATGACATAAATACTAAAACCAAGGGAAACTTTTCCTAAATACCTTGTAGCCTCTTGCCCATAAGTGTGGTGCACTACAAACCCATACACAAGCCTCTACTTGATGCCTCTTTCAGACTTTCTAGGATACTTTAAAACCATAGGCTATGATACCAAGTTTGTAATACCCTGAGAGTACACTCTGGGCGTCACACGATCCTTACTGTCTCGAGGGACCACAAGATAACCCATGAGCTGGTAACTACTATGAGCACTGAATAATATAATCATAAATATAGAAGAATAATTAATACACCATAATGTTTTAATAACTTAAGAAAATATTGAATTATGAATCTAAAGAAATAAATATCTGAGTCTGAATAAATACTGAAATCTGAGATAAACTGAATAACTAACTCATAAGTTAACAAAATTTTGAATACTGAATAACTGACTATAGCGTCTGAAAACCTCTAAACTGAATAACTATGAGTTGATAGGATAGTCCCTAACTACCTCCAACTAACTACTAAACTGAAATCATGAAATAAAATAATATGTCCTTGAAATATAAGGACTCACCACTGCTACTGCTAAGAGTTTAAGAAGTTTAAGTGCAGTCTGGGAACTAAGCGTCAGAACCTATGATATAATACACCATTGTGTAAAAGAAATGTATACGATCAGTACATTGAATGTACTGGTATTCTAAATGAGGTAGGATGGCATACATGGTTTCATTAACATAAATAATAACTATCTGATTATACATGTAAAACATAGGGTACTGAATAGAGAGCATGAAATCTATAAATAGTGAAAATATATGAAATTGGTAAATATTGTATATGCATGACAGTCTATAAATACTTAAAGTACGTGAAATCGATAGATAGTGGGGATGCATGACCAAGCATATAACATGAACTGAATAAAAAATTTGTAAACTGAAATACCGAAAGAACTGTTATCTATATGCCTTAGTCAAACAACACTGAGACTGAACTACTTGTCTGATTACTCGACTAAGACTGTGGGAGCTATTATCTAACTGACATGCCCTAATCTGACCTAATCTAGGTTCAAGCTGTAACCCCAGTTGGAAGGGTATTAATACCACGCCACGGGTAATAATATTTGTTATGTGGATCCACAAACTGGTATACTATATGGTCCAGAAGGACTATGGGTATCAAGCCTAATCTGACGAGTTACCCTTGCGAGATAGTCAAGCCTAAACTGAGGGGTGACTTCTCATATCCTATGTTGGCTACATTGTTTTGGATTATAGGTATTGATACTAACGACTCTGCCTATCTGATGGGGAAGCCGTCATCCCTGCACTCATTCGGTGCTAAGTCCTACTCCCAACTGAATGACACTGAGTTATTGACTATTCTGAGTTTAACTGATTATTTTAGTAATGCTCATAATATAATCTGAAGTTATTCTAAAGATACTGAGATGAGATTAAACAAACAGATATGGTTTTGAGTATTCAATACCCCCAGGACTCAAAGTAATATGAGTAAAATATAAATTTAAGCTTGAAGGACTTAACATAGAAGCATTGTTCAATATTCCTTGTTGTAGCCATTTTATCAAACACTTGGTATGAACGGTGTACATTAAGCATGAGAATTAGATTAAAGCTTGTAGTAAAGCACAATTTCAACACCATTATCACAAATCATGGATTAAATTAGTGGACAACAATATTCAAACATATGGAGTGTAGTAATAGACATCAATTTCTCTAAAACATGGCATAAAAAAGATTCATGGAAATACATTGTTTAATCATAATTTAAAATTAAGATAACTTCAAAAGATCATAATTGTTGCAATTTAAATGGGATATTGGACTCCATGGGTGAAAGGAACACATGGATGAAAATTTAACATACCTAGGTTAATGAATTTGAGAGGATTGATGGCGAGATTTCTTGAAATTTAATCTTGTATTTGAGAGCTAGGGTTTTAATGGAGAGAATTTTTATGAACAATGAGCATATTTTTCTCAATTTCATGATTAATCCTCCATTTATATGGTTTGGGGGATTTATGAAAGACAAGATTCCCCTTGGGATTTAAAATCCCACAACTGGAACACTAATTAAGGCCTCACCGTGATGTGGTGAGTGGGTCATCGCGATACCCACCGCGATAGGGTGGAATCGAGGTGACCCTCTAGATTGTGGAAATCATTGTTTTGGGGTTCACCGCGATGCAGTGCAACCGCGGTGACCCTCTGGAAATTAATAAATGCCAAAATGTCCTTTATCGCGATACAATGACATGCTCATATTGATACTCACCGTGATATGAATAATAGCGGTGAGATACTTTTTGCAATCCGTATGTGGTCTGATCCCCATTTAAAAATCCTGAAACTTACTCAAAACAAGCTATTTCTAGCTTTTAAGAGTTACAAGTACGTACTAAGGGTTAGACTAAGCTAGAAATGATTGGGGTATTATAAGACGTATGTATGGGTAAGTAAATATGATGTGAAAAAGTGGAATATGTTGATAAATTGTAATGTATTATATTATGAGATTAAGATTGACTATCCTCATTTGGTAACACTACCCCCCTTGATTATTTTTTCTCTAGTAGTTGTAAATTAGTAATACATGTTAGAAGGTGTGTGGTAGATTTTAAGGTGTGGTGGTGATGTCCTGGAGAGAATGAACCTGTGGGCCATAGTTATGTGAAATGAGAATTCTTGGGTTGATTTCTCCCTTTGATGGACTAGTATAATATGTGGCATGCTACATCGGTGGTACATGGTTGATGCTAGACTACAGGATTGAAGTCGATTATGATGATAAAAATAGTAGCTTAATATTAATAATGCCTGTTTTGTGGGAATGAATTAGTTGGCTGGATGTAATGTTTAAAATAGCCTAGGTTAGCAACTTATGGAAAAAGGGGTGGATAATTATGATATTTCTATACATGAGGACCAGTGTTAAAATGATGAATTGTTGTTGAGTCATTAAGTGGGTAAGGGCGTAAGTAAATAAGGGTAAGTTGAACCCTCTAGTAGTATGTTTCTATGTAAGGTTTTACGGTATAAGTGTCATGTGTACCTAGTTCATGCTCTTGAATTTTGTAGTATTAGTGAAGACTAAGGAGTTGTTGTATGATGTTATTTATAGCTTAATTGGTAGAAATATAGATAGATGATGTGATCTCTTGTTCTGGTTTTATAAACTTTGTTAAGTTGAAAGGGTATTTGATTAGAGGTTTAATGCTAGTATATTAAGTATTGGAGAATGAAATCTTATGTGATAAGGATAGTGGATATGTATGCTCGTAAGAGTAGGAGTTGTAAGGTGTTGACTATACATCCAAGCGAAAGTTAATAGTAGAATTTCCGGAAGACAACACCTTCAGAGTATAGTTTATCAGGGGGAGTTTAGCATTTGTGTGTATGGTGATACCCCATTGTGTCGAGTTTTGTTCTTGTAGATTTAATGAGAAGATATGTCCTCAATTCTAGGATTATGACTTTGATCTAATGGGGAGATGATTTGTTCAGGTAGTTCCCAAATTTTCTCATGGTGGTAAATTTTTGGGAAGAGTCATGAAGAAATATATTCCTATTCAAGCAAAATCCTCCTACTTGAAGTTAAGATGTCATTCTACCAATGCATTATGTATGCCAATCATGCCTATGCCTATGGATATAATTATTTATGCAAATTATGTCCATGTTCTATCCTCCAAATTAGAAGAAATAATGTTCCTAAGTGATCTAATATTCCAAGTATCTAAGCTCTATTTTACGTTTCTCATGATCCATAAAAATCTATGTGTTATATTATGCTTGATTCTAAGAAACTATGCTTCCAATATGTTATTGATTCGTGCTATGTCAGGTCTAGCCTAAGGAGATATGGTTTATGAAAACTTATGTGCATGTTAAGTTCTTAAATGAGGAGTAATAGCTCCAAGTAGAAATATTTGTTTCAAACATCGGCTTCATGAATTCAACCTTTATGTTACATCGCTCATGATATATGCTCACATGATTCTTACTGTTCCCAGTCCTAAGAACTCATGTGGTGTTGGTTTACATTCGAACGACTCCTTATTTATGATCCAGGCACTTGATATATGGGGAACTTTGTATCTATTGTATTATATCTTCATCTCATATCCCACCTTGAGTAGTGCAATAAGTATATGGTATAAATGAATGGTGTTACATTCCTTTCTTGATGCATATGCTTGGGTCCCTCAATGAACCTTCGAATGATAGTATGATAGTAGTTATAGAAGAGTAGTAGTGACTTAGGAAGGGAGAGTAGATATTCTTGAATGTGAAAATTTTGATGTGATTTCTTTAACAAAGGTTATAGGTGATGGGGGAAAGAAGGGGATAGACATTTGTTAGGTGAAATAGTTAGGAAGGAGATATGTGGCAAAAATATTTGTGAGAGTGATTAAAATTGTTGGTCTTAGTAGGGAGATCCATGAAGCGGGTGTAGTAATGATAGGGTTGAATGTTATGATTGATGAAAATGCAAACCAATGTGCTATTTGGTGTGTACTCCTTTATTTAAAACTCGAGTGTGTTTGATAGTAGTGATAAGGTTAAGTAATTTTCTTAATGGGGTGTAGAGTACAGGTCATGTGGCTTAAGTTAACTCCTTTTAACCCCGGTTGGGCTTCAACATAGAATTACTATATGGTGGGACTCAAACTCTTATGGTTAATGTGTCATGGGAGAATTGTAAGATTGAAATGATAAAGTATGTTATTTATTGTTTGGGACATAGTTGAGTAGCGTCTCTAAGTGTAAGGTCTATTCGTTTTAAATTATATGGTGGAGAGTGCTTCTATTACTATCTTCGGCCAAACCTTATTTCATGACTAGTACCGGTGTAAATCAGTCTTACGATCACCAAATAAACTTATGGCTTATGTTTTGAAGATTATGATCCCTAGATCTCATGTACAAGGTCATCTCTATGTCAATTCTTGTTATCTCACGCATCGTTCTTATACTTTTCACTAGGGGATATCATGAAGCTCTTTGATGCCTTTGTATAATTTGTTGAAGAAAAATGTCCAATACGAGGTTATATTCTTTATTCCATACTTTCAGAGCTTCAAAACGTCCCTCCCTATCATTCGGGGATGAATTATCCCAAGGGGGAGATAATGTTACACTTTAATTTTTTGGGATAAGGTTGAACCATCTTTCCTACATCTATAGACCTGAATCCAATGTTTTCAACTTAGATATAACTGTTAATAACATTTCCTTAGTGTGGAAACATCCTTGGAGATGAATATACACCACAAGAATCTCCTTGCTCAAAAGTTAAGTTGAGTACTTTCCTATTGATTGATTTTTAGTTGACGATGTTTATTTGTCAACTTCTATCGACTATTTTTTCTAGTATATAAAGATTCATATGGCCTACTATATCAAATTAAATCCTTTCGAGTCTTCTTTTCAATGCCACCGATCGTTCATCAATTAGAGTTCGGAATCAAAAGTTATGAGTGTTTGAATGAGGCACGGTCCAGTCTATGTGATGAGGTATGAGGTGCAAAGCCTGGCCTTAGGCGATGGGGATGTGGCGCCCTACCTGGCCTTAGGCAATGGGGCATGCAATTCCCAATCAAAGCATAGCAATGTAAATTCTCCCTTTTTTGTGTTATTTTAAGTGCAATAGGGTCCTTTCACGTCCCATAACAATCCCTCAACACATATAGACAAATTACAACCCTAAAACACATTATTTTCCTCTTCAAAAATCCCCAAATAATCTTCCCTAAATCAATAAGGGGAGAAACTACCTAGGGTTAAGGAATTCAAGCTTAAAGGGTCAATTTCTTCATAATTTTTTCATCGATAAAGTACGTGGTTCTATCCTAAACATCATGGGGATAAAAATGTATTATTCAAGGAAACTTTAAATGTCTATTGTTTTCTACATGAAGTGGATGTTGAATTGGGTGAAAAACATGTGTTGTAAATCCATTTTATGATGAAATATTTCATAAATTTTGAGTTTGTTTCCCCAAACATAGTTTGTTTTCATGTATACATATGTTATTGATTTGAAGTCTATATGAGTACAATGTTTATGTAAATTCCCTCTCTTGTTATGAAGTCTATTATCTGACAATATCATGGATTATTTATATACATTGTTAAAGGTTGAGTGTAAGTGTTTTGCTAATGTTTGAAGATTGTTACTACTTTATGATAGAATTGAGAGGGTTTTTTCCTTATTTTATAAATAATCATATTTCCTAAAAAATAGCTTGCATGAAATGAATGAAAGAGAAGACCACACCTTGCTAAAGAATTGAAAATAGAGTATTTTTCATTAGTTTTCCTTTTTTTTAATCTAAGACTCTCTCACATTTTGTTTAAATATTTTGGGTGGTCATTTGCATATTTTGAATGAGAAGGGATGCGGAATTGATATGATATGAATGACTTGCAAGTCTGGGTGTAACAATTCCCTATGTGATATGCCCTTAATAGAATGAGAAAAAAACTCGTTATAAATATGACGCATATTGTTTTTTAAGAGGTTATAGTAGGGATTAAAGAAAGTGAGATGGTTACCCGAAGAAAGCATGAGTTGGAAGACTCAATGCTGCTGCTTTGTGATCTTATGTACCTTGATTCATGTCATCCCAAATTGGGACTACGGTTAGGAGCAATGCTTTGTGGTTTTGGGGGCTTGCCCGCCGAGTCAAGGGTGAATCCCATATAACCCATGGGATTTAACACTTGTAGGGTGTACCATCTAGCACAGGAGTAACACAAAGAGTTGAGTCATGATTTCAAGTAAATTTTTTGATGCTCATAAAATTATTCCCATGTATTTTCAATTTTTTTATGATGACATGTTTTTATGAAATGCTCTCACATATGTTGTACAAAGGTGTTTTAGTTTTTGGGGATTATTCTATGTACGAGTGGATTTTGTATTGACCCCTATATTTCAGGTACTATGATATAGTTTCATGGTCCATCACATCAGTATCACACTTGTAATATGACAGAAATGGGTGAGCCATCCATCTTTCGGAAGGCATTTATTTGTATGTTGAGTCTTTCAATATATGGTCCAGCTAGGGGGTTTTTCTTGGTCTAGATAGTTATTTTTAATTAGAGGCTTCATAGATGAAAGTTTAGTATTGTATTGTAATAATTTTCTTGATGCAGTTTGTATTATAATGAATCTCCATTGAATATTATTATATCATCCACACTTTGATTTATCAGCCTAATCATCACTTTCTAGACGAACTTGGACACTTTATGTATGGATTATGATTATGATTACATGGTAAGGGGTCTCTCCGACCTTCATGGTTCGGGATGACTGTCATTTCCAGGGCCCCATCTCGGGTCGTGACAACTAGAAATTGTTCAAGTTCATCTAGAGAGTGATGATTAAGCTGATAAGTCATCAACTAGTTGACAAGTTACTAGCTAAGTCATCAACTAAAAACTCCTGCAATTTTAACTCAATTTCTTTAGGGTTATTTTGGTCTTTTCTTTATCCCAAACCCTACCCCCATGATTCCAATGCACTTTTTTTAAATGCCAATTGTATAGAACATGTCAGTTTCTCCTCATTCACTCTCCTCTCCACTCTCAATAGAGATAAGTTAGGGTTTCTGTCAAAACGCCATGCTTCCAAGGCTTAGATTCAAGATATCACAAATTGTTTTCATCAAAAAGGTACGTGGGGCTATCCTATATTTCATGGGCATAAGTTTTAAAGTTTTTACAAGATCTAAAGTATATATGTACGCACGTATTATGAGATTTGAGATTGTTTTGACAGCATGCATTGGGAACCTGATTCATAATGAAATCTTTTTAAACCATGGGTTTTTTTCCTTAACTTGAATTATTTCATGTGAATGGATGTTATGAATACAAAAAGTAATATGAAAGTATGATTTATGAAATTCCCTTTCTTGTTATGAAACCTATATCTTATCAATTATTTTGTGGATGGTGTACACGGATGGTTAAAACTTGAGTTTAAATATTTTGTCAATGTTTATGGATTGTCATTGTCTTATGAAAGAAATGAGAGGGTTTTTCCTTGTTATACAAGTTCTCATGTATTATAATAAAGAATTTTCATGTGAATAATGAAAGAGATGACCACACTTTGGCAAAGTATTGAAAATAGAGCATTTTGCTTGAGTTTTATTTGTTTTGAAATAAGAACTCTCTTGAAGTGTTTAAATGTTTTGGTGGTCAAATTACATGTTTTGAATGAAAGTACTAAGGCATTATATTATATGGCTTATAGATGACTTGAAATTCTTGGTATGACGATACCAAAACAGATGAACGCTATGGAAAATACAATACAAATTACTGACTTTTCAGACTTCAAATCATGATTTCAGTAAGATGTATTTTTTAAGAAAGTTAAAAATGGGCTATAAGGGTGTTAGGTGGTTACCCGAAGAAAGAATGAGTTTAGATAACTCATTGCCTGAAATCATGTCTTGTCAGTATGGGTTATATAATGTCCTATGATAGTGATTAAACATTGGCCTTAGGCCCCTTTGGTGTATCAGATCAGATACTCCAACCCTTGCAGCAATCTTGGGTTGGGTGCTTGGGCAACGAGTCAAGGGAGGATCCATATAGCCCGTGGGGTACTTTTCAAATATGTAGGGTGTACCACCTAGCTCAGAAGTGAGACAAAGAGTTGAGTCATGGATTCCAGAAATATTTTGAAGCGTATTGATTATACCCATGTATTTTTAATTTTTTTATGCTGACTAGTTTTTATGAAAATGGTCTCACTTATGTTATACAAAATATATTTTGTTTTTGGATTGTTCTACGTGCTAGTACTTTCGAGTATTGACCCCCTATATTTCAGGTTCTGTGGTATAGTTCCATGGTCCATCCCATCAGTAGAACACTTGGGATATGATAGAATTGGTGAGCTATCCATCTTTCGTAAGGCATTTACTTATATGTTGAGTCTTTCAGTATATGGTCTAGTTTGGGGCTTTGTCCTGGCCTAGACAATTAGTGTTCAGTAGAGGCTTCGTAGACGGAAGTTTTGTATTGTATTGTCATATGTTGTTGACATAGTCTGTATTGTAAATTTCCATTGAATTTTCATTATATCTTCCTCACTTTGATTCATCTATGGATTATGCTTCTGGTAGAATACTGAGGGGTCTCTCGACCTTTTATAGTTCGGTATGCCCATCGCGGGCAAGGCCTCAGTTCAGGTCATGACAAACTTGGTATTAGAGAACAATTAATGGTACCATTGTGTCTACGAAGCCATGTTTAGTAGAGTCATACTTATGAGTGTGTTGTGAACCACACTTATAAGCAGGAGGATATCGGGCATTTAAGAGTTATTTCTCATTCTTTCATACCCTAGTTCATTCTATAGCGTCGTCCATATGGATGTTATCCTAATTTCTTCCATTCTCTGATTTTATTATCCATACCTTATTGTCAAGATGATACAAGTCCAAGAGTTTATATCCCCAATGATGTGGTCCATTCTGATTGAGTTATCCCTAAAGCAAATTTCTCAACAAGAAAACTTTACTCTTATAGAATGAGTAGTTCAGTTATAAATAAACACTCAAGAACACTCACTTAATTCTTATGCATATTACAAAGATAAGAACATCAGTAATGCTTGAGTAGTCTTGATATGGAGTTTTTTCTACCTCTCTTTATGCTTTAGATTTGTGCAAAAACTATTTGATGAAGAGGAATCTCTTTCCTTTTATAGATAAGTAATGGTTAGAGCTTGAAAGATCAATATAACAACTATCCAAATCAGTACAAAATAGCACCTGTAAGTTTGTTACACAAGAGGAAAAAATGTGCAGGTAATGTGTGCCAACTGTACTGTACTTTTCACATCCAAGGACCTGATTCCTTGGAGTTTAGCTTCTCATCATCAAAACTAAATATAGTGGAGTATATGTAAGCAAGTCTAGGATTATGACTTTGATCTAAGAGGGATACGATGGACTAAGGTAGTTATCATATTTTCTCGTAGTGGAAAGTTTCAAGGAAGAGGCATGATAAACCAATTTTTATTCAAGAAATCTCCTCCTACTTCAATTTAAGAGGATATCTACTAGCATCTAATGTATTCAATTCATGCCTACGCCTAAGGTATGAGTTCTCTACTCAACTTATGTCCTTGTTCTAACCTCCAAACTAGAATTAATAATGTCTTTCAACAATCTAAGCTTCTATGTTTTCAAGTTCTATGTTATGAAACTCATGATCCATAAATTCATGTCTCACTTTATTCTTAGTTCTAAGATACTAGGCTTTATATATGTCATCGATTCATTGTATGTTTGTATTGGCTCATCGTGTAAAGTTTATGCAAATTTGTGACTATTTCAACTTTGGAAATGCAAGGAAATAGCTTCAAGCAATAATCCTTTCCATATTCCTTGAATATATGAATCCCGACTTTATGTTATACAACTCATGATATATGCGCCCGTGTTTCTAACCGTGCCCAGTCCTATGAACTCATGTTATGCGATGTTTATACCCGAAGGACTCTCTATTTATGATTTAGACATTTGATATATGAAGAACTTCGAGCCTATTATATTGTATCTTACATCTCAGGCCCCACCATTATTAGTGCAATAAATATAAGTTATAATTGAATAGTTTTACTCCCATTCATGATGTTTTTTCTCTTGTCCCTAAATGACCCTCTTTATGTTAGGATGATAGTGGTTATGAAAGCATAGTAATACTTTAGATAAGGGAGTAGATTTTCTTGATTATTAAAATTTTGGTGTGATTACTTGAGCTAAGGTTATAGGTGAAGAGAGAAGAGGGAGATGAACTTTTGTTAGTTAAATAGTTAGGAAGGAAATATGTGGTGAAAATATTTGTGCGAGTGATTGAAGTTGCTAGTTTTTTAGTGGGGAGATCCATAAAGTGGGTGCAATAATTATTGGCTTGAATATTGTGATTGATGAATACACAAACCAACGTGCTATGTGGTTTGTACTCCTTGACATAAAACGAGAGGTTGTTTGATTATAGTGATAAGGTGAAGTAATATTCTTAAAGGGATGTAGATTATAGGGTCCCATAGCTTAAGCTAGCACCTTTTTACTCAAGGATAGGCTTCAACACGGAAGTACTATGCGGTGGGACTCAGACTCTTGTAGTTAGGTGTGATGTTAGGGAATGATGAAGTGTTTTTTTCATGGTAGAATGCATATTTTAGGAGTGTTGTTAAATTTAAATGCTATTTGTCTTATCATGTAAGATGGAGAGTACCTCTATTCCTATGTCCCATGAAATCTTATTTCATGTCTAGTATCAATGTAAATCAGCACCTAGGGTCACCAAATAAACTAATGCCTTATGTTTTGATGATTATTATCCATAGAACACATGTGCAAAGTCATATGTATGTCAATTCTCATTATCTCATGCTTCGTGCTGACCTGATTCACTAGGGGTTATCATAAAGATCTTTTGATGCTTTGCATATTTTTGAGGAAAATTCCTTATGTGTAGTTACTTCCTTTATTCCAAATTTTTAGATCTTCAAGAAGTTCCTACCCATCATTCGAGAATAAATAATCCCAAGTGGGAGATAATGTAATACCCCACATTTTTGGGCTAAAGCTTGAACCCTTTTTCCTATGTAAATTGACTCGAACCCAGTGGTTTATACTTTGCGTTAAGTGTGAATATTGATTTTTTAGAGTGGGAACATCTTCAAAGATGGATTGAGTTCAGAAATATCTCCTAGCTCATTGTTAAGTTGAGAACTTTCCTATCTATTGAATTTTAGTATATGATATTTCTTGGGTAAACATCCAATGACCACTACACTTAGAATATAATGAGTTATGTGGCTCATTATATATCAAGTTAAATCCCTTCAAGTCCTCTTTTTAATGCAATGGACCATTCATAAATTCATTTTATAAAACAAATGTTATGAGCATCTTAGTGAGACATTATCCAGGGGGCGCGATCAAGTCGTAAGGCAATGTTGGTGCATCGCGTTGGGGTCACGAGGCAAATCTTTTCCTATGCATTTGGGTATACAGCTTGAAAGTTCTTTCCTTGACCTTAAAACATGTTTTCCCATTTAAATTTAGGGAAAATGACCCTTTCACCCCCCATAACTCACCTAATCCGTCAAATAAATCTAAATTCATCTCATAACAAATTGAATGACTCAAACCCTCATTCTCTTCCTCTAAAAAACATCAATAAGGGAATTCTCAATTCTAAAGATGATAGATTTCAAACTCAAAGTTATTCTTTAATTTTTCTCCATCAAAAAGTATGCGGGACTATCCTAACTCTCATGGGCGTAAGTTTAATGTTTTTAACAAGTTTTAAAAATGTATATGTAATGGGTTTTGAAAATTGTTTAAAGAGCATGTATCATGAACCCATTTTTTATGAAATTATCTATTGACTATGGGGATTTTCCATAAACTTAAGTTAGAATCCTGTGCATATATGTTATGAGTTTGAGAAGTGAGTGAGAGCATGATTTATGAAATTCCCTCTCATGATGAAAATTATTGTCCTGACATGTTATGGGCTATTTAAATGAATGATTAAAAACTTGAGTTTAAATGCTTTGCTATCGCTTATGGATTGATATTATTTTATGACCAAATCAGAGTGTTATTGAAACGGGAAAGAATAAGCAATACCACAAACAAAAGAAAACAAGAAGAAAACACAATTTTTAAGTGGAAACCCTTGATGGGAAAAACCATTCGAAGAGGAGGAAATTCAGTATAATGTGAAGAAATACAAGGAGGAGATGAAAGTCTCAATGACATATGATACAACTGGCAAAAATAACCCGCTAAATCGCACTTATATAATACGTGTGTACAATTAAATCCTAAGCCCAAAAACGTACACGTCTATACATGGACCGATCCCTTTTCTACCAACACGTAACCCCCCCTCCCCCTCAAAATCTCAAACATGGGTCGCATCGTAAATTTTTCAAGGCTGGATCAACAAACTTTGAGGAAATGTGCTTCATCCTCTCATGAAAAATTTGATCTTTTGTAAGGAAGATAGCACTCTGGCTATCGCAAAAGATCATAGTAATCTGTAAATCTTTGCTACGTTCACCAAGCAGACTCTTCAACAAAATTGCTTCCTTACAAGCCTTTATAATAGCCATGTACTCTGCCGCGACAGTTGACAAAGAAACCGTAGTCTGTAAAGTAGCTTTCCAACTGATAGATCAACCACCAATGGTGAAAACATAGCCTTTAAGGAATCTCCTCTTATAAAGGTCTCCTGCAAAATCAGAAATACGTCTGACAACCTTTAAATTTTACGACGCTTCTCAACTATGCTTTCATCTATGAGAACCACATTTCAACATCTCAATATTACAATTCTCCCACTAAATACATAACCACTAGAGCTTGAGGCTAAATGTATTGAACTTCCATGTTGAAGCCTAACCTGTAGTACAAAGGTTCTAGCTTAAGCTATGGTACTCTATACTCTACATCTGTTTAAGAATATTACTTCACCATATCACTATAGTCAAACAACTTTTAGGCCTTAAATGGAGGAGTACTAACCACATAGCACATGGGTTTGATTATCAATCAATCACAACATTCAAGCCCATCTCTACTACACCTATTTTACAGATTTCCCCACTAAAACCAGCAACTTCAATCTTTCTCACAAAGATTTTTTCCATATATCTCCTTCCTAACTATTTTACATAACGAAAGTTCATCTCCTTCTTTCCCCCTTTACCTATCACCTCAGCTTGAGATATCACATCAAAGTTTTCATTCAAGAACATCTACGCCCTACCTAGATCATGAATAGAGAATTATTTGGGGTTAAACATAGAACAACATAGTTCTTAGAACTGGGCACAGTGAGAACATGTGAGCATATATCATGATCCATATAACAAAAAGGAGGGACTCATGTACTCAACGATTAAGACAAGGATTAATATTTGAAGCTATTGCTTCTCATTTTAAGAGTTGAGATAGTCATGAGTTTGCATAAACTTTATAACTTTGGGGTAAACTCGACATAAAATGAATAGGTAATATATGGAAAGCATAGTTTCTTAGTACCAAGCATGATGTGAGACATATATTTATGGATAATGATAATCATGGGCTTAAATACTTGAAAGATTAGATTATTGAGGGACATTATTGCTTTTAGTTTAGAGGACAAAACACGACATGACTTGCATGGAGAACTCAGTCATTAGATATAGATAGGACATGAATACAAAAGAAATTATTAGATTGACCTGTTAAATTGAAGTAGGAGAAGTTTGTTTAAATAGGATTAAATTTATCATGACTCTTCCTTGAAACTCGTTACCATGAGAAAATTTGGGAACTACCGTAACCCATTATCTTCTCCTTAGAACAAAGTAACAATCCAAAACTTGCGAACGTATTCCCTCATCAAACCTATAACCAAAACTCTAAACACAACGGGGTATCACCATACACATAAATGCTAAACTCTTCCTGATAAACTATACTCTGAAGGCATTTCTTTTCGGGAGTGCTACTCTAAACTTTTGCTAGCCCCTATAGCAGTCTCCCAACAACTCACGCTCGCATGAGCAATATATCTGCACCACTTATCACATAAAAATTCATTCTACACTGTTTAACATACTCTCCTTTAATATCCAATCACAAAATTCACAACTTAATAAAATTTGTAGAACTACCTAAGCCGCACAATGCCTATCTAAATTTTCCTCAGTTAAGCTCTAAAGAACATTATACAACCAAAGTCATCTTTTTATGAAAAAGTCACCCTCACTCTAACTTCTAAACCTGTAACTTCATATAACTAACTTTTGGACCATCTTAATACCAATAGGTCATGAAAATTTAACATATACTACTAATCGAGTGGAAATAGTTTTCCAACATTCTGTTGAACATGTCTACCCTTAAGCATGACATCTGCACTAAGGATTTTAAAAGGAATTGAATACACTTCTTATCTCAGAATAAAAAAACATAATTATATTATGATAGAGGCATACACTCTTATTAAGACATTTTGAATCACTAATGGACTTGTCTCAAGTCTTTGTGCTATCACATAACTTCATGGGTAACTCCATTAGAACTGACAATATCGTTGGAGATCCTAACTCTTGGACTTGTATCACCTCGATAATGAGATATGGCAAATACATTTAGAGTAAGGAATGAATTTGGATAACATTCATATGGAAGACAATATAGCACGAACTTGAGTATGAAATAATGAGAAACAACTCCTAAATTCCTGATAGCCTCCTGATTATAAGTGTGGTGCATAACACACCCATAAGAAAGACTCTACTAGACATAGCTTCGTAGACATCCTGGGACCATGAACCATGCTCTGATACTAAGCTTGTAAAAACTCAAGTTGAGTCCCTGACTGTGAAGGGGATCCTAAACCACGAATGCCCGAGAGACCCCTTAGCATTCTATTATAAGCATAATCCATACAATACAAATATGTGGAAGATAAATTAATAATTCAAGGAGGATTAGTAATACACATAGTGTTAACCAAATATGACAATAAAATACTCAAGTTCCATCTTCAAATCCTCTACTAAATTACTAGTCAACTGATAAAGCTCAAACTACACCTATCTTAAGAGAATGTAAGAGATTGTTGACAATATATAACCCAACTACGTTGGGATCGAATCCCATAGGGAATATGGTGTGAATTTGAGTTATCTATGGGTTAATCAACAGATAGTTATCAGTTTTCTCTGAATGGGGTTTTTTGGAAAGGTAACAAATAATTACTTCTCAATTCAGTGTTTGGAATCAATATAATAAGGAAAACCAGAGTTATGTTCACTATGGGTGTTTGGATTTGACAAACGCTAGTAACGTTTCAAGATTCATATTGTAGGTAGTAACAACAGACTATCCTTGTCGAAGTTATGTCTAAATGTTTTTAAACCTTGTTAAACATTTAACCACCTAATTCTCTCGAACTTAGGGAATTTATATTTCATAACGGGATGTTATCTCAAGTTAATTAATCTTGGTACAACATTAATCATTAAATGGAAGTTTGATGTTTCCTAGTCCTTATTGATAATTCACTTCATACTAGGGTTGATTTCTTATCTCGAGCAAATTACTAGTAAGCAAGGCCAATTGATTGCAACCAATAGTCAGAGTATAAAATAAAGGAATTAACAAGAAGTTTCTACCACCATTAGAATCTTGAACACTTAGTTAAGTGACAAACCCAAACCCATAGATCCTACATCTCGGGTTAAGGGAATTTAGCATCTCATAATAAAATAATCAAGACAACAAATTGAATTCATAGATTGATATATGAACTTATAGCAAGATAAATAGAAACAAGTGTTTCTCAGATTTGATTCACAGTAGAAAATCCCAAAACAATTGTAATAATCTCTCCAAAAATAATCGTAAAGTTCAAGACAGAAAACTAGAGAGAAGATATTCTCCAAAACGTCAGTTCCCCCTCATTATATTCTTAGAAAACCCTAACATATGCTTTAAATAATTTATCCTAATTATGGAAACAAAATCATGGATCACAGTATTTTCTCGGATAGGCGACGACGTGTGTGACGGCTTATCAGGAGTATGATGAATTATTAGGAATGTCGTCATCTCCTCTTCACTTTTGACAATCTCTGACTTAGGTTAACGATGAGATATGATGGCTTACCATACATGTGACGACTAATCAAAATTATCATCGCTTCTTCACTTCAAATACTATTCCCTGCCTAAGCCTAACGACGATCCTGATGGCTTATTACACTTCTGACGGCCTATCATAGATGTCGTCATGAATTCTAGCTGAAGCTCATTCTCTGTCTAAGACTAATGATGAGCCTGATGGCTTATCACACTTCAGACGACCTATCACAGATGTCATCATAAATTCCAACAGAAGTTCATTCTCTATCTAATGCTGACGACAATTCTGATAGCTTATCACAAGGGTAACGACTTATCAGATAAGTCGTCAGCTATACTTCCCTCTCTACTTTCTCATAAATTAACTCTTTTACTTCCATTATTGCTCGTTCTCTTGCATCTTGACTTTTACTGCAATATCAAACAGAAAATAATCAAAAATGACAAAAGTTGCTGAAGACTTTGCAATTATTCTTAGTTAAAAGCCTCAAAGGTTTTAGCATCTGCTCACACATCAACACCCACAACTTAAAACAATTGCTTGTCTTCAAGCAACTAAAACACAACCAAGAGGAAACAGAGTATAATAGGCAGTCAACCATCCATATTATCTTAAAACATCTTCACCATTTTGAAGGTCAATTAATTTAAAACAACAACTGTCCATATTATTGAAGAATAACAATGCGACACACAGGAATCAAGATATGGCTTCAATTCATCAACAACAAACATGCATGTACCATGATTACACTATCCAAATAAGTTAGCAACTAGCAATGTAACCATTGTGCCCTTACTACAAAAAGGTCCCACTCTACTTATATCAGACATCATATATGTAACCACAGGGACAATCAAAAGATACTCACTCTCAAAATAAAGTTCCAATCAATGTATGACAAATACTATAGGCTTTCCCTTATTTTCATTTCCAAGATTTTCAGAGAGGTCAGCTAGGATCACTATAGGTTTTCTCTTTGGCTTGTAATGTAGGCTAAGGGCTGGTATAATACTCGATAATATTTAAAGTGACTAAGCCTCCTTGACACTACACTAGCTTCTGGGTCTCACTTATTAACCTTTTTCTATTCTTCTCTTTTCTTGATCAAACATATCCAGGATGGGTGCGGTCTTTTCTACAATTACTTCTTTTTTTCACAATTTTTCTTTTCTTGTTCATTTCCACCACAACCAGCTTTTTATTCTTTTATTTTATTCTACCTTTCTTCATACTTATTTTTCATCACGCACCCCTATGATAGCCCCACTTAACTTATGTTTAGTTACTTCATTTATTCCATATTTTAAGAGCTTCAACAAGTTCCTAACCATAACTCGAGGATGAATGATCCCAAGGGGGAGATAATGTAATACCCCATATTTTTGGGCTAAAGTTTGAACCATCTTTCCTATGTATATAGACTCGAACCCAGTTGTTTCTACTTTGAAATAAGTGAGAATAATGATTCTTTAGAGTGGGAACATCTTCCGAGATGGATTAAATTCAGAAATGTCTCCTAGCTCATAGTTAAGTATAGCACTTTCCGATCTATTGAATATCAGTACATGATATTTCTTGGTTAAACATCCCATGTCCATTACTCTTAGAATATAATAAGTTATGTCGCCCATTATATATCAAGTTAATGCTCTTCGAGTCCTCTTTTTAATGCAACTAACCGTTCATAAATTTATTTTCTAAAACCAACGTTATGAGCATCTTTGAGAGACATTTTCCATGGGGCGCGATCAGGTCGTGAGGCAATGTTGGTGCATCGCTTTGGGGTCACGAGGCAAATATTTTGCTATGTTTTTGGGTATGCAGCTTAAACGTTCTTTCCCTGACGTTAAAACAAGTTTTCCCATTTAAATTAAGGAAAAAATGACCCTTTCACCTCCCATAACTCCCCCAATCCATCATATATATCAAAATTCATCCCAAAACTAATTGAATGCATCAAGCCCTCATTCTCTTCCTCTCAAAAACATCAATAAGGGAATTCTCAATTCTAAAGCTTGTAGATTTCAAACTCAAAGTTATTCTTTGATTTTTCTTCATCAAAAAGTATGTGGGACTATCCTAACTCTCATGGGCGTAAATTTAATGTTTTTAACAAGTTTTAAAAATGTATACATATGTATATGTAATGGGTTTTGAAAATTGTTTGAAGAGCATGCATCATGAACCTATTTTTTATGAAATTATCTATTTACTATAGGGATTTTCCATAAGCTTAGTTAGAATCCTATGCATAGATGTTATGAGTTTTGAGAAGTTATTGAGAGCCTGATTTATGAAATTCGCTCTCATGATGAAAATTATTGTCTTGACATGTTATGGGCTATTCAAATGGATGATTAAAATCTTGAGTTTAAATGCTTTGCTATCGCTTATGGATTGATATTATTTTACAACCAAATAAGAGTGTTATTGAAACGGGCAGGAATAAGCAATACCACAAACAAAAGAAAACACAATTTTTATGTGAAATCCCTTGATGGTAAAAACCATGAGAAGAGGAGGAGGAAATTCAGTATAATGTAGAGGAATACAAGGAAGAGATGAAAGTTTCAATGACGTATGATAAAACCGCCAAAAATAACCTACTAAATCACACTTATATAATATGTGTGACAATTAAATCCTAATCCCAAAAACATACAGGTCTATACATGGCCCGATCCCTCTGCTACCACCACATACTCCTCCTCCAAAAAATCTTAAACATGGGTCGCATCGCAAATTTTTCAGGGCGGGATAACCAAAATTTAGGGAAATGTACTTCGTCCTCTCGTGAAACATTATATCTTTTGTAATGAAGATAGCACTCTGACTATCGCAAAAGAACATAGTAATCTGTACGTCTTTGTTAAATTCACCAAGTAGACCCTTCAACCAAATAGCTTCCTTGCAAGCCTCTATAATATCCATGTACTCTGCCTCGGTAGTTGACAAAGCAACCGTAGTCTGCAAAGTAGCTTTCCAACTGATAGCTCAACCTCCAATGGTGAAAACATATCATGTAAAGGATCTCCTCTTATAAAGGTCTCCTGCAAAATCAGAAATATGTCTGATAGCCTTTAAATTTTACAACGCTTCTCAACAATGCTTTCATCTATGAGAACCACATTTCAATATCTCAATCATACAATTCTCGCTCTAAATACATAACCACTAGATCTTGAATCTAACTGTATTGAACTTCCATGTTGAAGGCTAACTTATAGTCAAAAGGTGCTAGCTTAAGCTATGGTATTTTATACGCTACATCCATTTAAGAATATTACTTCACCTTATCACTATAGTCAAATAACTTTCAGGCCTTAAATTGAGGAGTACTAACCACATAGAACACGGGTTTGATTATCAATCAATCACAACATTCAAGACCATCTCTACTACACCCATTTAATAGATCTTCCCAATAAAACCAGCAAATTCAATCATTCTCACAAAGATTTTATCCACATATCTCCTTCCTAACTATTTCACATAACGAAAGTTCATCTCTTTCTTTCCGCCTTTACGTATCACCTCAGCTCGAGATATCACATCAAAATTTTCATTCAAGAACATCTACGCCATACCTAAAACATTACTACGCTTCACAACCACCACCATACTAACATACGAAGGGTCATTGAGAGGTACGAGCATAAGAATCATTAATGGAAGTAACACTATTTGATTGTAACTTATATTTGTTGATCTACCTAAGATGGGGCATCAGATGCCAGATATAATGCAATAGGAATGAAGTTCTTCATATATCAAATGTTTAGGTCATGAATAGAGAATCATTTGGGTTTAAACATAGAACAACATGAGTTCTTAGAACTTAGCACACTGAGAACATGTGAGCATATATCATGAGACATATAACATAAAGGAAGGATTCATGTAGTCAACAAGTAAGACAAAGATTAATACTTGAAGCTATTGCTTCTCATTTTAAGAGCTGAGATAGTCATGAGTTTGCATAAATATTATCACTTAGGGGTAACTCGACTTAAAATGAATAGGTAATATATAGAAAGCATAGTTTCTTAGTACCAAGTATGATGTGAGACATAGATTTATGTATCATGAACATCATAACATAGGGCTTAAATAATTAAAAGATTAGATTACTGAGGGACATTATTGCTTTTAGTTTAGAGGACGAAACACAACATTACTTGCATGGAGAACTCAGACCTTAGATATAGAAGGACATGTATGCATAAGAAATTATTAGACTGACCTCTTAAATTGAAGTAGGAGAAGTTTGTTTGAATAGGAGTAAATTTATCATGACTCTTCCTTGAAACTCGTCACCATGAGAAAAATTAGGAACAACCGTAACCCACCATCTCCTACTTAGATCAAAGTCACAATCCTAAACTTCTGGACATATCCCATCATCAAACCTATAACCAAAACTCTAAACACAATGGGGTATCACCATACACATAAACGTTGAACGACTCCTGATAAACTTTACTCTAAAGGCATTGCTTTTCGAGATTGTTGAGCTTAACTTTCGCTAGCCCTTATAGCTATCTCCGTACAACTCACGCTCGCATGAGCAACATTTCTACACCACTTATCATATAAATATTCAATCGACACTATTTAACATACTTTCCTTAAACCTCCAATCGCAAAACTCACAACTTAATAAAATTTGTAGAACTACCTACGCCGCACAATGCCTATCTATATTTTCCTCAATTATGCTCTAAATAATGTTATATAACATCTACCGCGACTTCTCCATTCTATGAAACTTGCAAACATAGGCTAGGTGTACATGACACTCATACACATAAAACCTTATCTAACAACGTGCTACCTATGGGTTCAACTTATTCTTATATACTTATGCCTTTATCCATTTAATGACTCATCCATAACTATCTTCTCTCTTTTCCATGAGTTTCCAACCTAGGCTATTCCATACATTGCATCAAACCCACTAATTCATACCCATAAAACATGCATTATCAATCTTAAGCTACTATGCTTAACACCACACTCCACATCTAAAGTTCAAGCCTATAGTCAAACATCAATCATGAAACACTGATGAATCATGCTGCATATTATACTAGTCAATCAAATGGGGAAATCAACTCAAGTCTCTTATTTCACGTAACTATTACCTACAATCAAATCCCCTCCATGATATTACTACTACTACTCAAAATCTACTATCTACCTTCTCACATGGTGTACTATCTTACAACTACTAGAGAAAAGACAACCAAGGGGTAAAGTCACATAATAAGGATAATCGATGCTAATCTCATAGTATAACCCATTACCATTTATTACATATTCTACATTCTCACAACCTATTCTACTTACCAATAAATACATTCCTACTATCATCAAATTCCATAAACACTATTATGTTTTCCCCTAATCTATTCTAATAATTTATTGGATAATGTTCCCCTTTCCGTTTACCTTCTACAAATTATTTATACAACCACTATAACTATCCAGTCTGGCATCCTTCCCTATTTTGAATAAATAACAATCATAGTCAATCACTTCATTTATAGACTACTATAAAATATAAAAACCTTTCTACAACATTAGTTTATCACTATAAAATTGTAATCTATCCCTCTACCAAGGGTTATACAACTAAAGCCAGCTTCTTTATAGAAAAGTCATCCTCACTCTAACTTCTAAACCTGTGACTTCATATAACTAACCTTTGGACCATCTTACTACCAATAGATCATGAAACATTAACATATACTACTACTCGAGTTGAAATACGTTTCCAACATTCTGCTACACATCTCTACCCTTAAGCATGACATCTGAAACAAGTATTTTAAAAGGGATTGGATACACTTCTTATCTCAGTCTGAAAAAGCACAATTGCATTATGATAGGGGCATGCACTCAAATCAATACATTTTGAAGTACTAATGGACTTCTCTCAATTCCTTGTACTATCTTATAACTTTATAGGTAACTCCATCAGAATAGACCATATCATTGGGGATCCTAACTCTTGGACTTGTATCGCCTCGATAATAAGGTATGGCTAATACATTTAGAGCATGGAAGGAATTTGGATAATATTCATATGGATGATGCTATAGCACGAACTTGAGAATAAAAGAATAAGAAATAACTCCTAAATTCCTGTTAGTCTTCTGATTATAAGTGTGATGCACAGCACACCCATAAGAAAGACTCTACTAGACATAGCTTCGTAGATATCCTGGGACCATGAACCATGCTCTGATACCAAGCTTTTCAAAACCTGAGCTGAGTCCCTGACTACGAAGATCATCCTAAACCATGAAGGATTGAGAGACTCCTTAGCATACTATCATAAGCATAATCCATACAATACAAATATGTGGAAGATAAATTAAAAATTCAAGGGGGATCTGTAATACACACTGTGTTAACCAAATTTGACAGTAAAATAGTCAAGTTTCATCTACAAATCCTCTACTAAATTACTAGTCAATTGATAATGCTCAAAATACACCTCTCGTATGAGAATGTAAGCGATCATTGTTAATAAATAACCCAACTAGGTCGGGGTCCAATCCCACAGGGAATATGTTGTGAATTTGAGTTATCTATGGGTTAATCAATTGATAGTTATCAATTGGGATTTTTTGGAAAGGTAACATATAATTACTTCTCAATTCAGTGTTTGAAATTAATATGATAAGAAAATCGAGAGTTATGTTCATTATGGGTGTTCGGATTTGACAAACTCTAGTAACAGTTCAAGATTCTTATGGTAGGTAAGAACAACAGACTATCCTTGTTGAAGTAATGTCTAAATATTTCTCAACCTAGTTAAACATTTAACCACCTAATTCTATCGAACTTAGAGAATTAATATTTCGTAACAGGAAGTTATCTCAAGTTAGTTAATCTTGGTACAACATTAATTATTAAATGGAAGTTTGATGCTTCCAAGTCTTTGTTGATAATTCACTTCTTACAAGGGTTTATTTCTTATCTCAAGCAAATCACCAGTAAGGAAGGCCTATTGTTTGCAAGTAATAGTCAGAGAATAAAATAATGGAATTAACAAGAAGTTTCTACATTACAAATCCAACCCATAGATCCCACAACTCGAGTTAAGGGAATTTAGCATCTCATAATAAAATAATCAAGACAACAAATTGAATTCACAGTTTGTTGTATGAGCTTACATCAAGATGAATTGCAACAAGTGTTTATCAGATTTGATTCATTGTAGAAAATCCCAAAACAATTGTAATAATCTCTCCAAAAATAACTGCAAAGTTGAAGTCAAAAAACTAGGGAGAAGATATTCTCTAAAACGTCAGTTCCCCCCTCATTATATTCTTAGAAAACCCTAACATATGATTTAAATACTTCAGCCTAATTATGGAAAAAAAATCATAGATCACAGTATTTTCTCAGAAAAGCGATGACGTGTGTGACGGCTTATCAGGAGTCTAACGACTTATCAGGAATGTCATTATCTCCTCTTCACTTTTGACAATATCTGCCTTAGGTTGACGATGAGATGTGATGGCTAACCAGAAATGTGATGACTTATCAAAGTTGTCGTCACTTCTTCACTTCAAATCCCATTCCCTGCCTAAGCCTAACGACAAGCCTGACGACTTATCACACTTCTGATGGCCTATCACAGATGTCGTCATGAATTCTAGATGAAGCTCATTCTCCATCTAAGCCTAATGACAATCCTGATGGCTTATTATACTTCTGATAGCCTATCACAGATATTGTCATGAATTCCAGATAAAGCTCATTGTCTGTCTAAGGTTGACGGAAACTCTGATAGCTTATCACAAGGTTGACGACTTATTAGATAAGCCGTCATCTATACTTCTCTCTCTACTTACTCAGAAATCAACTCTTCTACATCCATTATTGTTGGTTCTCTTGCATGTCGACTTTTATTGCAATATCAAATAGAAAACAATCAAAAATGAAAAAAATTGCTTAAGACTAGCAATTATTCTTAGTTAAAAGCCTCAAATGTATTAGCATCTTCTCACACATCAACACCCTCAACTTAAAACAATTGTTTGTTCTCAAGCAACTAAAACACAACCAACAGGATACAGAGTACATTCGGCAGTCGACCATCCATATTATCTCAAAACATCTTCACCATACCCAAGGTCAATTAATTTAAAAACAACAATTGTGCATATTATTGAAGAATAACACTACGACACACAGGAATAAAGATATGGCTTCAATTCAGCAACAACAACCATGCATATACTATTCAAATAATTTATCAACTAGCAACACAACCAGTGTGCCCTCACTACAAAAAAGTCTCACTCCACTTATATCGGACATCATATAAGTAACCATCGGGACAATCAAAAGACACTCACTCTCAGAATGAAGTTCCAATCAATGTATGCTAAATACTATAGGCTTGCCGTTATTTTCATTACCAAGATTTTTAGACAGGTCCGCTAGGATCACTATAGGTCTTCTCTTTGTCTTGTAATGTAGGCTAAGGGATGGTATGATAGTCGATGATATTTAAAGTGACTAAGCCTCCTTAACTCTACACAAGCTTCTAGGGTCTCACTTATTAACCTTTTTATATTCTACTCTATTCTTGATCACACATATTCTGGATGGGTACGGTCATTTCTACAATCACTTCTTCTTTTTCATAACTTTTCTTTTCTTGTTCTTTTCCACCGCACCCAACTTTTTATTCTTTTCTTTTATTCTACCTTTCTTCATATATATTTTACATCATGCACCCCTATGATAGCCACCTTCAACTTATGTGTAGTTAATTTATTTATTCCATATTTTTAGAGATTCAACAAGTTCCTACCCATCATTCGAGGATGAATGATCCCAAGGGGGAGATAATGTAATACCCGACATTTTTGGGCTAATGTTTGAACCATCTTTCCTATGTATATAGACTCAAACCCAGTGGTTTCTACTTTGAAATAAGTGTGAATAATGATTCTTTAGAGTGGGAACATCTTCGAAGATGGATTGAGTTCAGAAATATCTCCTAGCTCATAGTTAAGTTGAGCACTTTCAATTCTATTAAATTTTAGTATATGATATTTCTTGGGTAAATTTCAAATGACCATTACTCTTAGAATATAATGAGTTATGTGGCCCATTATATATAAAGTTAAATCCCTTAGAGTATTTTTTTAATGCAACTGACCGTTAATAAATTCATTTTTTAAAACAAACGTTATGATCATCTTATTGAGATATTATCCAGGGGGCGCGATTAGGTCATGAGGCAGTGTTGGTGCATCGCGTTGGGGTCACGAGGAAAATATTTTTCTATGCATTTGGATTTGTAGCTTAAACGTTCTTTCCGTGACATTAAAACATGTTTTCCCATTTAAATTATGGGAAAAATGACCCTTTCACCCCCATAACTCCCCCAATCCGTCATATAAATCCAAATTCATCCCAAAATAAATGGAATGCCTCAAACCCCCATTCTCTCCTCTTAAAAACATCAATAAGGGAATTCTCAATTCTAAAGCTTGTAGATTTCAAACTCAAAGTTATTTTTTGATTTTTCTCCATTAAAAAGTATGTGGGACTATCATAACTCTCATGGGTGTAAGTTTAATGTTTTTAACAAGTTTTAAAAATGTATACGTACGTATATGTAATGGGTTTTGAATTTTTTTTGAAGAACATGCATCATGAACCCATTTTTGATGAAATTATCTATTTACTATGGGGATTTTACATAAACTTAAGTTAGAATCCTGTGCATCTGTGTTATGAATTTTGAGAAGTGATTCAGAGCATGATTTATGAAATTCCCTCTCATGATGAAAATTATTGTCTTGACATGCTATGGGCTATTCAAATGGATGATTAAAATATGGAGTTTAAATGCTTTGCTATCGCTTATGGATTGACATTATTTTACGACCAAATGAGAGTGTTATTGAAACTGGCAAGAATATGGAATACCATAAGCAAAAGAAAACAAGAAGAAAACACAATTTATATGTAGAACACCTTGATGGGAAAAACCATGAGAAGAGGAGGCGGAAATTAACTTAATGTAGAGGAATACAAGGAGCAGATGAAAGTCTCGATAATGCATGATAAAACCACCAAAAATAACCCAGTAAATCATACTTATATAATACGTGTGTACAATTAAATCCTAAGACCAAAAACATACTGGTCTATATATGGCCCGATCCCTCTGCTACCACCATGTACCCCCCACCCCCACCCCCAAAATCTCAAACATGGGTCACATCACAAATTTTTTAGGGCTGGATAAACAAAATTTGTGGAAATGTGCTTCGTCCTCTCGTGAAAAATTTGATCTTTTGTAAGAAACATAGCACTCTGACTATCGAAAAAGATCGTAGTAATCTGTGAGTATTTGCTAAGTTCACCAAGAAGACCCTTCAACCAAATAACTTTCTTACAAGCCTCTGTAATAGCCATGTATTCTGCCTCAGTAGTTGACAAAGAAACCGTAGTCTGTAAAGTAGCTTTCCAATTGACAGCTCAACCACCAATGGTGAAAACATAGCCTATAAGGGATCTCCTCTTATAAAGGTCTCCTGCAAAATCAGAAATATGTCTGATAGCCTATAAATTTTACGGCGCTTCTAAACTATGCTTTCATTTATGAGAACCACATTTCAACATCTCAATCATACAGTTCTCCCGCTAAATACATAACCACTAGAGCTTGAGTCTAACTGTATTGAACTTCCATGTTGAATCTTAACTTGTAGTAAGAAGAAACTAGCTTAAGCTATGGTACTCTATACTCTACATCCATTTAAGAATATTACTGTACCTTATCACTATAGGCAAACAACTTTCAGGCCTTAAATCGAGGAATACTAACCACATAGCACATGGGTTTGATTATCAATCAATCAATATATTCTAGTCCATCTCTACTACACCCATTTTATAGATCTCCCCAATAAAACCAGCAACTTCAATCATTCTCACAAAGATTTTTGCCACATATATCCTTCCTAACTATTTCACATAACGAAAGTTCATCTCATTCTTTCCCCCTTTATCTATCACCACAACTCGAGATATCATATCAAAATTTCATTTAAGAATATCTATGCCCTACCTAAAACATTACTTTACTTCAGAACCACCACTATACTAACATACAAAGGGTCATTGAGTGTTCCGAGCATAAGAATCATGAATGGGAGTAACACTCTTTGATTGTAACTTATATTTGTTGATATACCCAAGATGGGGCATGAGATGCCAGATATGATGCAATAGTCACGAAGTAATTCATATATCAAATGTTTAGATCATGAATATAGAATCATTTGGGCTTAAACATATAACAACATGAGTTCTCAGGACTGGGCACAGTGAGAACATGTGAGCATATATCATGAGCCATATAACATAAAGGGGGGGGGGGGGGGTTCATGTAATCAAGGATTAAGACAAAGATTAATACTTGAAGCTATTGCTTCTCCTTTTAAGAGCTGAGATAGTAATGAGTTTGCATAAACATTATCACTTTGGGGTAAACTCGACATAAAATGAATAGGTAATATATGGAAAGCATAATTTCTTAGTACCAAGCATGATGTGAGATATAGATAAATGGATTATGCACATCATAACATAGGGATTAAACACTTGAAAGATTAGATTACAGAGGGCCATTATTGCTTTTAGTTCAGAGGACGAAACACGACATGATATGCATGGAGAACTCAGACCTTGGATATAGGTAGGACATGAATACATAAGAAATTATTAGAATGACCTCTTAAATTAAAGTAGGAAAAGTTTGTTTGAATAGGGTTAAATTTATCATGACTCTTCCTTGAAACTCGTCACCATGAGAAAAATTGGGAACTACCGTAACCCATCATCTCCTCTTTAGATCAAAGTCACAATCCTAAACTTGTGTACATATCCTCTCATCAAACCAATACCCAAAACTCTAAACACAATGGGGTATCACCATACACATAAACGCCTCCTCCTGATTAACTATACTTGAAGGCAATGCTTTTCGGGAGTGCTACTCTTAACTTTTGCTAGCCCCTATAGCCATCTCTCTATAACTCACGCTCGCATGAGCAACATATCTACACCACTTATCACATAAAAATTCAATCTACACTATTTAACATACTCTCCTTAAACCTCCAATTGCAAAACTCACAACTTAATAAAATTTGTAGAACTATCTAAGTCGCACAATGACTATCTATATTTTCCTCAATTAAGCTCTAAAGAACATCATATAACATCTCCCTCGACTTCTCCATACTATGAAACTTGAAAACATAGGTTAGGTGTACATGACACTCATATACATAAAACCTTATCTAAAAACGTGCGGCCTAGGGATTCAACTTATTCTTATATACTTATGCCTTTATCCACTTAATAACTCATCCATAACTATCTTCTCTCTATTTCATGAGTTTCCAACCTAGGCTATTTCACACATTGCCTCAAACCCACTAGTTCAATCCCATAAAACACGCATTATCAATCTTAAGCTGCTATGATTACCACCACACTCCATATCTAAAGTTCAAGCCTATAGTCTAGCATCAATCATGAAACACTGATGAATCATGCTGCATATTATATTAGTCAATCAAATGGGGAAATCAACTCAAGTCTCTTAGTTCACGTAACTACTACCTACAATAAAATCCCCTCTATGACATTACTTCTACTACTCAAAATCTACTGCATACCTTCTCACATGGAGTACTAGCTTGAAACTACTAGAGAAAAGACAACCAAAGGGTAAAGTCTCATAATAAGGATAATCGATCTTAATCTCATAGTATAACCCATTACCATCTATTCACTTATTTTACTTTATTACATCTTTTTCTACTTACCAATAAATACATTCCCACTATCATCAAATTCCATAAACACCATTAAGTTTTCCCCTAGTCTATTCTAATAATTTATTGGATAATGTAGCCCTTTTCATTTACCTTCTACAAATAATTTCAACAACCACCATAACTATCCACTCTGGCATCCTTCCCAATTTTGAATAAATAAAAATCATAGTCAATCACTTCCGTTATAGACTACTATACAATATAAAAACATTGCTACAACATTAGTTTATCACTATAAAATGATGATCCATCCCTCTATCAAGGGTTATAGAACTAAAGCCATCCTCTTTATGCAAAATTCACCCTCACTCTAACTTCTAAACCTGTGACTTAATATACCTAACTTTTGGACTATCTTACTATCAATAGGTCATGAAACATTAACATATACTACTACTCGAGTGGAAATACTTTTCTAACATTCTGCTTCATATCTACCCTTAAGCATGACATCTGTAATAAGAATTTTAAAGGAATTGAATACACTTCTTATCTCAGTCTGAAAAAGCACAATTGTATTATGATAGAGGCATACACTCGAATTGATACATTTTGAAGCACTATTGAACTTCTCTCAAGTCCTTGTGCTATCTCATAACTTTATGGGTAACTCCATCAGAACAAACCATATCATTGGAGATCCTAACTCTTGGACTTGTATTGCCTCGATAATGAGGGTTGGTTAATACATTTAAAGTAAGGAAGGAATTTGGATAACATTCATATGGACGATGTTATAGCACGAACTTGAGTATGAAAGAATGAGAAACAACTCCTAAATTCATGTTCGCCTCCTGATTATAAGTATGGTGCACAACATACCCATAAGCAAGACTCTACTAGACATAGCTTTGTAGATATCATGGGACCATGAAACATGCTCTGATACCAAGCTTTTCAAAACTCGAGTTGAGTCCTTGACCACGAAGGGAATCCTAAACCATGAAGTCCCGAGAGACCCCTTAGCTTACTATCATAAGTATAATCTATACATTACAAATATCCGAAAGATAAATTAAAAATTCAAGGGAGATTTGTAGTACACACTGTGTTAACCAAATATGACAATAAAATACTCAAGTTTCATTTACAAAGCCTCTATTAAATAATTAGTCAATTGATAATGCTCAAACTATAACTCTATTATGAGAATGTAAGTGATCGTTGTCAATATATAACCTCACTAGGTTGGGGTTGAATCCCACAGAGAATATGGTGTGAATTTGAGTTATCTTCGGGTTAATCAACTGATAGTTATTAGTTTTCTCTAAATGGGTTTTTTTTGGAAAGGTAACAAATAATTACTTCTCAATTAAGTAGTTGAAGTCAATATGATAATGAAATCCAGTGTTATGTTCACTATTGTTGTAGGGATTTGACAAACGCTAGCAACAGTTCAAGATTCTTGTGGTAGGTAGCAACAACAGACTATCCTTGTTGAAGTAATGTCTAAATGTTTCTTAACCTAGTAAATATTTAACACCTAATTCTCTTGAAATTTGGTAATTTATATTTCATAATAGGATGTTATCTCAAGTTAATTAATCTTGGTACAAGATTAATTATTAAATGGAAGCTTGATGTTTCCAATTCTTTGTTGATAATCCACTTCTTACTAGGGTTGATTTCTTATCTTAAGAAAATCACCAGTAAGCAAGGCCTATTGTTTGCAACCAATAGTCAGAATATACAATAATGAAATTAACACGAAGTTTCTAGCACCGTTAGAATCCTGAACACTTAGTTACGTTACAATCCCAAACCCATAGAACCCACAACTTGGGTTAAGGGAATTTAACATCTCATAATAAAGTAATCAAGACAATAAATTGAATTCATAGTTTGATATATGAACTTACAGCAAGACGAATAGCAACAAGTGTTTCTCAGATTTGATTCACAGTAGGAAATTCCAAAACAATTATAATAATATCTCCAAAAATAATTGTAAGGTTCAAGTTAGAAAACTAGAGAGAATACATTCACCAAAACGTCAGTTCCTCCTCATTATATTCTTCGAAAACCCTAACATATGCTTTAAATACTTCGGCCTAATTATAGAAACAAAATCATAAATCAGAGTATTTTCTTAGACAGGAGACGACGTGTATGACGACATATTAGGAGTCTAACGACTTATCAGGAATGTCGTCAACTCGTCTTCACTTTTGACAATTTTTGCCTTAGGTTGATGATAAGACGTGATGGCTTACCAGACATATGATGACATATCAGAATTGTCGTCACTTCTTTACTTCAAATCATATTCCCTACCTAAGCCTGACGGTTTATCACACTTCTGACGGCCTATCAAAGATGTCTTCATGAATTCTAGCTGAAGCTTATTCTTTGTCTAAGCCTAATGACGAGCCTGATGGATTATCAACCTTCTGACGGCCTATCACAGATGTCTTAACGAATTCCATCTGAAGCTCATTCTCTGTCAAAGGATGACGAAAACTCTGATATCTTATCACAAGGCTGACGACTTATCAGACAAGTTATCATCTATACTTCCCTCTCTACTTGCTTAGAAATCAACTCTTTTACTTCCATTATTGCTGGTTTTCTTGGATCTTGACTTTTACTGCAATATCAAACAAAAAACAATCAAAAACGACAAAAGTTGCTTATGAATTTGCAATTATTCTTAGTTAAAAGCCTCAAATGTGTTAGCATATGCTCACACATCAATACCCTCAACTTAAAACAATTGCTTGTCCTCAAGTAACTAAAACACAACCAAGAGGATACAGAGTACATTCGGCAGTTAACCATCCATATTATCTCAAAACATCATCACCGTTTCCAAGGTCAATTAATTTAAAAACAACAATTGTGCATATTATTGAAGAACAACAATGCGACACACAGGAATCAAGCTATGGCTTCAATTCAGCAACAACAACCATGCATGTACCATGATTACACTATCCAAATAAGTTAGCAACTAGCAATGCAACAAGTGTTCCCTAACTACAAAGAAGTCCCACTCCACTTATATCAGACATCATATATGTAACCATGGGGACATTCAAAAGACACTTACTCTCAGAATGAAGTTCCAATCAATGTATGCCAAATACTATAGGCTTGCCCTTATTTTAATTACAAAGATTTTCAGACATGTTAACTAGGATCACTATAGGTCTTTTCTTTGGCTTTTAATGTAGGCTGGGGGCTAGTATGATACTCAATGATATTTAAAGTGACTAAGCCTCCTTGACACTACACTAGCTTCTGGGGTCGCGCTTATTAACTTTTTTCTATTCTACTCTTTTCTTGATCACACATATTAAGGATGGGTGCAATCTTTTCTACAATCACTTCTTCTTTTTTACAACTTTTCTTTTCTTGTTATTTTCCATCGTACCCAGTTTTTTATTCTTTTTTTTTTATTCTACCTTTCTTTATACTCATTTTACATCCCACACCCCAATGATAGCCACCCCCAACTTATGTGTAGTTACCTTTTTTATTCCATATTTTTAGAGATTCAACAAGTTCCTACCCATCATTCGAGTATCAATTATCCCAAGGGGGAGATCATGTAATACCCAACATTTTTGGGCTAAAGTTTGAACCATCTTTCCTATGTATATAGACTCGAACCCAGTGGTTTCTACTTTTAATAAGTGTGAATAATGATTTTTTAGAGTGGGAACATCTTCGGAGATGGATTGAATTCAGAAATATCTCCTAGCTCATAGTTAAGTTGAGCACTTTCCTATCTATTAAATTTTATTAAATGATATTTCGTGCATAAATTTTCAATGACCATTACTCTTAGAATATAATTAGTTATGTAGCCCATTATATATCAAGTTAAAACCCTTCGAGTCCTATTTTTAATACAATTGACCGTTCATAAATTCATTTTCTAAAACAAACGTTATGAGCATATTAATGAGACATTATCCAGGGGGCTTGATCAGGTTTTGAGGCAAGGTTGGTGAATCGTGTAGGGGTCATGAGGCAAATCTTTGGCTATGCGTTTGGGTCTACATCTTGAATGTTCTTTCCCTGACGTTAAAACATGTTTTCCCATTTAAATTAATGGAAAATGACCCTTTCACCCCCCATAACTCCCCTAATCCATCATATAAATCCAAATTCATCCCAAAAAAAATTGAATGCCTCAAACCCTCATTCTCTTCCTCTCAAAAACATCAATAAGGGAATACTCAATTCCAAAACTTGTAGAATTCAAACTCAAAGTTATTTTTTGATTTTTATCCATCAAAAAGTATGTGGGACTATCCTAACTCTCATAGGCATAAGTTTAATGGTTTTACCAAGTTTTAAAAATGTATACGTATGTATATGTAATGGGTTTTGAAAATTATTTGAAGAACATGCATCATGAACCCATTTTTGATGAAATTATCTATTTACTATTGGGATTTTCCATAAACTTAAGTTAGAATCCTGTGCATATATGTTATGAATTTTGAGAAGTGATTGAGAGCATGATTTATGAAATTCCCTCTCATGATGAAAATTATTCTCTTGACATGCTATGGGCTATTCAAATGGATGATTAAAAGCTTGAGTTTAAATGCTTTGCCATCGCTTATGGATTGATATTATTTTATGAACAAATGAGAGTGTTATTGAAACTCGCAAGAATAAGCAATACCATAAACAAAAAAAAACAAAAAGAAAACATAATTTTTATGTTGAAACCCTTGATTCAAAAAAACATAAGAAAGGGATAAGGAAATTCACTATAATGTAGAGGAATACAAGGAGGAGATGAAAGTCCCAATGACGTATGATAAAACCACCAAAAATAACCCACTAAATCGCACTTATATAATACGTGTGTATAGTTAAATCCTAAGCCTAAAAACTTACTGGTCTATTCATGGCCCGATCCCTCTGGTACCACCATGTACCCCCTCCCCCCACCCCCAAAATTTCAAACATAGGTCGCATCACAAATTTTTCATGGTTGGATCAATAAAATTTAGGAAAATGTGCTTCGTCCTCTTGTGAAACATTTGATCTTTTGTAAGGAAGATAGCACTCTGACTATTGCAAAAGATTGCAGTAATCTGTAAGTCTTTGCTAAGTTCACCGAGCAGACCCTTCAACCAAAAAGCTTACTTACAAGCCTCTGTAATACCCATGTACTCTGCCTTGGTAGTTGACAAAGAAACCATAGTCTATAAAGTAGCTTTCTAAGTGATAGCTCAACCACCAATAGTGAAAACATAGCCTGTAAGGGTTCTCCTCTTATAAAGGTCTCCTGCAAAATCAGAAATACGTCTGATAGCCTTTAAATTTTACGAAGCTTCTCAACTATGCTTTCATCTATGAGAACCACATTTCAACATCTCAATCTTACAATTTTCCCGCTAAATACATAACCACTAGAGCTTGAGTCTAACTGTATTGAACTTCCATGTGGAAGCCTAACCTATAGTAAAAAGGTGCTAGATTAAGCTATGGTAATCTATACTTTACATCTGTTTAAGAATATTACTTCACCTTATCACTAGAGTCAAACAACTTTCAAGCCTTAAATAGAGAAGTACTAACCACATAGCACATGGGTTTGATTATCAATCAATCACAACATTCAAGCCCATCTCTACTTCCTTTATAGACTACTATACAATATAAAAACCTTGATACAACATAAGTTTATCACTATAAAATGGTGATCCAACCCTTTATCAAGGGTTATACAACTAAAGCCAGTTTCATTATGCAAAAGTCACCCTCACTCTAACTTGTAAACCTGTCACTTCATATAACTAACTTTTGGAACATCTTACTACAAATAGGTCATGAAACATTAACATATACTACTACTCGAGTGGAAATACTATTCCAACATTCTGCTCCACATCTGTACCCTTAAGCATGACATCTTCAATAAGGATTTTAAAAAGAATTGAATACATTTGTTATCTTAGCCTGAAAAAGTACAATTGCAATATGATAGAGGCATACACTCGAATCAATACATTTTGAAGAACTAATGGACTTCTCTCAAGTCCTTGTGTTATCTCATAACTTCATAGGTAACTCCATCAGAACAGACCATATCATTGGGGATCCTAACTCTTGGAATTATATCACCTCGATAATGAGTTATGACTAATACATTTAGAGTAAGGAAGGAATTTGGATAACGTTCATATGGATGACGCTATAGCACAAACTTGAGTATGAAAGAATGAGAAACAACTACTAAATTCCTGATAGCTTCCTGATTATAAGTGAGGTTCACAACACACCCATCAGCAAGACTCTACTAGACATAGCTTCGTATATATCCTGGGACCATGAATCATGCTCTGATACCAAACTTGTCAAAATCGGAGCTGAGTCCCTGACCACAAAGGGCATCCTAAACCACAAAGGCCCGAGAGACCCCTTAGCATACTATCATAAGCATAATCTATACAATACAAATATGCGGAAGATAAATTAAATATTCAAGGGGGATTTGTAATACAAACTGTGTTAACCAAATATGACAAAAAAATACTCAAGTTTTATCCACAAATACACTACTAAATTACTAGTCAACTGATAACGCTCAAACTACACCTCTCTAATGAGAATATAAGAGACCATTGTCAATATATAACTCAATTAGGTTGTGGTCTAATCCCATAGGGAATATGGTGTAAATTTGAGTTATCTATGGGTTAATCAACTGATAGTTATCAGTTTCCTGTGAATGGGGGCTTTTTGAAAGGTAACAAATAATTACTTCTCAATTCAGTGTTTGTAATCAATATGATAAGGAAAACAAGTGTTACGTTCACTATAGGTGTTAGGATTTGACAGACACTAGTAACGATTCAAGATTCTTTTGGTAGGTAGGAACAACAGACTATCTTTGTCAAAGTTATGTCTAAATGTTTCTCAACCTATTTAAAAATTTAACCACCTAATTCTCTCAAACTTAGGGAATTTATATTTCACAATAGGATGTTATCTCAAGTTAATTAATCTTGGTACAATATTAATTATTAAATGGAAATTTGATGCTTCCAAGTCCTTGTTGATAATTCATTTCTTAGTAGGGTTGATTTCTTATCTCAAGTAAATCTCCAGTAAGCAAGGCCTATTGTTTGAAACCAATAGTCAGAGTATAACATAATGGAATTAACCAGAAGTTTCTACCACCATTAGAATCTTGAACACTTAGTTAAGTTACAAACCCAAACCCATAGATCCCACAACTCGTGTTAAGGGAATTTAGTATGACATAATAAAATAATTAAGAAAACAAATTGAATTCATAGTTTGACATATAAACTTACAGCAAGATAAATAGAAACAAGTGTTTCTCAGATTTGATTGACAGTAGAAAATCCCAAAACAATTATAATAATCTCTCCAAAAATAATTGTAAAGTTCAAGTCAGAAAACTAGAGAGAAGATATTCTCCAAAACATCAAATCCCCCTTATTATATTCTCAGAAAAACCTAACATATGCTTTTAGAACTTCAGCCTAATTATGGAAACAAAATCATAGATCACAGTATTTTCTCGGACAGGCGATGACTTGTGTAATGGATTATCAGGAATCTGATGACTTATTAGAAATATCGTTAGCTCCTCTTCACTTTTGAAAATCTCTACCGTTATCAGGAATTATCAGGAATCTGATGACTTCTCAGGAATGTCGTTAACATATCAGGTTGACGATGAGACGTGATGTCTTACCTTACATGTGATGACTTATCAGAATTGTCGTCGATTCTTGACTTCAAATCTTATTCCCTGCCTAAGCCTAATGATGAGCCTGATGGCTTATCATACTTCTGAGGGCCTATCACAGATGTCGTCATAAATTCTAGCTGAAGATCATTCTCTGTCTAAGCCTAATAACGAGCCTAATGTCATATCATACTTCTAACAGCCTACCATAGATATTGTCACAAATTCTAGCTAAACCTCATTCTCTGTCTAAGGCTGACGGCAACTCTGATAGCTTATCACAAGGCTGATGACTTATCAGACAAGTCGTCAGTAATACTTCCCTCTCTACTTACTCAGAAATCAACTCTTCTACATCCATTATTGATGGTTCTCTTGCATCTTGATTTTTACTGCAATATCAAATAAAAAACAATCAAAAGCGACAAAAATTGCTTAAGACTTTTCAATTATTCTTAGTTAAAAGCCTTAAATATGTTAGCATCTGCTCACACATAAACGCCCTCAACTTAAAATAATTGCTTGTCCCCAAGCAACTAAAACACAACCAAGAGGATACAGAGTACATTTGGCAGTCAACCATCTATATTATCTTAAAACTTCTTCACTATCTCCAAGGTCAATTAATTTAAAAACAACAACTGTGTATATTATTGAAGAAAAATAATGTGACACATAGGAATCAAGATATGGCTTCAATTCAGCGACAACAACCATGCATGTACCATGACTACGATATCCAAATAAGTTAGCTACTAGCAACGCAACTAGTGTGCCCTCACTATATAGAAGTCCCACTCCATTTATATCAGATATCATATATGTAACCATGGGGACAATCAAAAGATACTTACTCTCAGAATGAAGTTCCAATCAATGTATTCCAAATACTATAGGCTTGCCCTTATTTTTATTTCCAAGATTTTCGGACAGGTCATCTAGGATCACTATAGGTCTTCTTTTTTGGCTTGTAATATAGGCTAGGAGTTGGTATGATACTCAATGATATTTAAAGTGACTAAGCCTACATGACTCTACACTAGCTTCTGGGGTCTCACTTATTAACCTTTTTTTATTCTTCTCTTTTCTTAATCACACATATTCAGGATGGGTGTAGTTTTTTCTACAATCACTTCTTTTTTTCACAACTTTTCTTTTCTTGTTCTTTTCCACCGCACCCAACTTTTTATTCTTTTCTTTTATTATACCTTCTTTCATACTCATTTTACATCACATACCCCTATGATAGCCACCCTCCACTTAGGCCATTTGCCTAAGTCAAGGTGCACAGTGTCCAAGGAGGACCAGGGCCAAAACAGGTTTATTATGATATAAATGAGATGGTGATAGGTATTATAAAAAAAAGAAATAGGCTATTCAGGGTCAAAATAGACATCAAGGGATATTATGCATATAGGGAAGGTCATTTAGTCTAAATGTGGATAATATCAAAATGACCTTTGATCCTTTCCTAACCCCTATCCTTTAATCTAGGTAAGACTAACCGGGAAAGTTCTGGATTCGTCTTACAAATAGAACTAAGTAAGATCTCACATACATATGGAACACAAGTATATCACAAGTTACTACTTATTCCGTTCATGCAATAGTTTAGCAATGATTATCAAGTCACTATAACTGATACCATAACAAGATGCACAGTGGTCATAGTTAGATGCAAATCACATAGTTAAACAATCAGACCATTTGAGAGGTGTTCAAAAAATTACAAAACCACATTAACTGCCTCAAGTACTCTATTTATCCTAGTCATCTAATAAATGTTACAAAAATAACTCACCTTATACCCTCAATATAAAATCAAAGAAAAACTGAATTAAGGGTTAGTGTATACCTGGAGTAAATCAAGCACGGGGATCATGGGTCCCTGACCCTGCTGCTGCATCCTCAACTGTGTTATCTCCATTGGGAGCCTTTCTCCATTCTGAAACATATGGTTTAGTAGTTATTGGAGGCCTAATAGTTAAGGCACATATGGCTCTCGCTTGTAGGGCCTCCACCCATTTCTCATTGTTAGTTAGGGACTCGATTATTGCCTTCTTCATCTCTTCTTTTTCAGCCTTTTTTCTTTCCCTCTTCTCCATTTTTCTTTCTTCATTGCTATCAACCATTCTCTTTTACCCTTACATTTCTTCTCACCCTCAGAATTATCAACAGCTGGGTCTGCTGATACCATAAGTTCATGCTGTTGTAATACTCTAACATCCACCTTTACCTTGTACAGGATTGATCTAAATCATGCAAGGTCTGAGCCCGACATTTCTCTTAAATGTGTATTAAAATGGTTTTCTAACTCATCAATCCAATCGAGCAAGGCTCGGAAGGGCTCAAGTGCGACCTTAATCCTCTTGTCTACCGCAGAGGTAAATTTCTTGGCAAAAAATTTCACATGAACCTTGCACCACTTTTTTTGTTTTGCCACTCTTCTAAAATTCATCGGGTTGAAGGCAAATTCTGTCGTAAACACAGAAGCTGAAGGATATGTTTCATTTCTAGGCACTGAGTCCACTAGTCCTGGGGATGTTGGTGGTGAAACTTTAGAATCTAGCACTTCTCTATTAGGTGCTGAGCTTGTATCTGTAACTAGTGGATCTGTAACAACCCCTGCTCATCTGTCAAATATCAGCCTTGGCTAATTTTTATCATATCGGATGGGGTTATGGGTCTTCTTGGTAGGCTGTTTGTTGTCAATCCCTACAACCTCAGGTACATTGTCTTCCTTACACAACCTCGTAAATAGTCAAGGGAAAGGATATGCCGTGTTGGGCCTTGAGACTAGAATTTTCATCTCGTCAGCAATGATTTCTCCAAAGTTCAAGTTGAGGTTAGCCACAAGAATTGCAGCCAGTATTTCTCTATCATCTCCAGGGATGTTATCTACCTTAGTAGGCATCAAATGGGTGGCGCACTATATGCCACCAGAACCTTACCTCTTGAGTCAAGGAGGCCTTGAAAATCCTTTTATTCGGGTTGGTCAGCCATTCAGGTTTTCTTTCAGCTATGAGGGTGGATAACTAATACCATTGATTTGCACGATGCTTCAATCGAGCATAGAATGTAGGTGAAGTGGCCTGAGGAGTGAATTCGGGGCAATGAAGAAATCTATTGATTGTTGTTTCTGTGAGATCCACCATCACACCCCGTATTGGAACTTTATCTAACAAGGGTTGATCTGCATATTTCTCCCCTTCTTTGCACATGTTCTACAATCGAGCCTGATAGTTTGCAAAGAACTCCCAAACTAGTGTAGGGAAAATGAGTTTCCTCCTTTAGCGGTCCATCCCAAGTCGTAGTCCCAGAATTTTTTCTCCACTTCAGGATATCTGCTCAACCCATTAGTGATGATCTTCTTTTCTTCAAAGATTGGCCTTTTAATGGTCCTTTTAGTTCTGAGAAGCCCATCATAAAATATTTTTTGTGCTTTAGGAATTTGCTACCTTGCACTGTCTCTGACCCCAGGGTTCTTGTATTTAACCAGAGTTCCCCAAATCGAAGATTCTTTATCATCTTGTTGCTCAGCAGAAGGGGGATCAGATCATGTTCCCTCAGATTCAGGTTGCTCAGATTCACCATGCTCTGACTCATGCTCCTCAGACTCATAATACTCAGACTCAGGCTGCTCAGAAGCCATCTGCTTAGAAGTTGTACTATCAGGTGGTGTTGCTGCTTCAGTATCACTTTCTTCACTCTCCTTCACCTCAACTGTTGGAGGTGGGAAAGGTTTTTTTAGGCTTTTCTTTTTCCTTTGCTTCCTGAGTAGTGGCTCTTCCTCCTCATAATCGGATTCCTCATCGAAGAGTGTCTGAGGTACACTCCCATTTGTCACTTTCTTGGTAGGTTTGGGGATTTTTCCTTTCGGTGCCATTATAAGACGTATAGCAAAAGAAAGAACTTATTTAGCACTCACTATAATTCCAGATCCCTTAAAAGAGGTTCATAATTGTATAGGATCAAAGTTCTGTCGACAGGTTCTGATAAGTCATCACAAATGTGATAACTTATCATTTGTGTCGTCAGCCTTAAACAAAACACCCTTATTTTTCTCAACTTGCGACGACATAGTCTGATAAGATGTCACAAATATTATATCTTATTAAACCATCGTCAACTCAGAGTATAACCTTCATCTCAATTTTAGTTTTGATTATCAATCCACTTTCTTCTTGGAATTACATGGAGTTGTGTTATTGAGAAAAGCCCTAGGTTTTTACGTACAATGCAGCACTGTACACCCTATATTCAGTTTTTCATACAATGGCAAGTTAAGCTTGCCTTAATCCCTTTGAAACTAAGATTTACCTCAGTTGCATCACTAACCTAATAAAGAGGAGAGTTGAGTTATGACCAAACCTGATAGGCAACTTCACTTGGTTACACGAGTGGGAGTAAGTAGTAGATGAAAGAAGAGTTCTTAATCTTGATTTCAAACCCACACTTCAGAGGAAATAATATTTTTCTTGTTTTACTTAGGAATTAATATTGAAAACAGTAAGTAAATAAACTAAATATGGAAGGAAATAAAACTTAAAGAAAGGAAAGGAGATACGCGAGAAGGTGAAAAGGTTTGACTGTGGGCCAGGTCAAATTTTTCAGTATTTGGGCCTAAGATTATCTGACGGCTTATCACAATTATGATAACTCATCATATCTGTCATCAGGGTCCCTTGGCTGACTTCATTAATTTTTACCTAGACCCCTGAATAGCTCTTCAGTTCATTATTCTTCCAATCTAAATAAATTAAAACAACTTGCGTTTAAACATAAAAATTTAGGGTTGCCTCCCAATAGCGCCTGATTTAATGTTCCGGCACGACTAGGTTATCTTGACTACTCAGAATTCATCAAAACACTATGTTGCTACCTCTTTCCCAATTTTATAAAACACATCCACGATTGAGAAGACATTTATCTCCTTTTGTTGTGTCATTGATGAGTGCATTTCGAATCTTGCTTCTTTGTCATTGAACCTGAACTTCAACTCATTCAGATCCATGTCCACCACTACTCTCCCAGTAGCAAGGAATGGTCCACCCAATATGATGGGTACTTCAAAATACACCTCACAGTCTAGGACTATAAAATCAGCAGGAAGTATAAAGTCGACCAACTTTACCAATACACCATGTAATATTCCTACTGGCCGATTTACAGACCTATTTGCCATCACCAATCGCACGTTTTTCAGGGTAGGATCTTCTAAACCTAGATTTTAATACATGACTAGAAGCATCAAATTTATGCTCTCCCCAGATCACATAAGGCCATAGCAAAATTTAGAGACCCGATTGTACATAGAATAGTGAATGCTCCAGGGTCAGCCTTCTTATGCACTAAGGATCGTGTAGAAATGGTACTACAATGGTGGAGATTATCCTTCAGTTCATAGCTCACTTCTCTTTTCTTCGTCATAAGGTCCTTCATGAATTTAGCATACCCTGGCATTTGCTCGAATGCCTCCACCAAAGGCACATTTATTGTTAACTGCTTCAACATTGCTATGAATTTACTAAATTTCATAGCTTCAACCTTCTTCTTCAATCTTTGAGGAAAGGGAGGCGGTGGTCTTGGGAGATTTTTAACCACTACTTCATTTTCCTTCTCTTTTCCTTGTTTCGGAGTATCATCAAAACCATCCAGCTTCCCAGAATCCACTGGACATTCTTCTTTGGGTTCATAATCTAGTTTAGTCATATCTTTAATTAAAATTTTTCCCACAGAAGGGCCAAGTAATATTTAACCACTCCTAGTGGTAATTTCCATACATAAACCATTACTTCACGGATTTTGAACTGTATCACTTGGTAACTTTCCACTCTTCTTTTGGTTCAGCGATGTGGAGAGTTGGCTCATTTTCTATTCCAGCTGTTTGATCGAAGTGGAGTGCGAGTTTACAAACTGACTCATAGAGGATAGATTGATCTTCATGGTAGTCACCCCTGAGTTGGAAGCCTCCACTCTCTTTAACAATTTAGCCATCATTTCCTCCATGGACATCTTTTTAGAACTTGTTATAGCAGCCTCACGATTTCCAGGAGGGACATATAACCCGCTCGTATCATTATTGCTCCTCCAATTACCTTGCTCCTGGTTCTTATATCCAACCTTGTCATAGTAAGTCTGACCTTAATTTCCTTGGCTATTGCCTCGGAACCCCCATGATTATTTACATTGTTCGCCTCTTTTTCTGAGTCAGACTCCACTTTGCTCTGCGATCCCACAACCTTCGCTTTCTCAATTTTACCTGATAGTAAATACTTGGTTAGCAAGTTTATCTGCGTTTTTAGGTGAGCCAAGTCTTGATCATGGTTCTCGTCCCTTATGTATTGTTCTGCATTCATACCAATAGAAACAGTGAGGCTTGCTACTACAAAGTCCCTGGTATGCCATGCCCAACTCTGTTTGATCATTCTCTCAAGCATTTCTAAACCCTCTGGAAATGTAAAATCAACAAACGAACCACCAGCAGTATTATCTACAATTGGTTTTGTCACAGAGATAAGAGCCTTGTACAAAGTTTCTATCAAGTGTATGTCCATTATGTTGTTGTTTGGACACTGTGTCAGCTTCTTTTTAAATCTCTCCTAGGTTTCATGCAAGACTTTAGTTGGGAGCTGTCTAAAGTTGTTGATCTCATCCCTCAACTGTACCCTCCTAGAAGGTGGAAAGAATCTTTCTATGAAAGCTCCTTTCAACTATCTCTAGTTGGTTATAAAATTGGGTATCAGCTCATTAAGCCATATTGTTGCCTCCCCAGACAAAGACAATGGAAACAATCTCAAACGGATAGCATTCTGACCTGCTCCTGGGTTATCAAAAGATTTACAAATGGTGACAAAGTTCACCAGATGCAAGTTTGAATCATCCCCAAGAAGGCCACCAAACAACCCCTTCAGATTAAAGAGTTGAATCATAGTACTCGTAATGTTGAATTTTTCCCCAGGTTCTAACAGTGGAAGAATAATTGCACCCATTGCACTTGCTCCATCTATTACATCACCATCATCATTGAGGTCATACTGTACTGGCTAGTGATCTTACCTTCCTCGGAATGGACGGTTCCTGTTAGCATTACGCTGTACTGGCACAGCTATTTGCTCTGCACGCCTTGGGTTACCATAGTTTAGCAAATCCTCGTCTCCCAAGATGTAATCCTTAGGATTTAGATATCATACTTGTTGAACATCATTCTGCACATTCACCTAATCTCTAGCTAAGGCTGCTAACCTGTCAGTCTCCTGCTGGTCTGGCATTCTACAGATTAGTTGCGATTCCAGATTAAATGGTAATAATGGTTGTCCAGAACTTTTGGTTCTTGGAAAGCACCATAAAATTCCTGCAACAAACAAAAACAACAAATAAATGTAATACTATGAAACTTGACTAACAGTCAATTGGCGCACACAACTTTAATTTACAACGATAATCCCCGGCAACGGTGCCATTTTTGAAAACGTCAAACTACACCTCTCTTACAAAAATATAAGACATCGTTGTCAATATATAACCCAACCAGGTTGGGGTTGAATCCCACAGGGAATAAGGTGTGAATTTGAGTTATCTGCGGGTTAATCAACTCATAGTTATCAGTTTCCTGTGAATGGGGTTTTTTTGTAAAGGTAACAAATAATTACTTCTCAATTCAGTGTTTGAAATCAATATGATAAGGAAAACCAGAGTTATGTTCACTATGGGTATTGGGATTTGACAAACGCTAGTAACGGTTCAAGATTCTTGTGGTAGGTAGGAACAACAGACTATCCTTGTCGAAGTTATGTCTAAATGTTTCTCAACCTAGTTAAACATTTAACCACCTAATTCTCTCAAACTTAGGGAATTTATTTTTCATAACAGGATGTTATCTCAAGTTAAATAATCTTGTTATAGCATTAATTATTAAATGGAAGTTTGATTCTTCTAAGTCCCTGTTGATAATTCACTTCTTAATAGGGTTGATTTCTTATCTCAAGAAAATCTTCAATAAGCAAGGCCTATTGTTTGCAGCCAATAGTCAGAGTATAAAATAATGCAATTAACAAGAAGTTTCTACCACCGTTAGAATCTTGAAAACTTAGTTATGTTACAAACCCAAACCCATAGATCCCACAACTCGGGTTAAGGGAATTTAGCTATTCATAATAAAATAATCATGACAACAAGTTGAATTCATAGTTTGATATATGAACATGATCCTGAAGGACCACAAGTTAACCCTTTTCTGATATCTGTACCTGAGCACTGTATAATATGCTTAAATAAATGCAGAAAACTGGTGGAATCTTTCTTTAAGGTTCAAAACATCTAAAATACTAAAAACTTAAAATTAAATACTAATACATCTGTCCGAAAAGCCTCTAAACTGTTTGAATTATTGATTTGATGGGACATGTCCCCAACTAACTCCGTCTACTAAAAATAAACTGAGTCTAACGCCATAATAAAATAAGGATCATCCTCGAATGATGAGGACTCACTACTAAGTCAACTACTGCTGGCAGAGTTTGGAGTGCTAAGGGTACCCTGGATCTCGCTCTTCTAAACCTATGGTATAAGACACTATAACGCAAGAGAAAAGTATGCGTAAGTACTTTGAATGTACTGGTATGCTAGATGAGGTAAGGATAAATGCAAGGTCTTATGCATGAACATAACTTAACTGAATAACATGAGAGTACTGAATGAGGATACATGTATGGACTGAATACTACCTTCTGAATACTTAAACTTCTAACAATTGAGCTTACTAATACTGATATCTGCATTTACTAACACTGAGAGTGTAAATAACTGAGTCTACTGATAACTAAACTCTGAGCTTACTAATATTGACTGATTGAAATTGAGATCAAACCTATCTAGCGGATGATCTTCAAAACTAGTAATAATGATAAGGAATGATTGAATATGAGTTTGAGATCAGGACAATCTAGCGGGCGATCTCTGAATCGATTAATACTGATAATGGTTAACTTCATGTGAGACCAGGACTTTATAATGGGTGCTTTATGAATCTATGGAACTATCTAAGTTCCTCACTGAAATGAATGGCTGTATCTGACAGTCCTGATTTTTGAGTATTGCTGTGATGACTGAGGCTGAATTGTAACTGTAGGAGTTCTTACTTAATCGACATGCCCCAAATCTAAACTAGTGGGTCCAACCTATAACCCCAGCTGGAAGGGTGTCGGTACCTTGCCACGAGTATAGAAACTACTATGGTCAATCCTGTCTAATGGGTGACCCTGAACAGGAAGTCAAGCCTAAGGCAATGGGTGACTCCTAGAATGTAGTCAAGCATAAATCTAGAGGATAACTCCTGATCCTGCACTAGCTATGCAGTTCTGGAGTACAGAGATTGCTGTTAACGACTCTTCTTCTCTAACGGGGTAGCCGCCATCCTTGCACTCGCTTGGTACTAGTTCCTACTCCCAACTAAAACACTCTAAACTGATTCTTAACTGAACTTAGACGAAGCTGAATCTGTTATTGACTATATTACTTGACTGACCTGACTGAGTTTTCTTGGTTCCCTTATCTGACGGAATGTTGCTCGAATTATACTATATAACTGAATGCTATTGAATTCTTGTTAGCTTACTGAGTTTCACTGAAGCCTGAACATAATACTGAATACTACTGAATACTATTAAACTGGAACTGAATAATGAGTTGGATTAGGATGATACTGAGACTGAATTGCACTAATACTGAGATTACTGAATTTCCTTACATTTTGTAACTATCTGAATTCGACTAATAATGGCTTGATTGAGAGTATCTTAAAACTGAAACTGGCTCTAGACTTGCAGCTAATTTGTTGGGTATAAATACCCCCAGGACTCGATAACATAAAAGTTAATCATAACCATTCTTGAATAACAATGACAATGCACTTTTATTCGCCATTACAATTACTAAAGCATTTCTTCAAGCACTTGGGAATCTTAAAACTTGTAAAGGTATAGGGATAAATACTAATTTATCATAATTCATTCAATAAGGAATGCGCAAGTATAAGAATGCATGCAACATATCATAATTCACTCACTAAGGCATTTCAACAAATACTTGGCATACATTAATTTATACATAATTTGGGGATTTCTTGTCAACATGCTATAATGACCCTATTTCCTTCACACAAGCATTTTATGAAATATATGGGGAGAATGATTTGGTTATACAACAAATACTACACCTAAGTATCATGATTCCATCAACCAACATGCAACTTGAAGAGGGTTTATCATGAACATCACACAATTAATGACATTCTAGAATCAATTCTTAATACCTATAGTCTAAATCATGAATTAAAAATCAACAACACATAATAATGAAATTCAATACACATAAATCATGAAATTTCATAAATACATAAACTTTGTAATTTTGAAAAGGATTCTTGGACTTTTTGGGTGGAAGTAACCCAAGAATCAACATCTAACATACCTTAGGAGACTCTTTCTTGAAGGTTCTTGGAGAGTTTCTTGGTTTCTTGAGTTTTCTTGAAGAAGGGTTTTAATCTTGAAAGAAACCCTAGCTTTTGATGTTATAGATGAATAATGAAGTTAGGAGCCTTGATCTGATATAAATAGGTGTTAAAAAGGTGGAAAAAGACCAAAAAGCCCTTTCTAAAATAACATAAAATTACTGAACGGGATATGCGATGGTCCATCGAGGGCTCGACTGTCTGTTGGTCTTGACCGTCGCACCTGGGCTAGAACTGGGACTTACTGCCTCGTTGCAACGGCCTGGGGAGACGGTCCATCGCTAGCTCGATGGTCTGTTTTTCCTAACCGTCGCACTTGGCCAGTCAATGGGACTACTACCTCATGGATATGTCTATGGGCAACGGTCTGTCGCTAGCTCGATGGTCCATCGGCCTTCTCGTCGCACCTGGGCATTTCAGATGGCTTTCTATAAAACGTCCATACTTTTTACCCCGATATCGGATTTTCATGAAATTGGTATCGTTGGAAAGCTAATTAAATTTCCCACATGATAAAAAGTCAAAATTGGGAAAATTATATCTGATTTACACATTACTCACTTAGGAATTCATCCCTAAATCTTCTAAAGACTAAATTAGACTTTAAAGAAAGTTTGGGGTATTACAATATCTCCCCCTTGGGAACATTCATCCTCGAATGTCGCTTGTTAGGATAAGAGTACTGATAGACTGAACTTACTTAAGGGACGTGAACATCTGAATCATGACTATGTGACTGAAACTACTGACTCACTGAGTTCTTATACTGGGCATGCATACTTGATGCATGGAATACACGACTAAAGTTACTGATAGGCTAAATTCTCATAATGGACATGCATATCTGATGCATGGATGCGTGACTGAGATGCTCTCATTAATGTATGACTGAATATGGAGATAAGCTAAACTTTTGCTACTAAGCATCCATATCTAATGCATGAATATCTAACAGAACTTACTCTTGAAATCATGACTGATGATGCAATGATAACTGATGCAAAACTCATAATGCGAAGATGAGCATAAAACTAAATGGGTTTAAGGAATGGAAAACTTTGGGGAGTTATAGGGTTTCTCCTCCTCGGGTCACTATTTCCCTCTAGGAATGCTTATTTCACTAATATACTAAGGTGATGCACAAGTTATCTACGAACTAAATCGTAACTAGGCATCCAGGATCTAGACTAATCCACGATTCATGAACTGAGCTATACTAATGGCTACTAGAACATCCTATCTTAGAATAGTTACATGTCTGAGATTTCTGATAGTATGATTTGATGAAGAGATAGGAAAACAAGCATCTAACTGCTATACGGAATTACCGGCTATTCAAACTAACTCATACTAAAAACTTAAGATTACTTGGGAGAAAAGGATCTATCAATGCATATCATAAAGATAAAATATTCATAACATACCCAAATCTATGTCAGGGAAACTTTCCTAGTCATGGTGGATGGTTATCATCCCTACAGGCATTATCTCTGTGAAAAGGCATATTTTAAAATAAAAAAAAGGAAATTAATTAGACTGAGAGTTTAACTCGAGCTCATGCTTAGTCTCACGATGTTATTACTGGAAGAAGGGAAACTGTTCCTAAAATATCTTATAAACTCATGTACATAAATGTGGTGTGCAACACACCCATCACAAGACTTTACTAGATGTAGCTTACAGACTTCCTAGGACACTATTGAACCTTAGGCTCTAAATCTAAGTTTTTAATGCCCCGATTTTCTGAAACCAAAATACCACACAGTGCTCTTGATCCCGAAGGACCACAAGTTAACCCTTTTCTGATATCTTTACCTGAGCACTGTATAATATGCTTAAATAAATACAAAAAACTGGTGGAATCTTTCTATAAGGTTCAAAACATCTAAAACACTCAAACTGAAAACTAAATACTGATATATCTGTCCGAAAAGCCTCTAAACTGTTTGAACTGTGGATTTGATGGGACATATCCCCAACTAACTCCATCTAATAAAAATAAACAAAGTCTAATACCATAATAAAATAAGGATCATCCTCAAATGATGAGGACTCTCTGATAAGTCAACTACTGCTGGCTAAGTCTGGACTGCTAAGGGTGCCCTGGCTCTCGCTCTTCTGAACCTATGGTATAAGACACTATACCGCAAGAGAAAAGTATGCATTAGTACCTTGAATGTATTGGTATGCTAGATGAGGTAAGGCTAAATGCAAGGGCATAAGCGTAAACATAACTTAACTGAACAACATGAGAGTACTATATGAGGATACATGTATGGACTTAATACTACCTTCTGAATACTTAAACTTCTGACAATCGAGCTTACTAACACTAATATCTGCATTTACTAACACTGAGAGTCCGAATAACTGAGTCTACTGATAACTGACCTCTGAGATTACTAATATCAACTAGTTGAAAAAGAGATCAAACTTATCTAGCGGATGATCATCAAATCTAGTAATAATGATAAGGAATGATTGAATCTAAGTTTGAGATCAGGCCTATCTAGTGTGTGATCTCTGAATCAATTAATGCTAATACTGGTTACATTTATGTGAGACCAGGCCTTTGTAATAGGTGGTCTATGAATCCATGTAACTATCTAAGTTCTTCACTGACCAACTTCCAATGACCAATACATCTAGAAAATAAAGAACTAGGTAGCCTTCTATATATAAATGAAAGATCTTCGATTCTTCTTTCTAACGTATCTAATTTTACCTTAATCTGATATGAGAGTAGGAAATTAAGCTCATTTTACTTCAGAGTGTTCGTATGTCAACAAGGTGATGACTTGAGGTTATAAGACATCAACTAAGTGATGAGTTGTCAACCTCGTTATTAGCCTTAACCCAAAAAAACCTACATCACTTAGAAGAGGTGATGACTAGGTTGATAAGCCATCACCTAAGTGATAAGCTATCAATTAAGTCATCACCCTTAACCAGAAAGTGTCCAAGTACAGCTAGAGGGTGATGACTAGGCTGATAAGTCATCAACTAGGTGATAATCTATCACCTAAGTCATCAACTAAAAATTTAGCAATTTTTATTCAGTTTCCTTAGGGGTATTTTTGTCTAATCCTTACCTCAAACCCTACGCCCCCCGCCCCCCGATTTAAAATACACTTTAAATATTATTTTCCTATTATACATCAGTTTCTCATCGCTTTTTCTCCTCTCCACTCTCAAGAGAGAAAAGTTAGGGTTTCTTTCAAAAACTCATCTTTCAAGGCATAGATTCAAGAGGTATCGAATTTTTGTTCATCAAAAAGGTATGTGGGACTATCCTAAATCTCATAGTTCTAAGATTATTGTTTTAATAAACTTTAAGTATATATAATTATGTACATGAAAAGGGGGTTTTCGGAAATATTTTTGAATGGCATGCGTCATGAACCTGTTTTGATGAAATGAAGTGTTTATCATGAAGTCATTCCATAAACTTGAACTATAATCATGTGTACATATGCTTTGAGTTTTGAGAATTGAATTGACAGCATGAATTACAAAAATCCCCCTCTTATCAAGATACCTATTTGATTTAACTTGTTGTGGGTTGTTCAACCGCATGATTAAAAGCTTGAGAGTGAGTGTTTTACTAACATTTATGGATTAATAGTATTTATGATATGATGAGAGGGTATTTCTCTTGTATATAAATGTTCATTGCATTAACTAAAAGACTTGCATGGGTTTTATATAAGAATTGAACATCACATGTTAAATTATTAAAAGGAGAGTGTTTGCAGTAGTTCATGTGCTATTTGAAATAAGAACTCTCATGTGATGTTTAAATCTTTTGGATATTAATTTACACAATTTTTGAATGAAAGGGATATGGATAAGTTATGATATGGTTCAACTTGCAAGTCTTGGTATGATAATACCTATCACGAGATGACCTTAACATGAAATATATAAATGTATTAAGAACATGATTTTTAAAAGACTAAAATTAGGCTGAAAGAGAGCTAGTTGGTTACCCGAAAAAGTCTTGAATTCAAATTACTCACATCCCAAAACTATGTTTTGCCAATACGGGGTTTTTATATGTTATTCGGCAAGTAGGATAACATGGTATGTCGGCAAGTTGGGTATATCTTTTTCATGACACTCTAATCTTTGCGGCAAACTCAGATTGGGGACTTGGACGATGAGTTAATGACGGACCCATATAGCCCGTGGGTATTCATGTTTTGTAGGGTGTACCATCTAGCTCAGAAGTAAACTAAAGAGTTAAGGCAATGTTTTACAAGAATGTTATTGAATCCTTTGAATTATTCCCATGTGTTTTACCTATATTATGCTAAACTGATTTCGAACTACTCTCACTTATTTTACATGAAATATATGTTATTTTTTGGTTTTTCTGCATACCAATACTTTCCAAGTATTGACCCTTTTAATACTGGTTCGGAGGTACAATTTCATGATCCATCACATTAGTAGAACATTTGGATATGACAGAGATTGTGATCCATCCATCTTTCGGAAGGAAATTTATTCATATATTGACTTTTTTTAGTTTATGGTGTAGTCGAGGGCCTTGTCCCAACTTAGACAGTAAGTTTTCAGTAAAGGCTTTGTAGACGGGATTTGAGTATTGTATTTTCATTACTTCATTGACATATTTTGATCATAAGATCAACCTGGGTTTTATTTTTATCTTTCACACCTTTATTTCGTTTGAATTTCATTTATGAGAGAAAGTTATGGGGTCTCTCGGGCCTTCGTGGGTTGGGATGCCCATCGCAGACAGGCCCTTCGCTCGGGTCATGACAATCACATATCTAAAGAAAGGCTGGAAACATTAGTTAAGAATGAAATTCTTCTACATTTGGATTTTAATGACCTTAACATTTGTGTGGATTGTATTAAAGGAAAATAAACAAGGCACACAAAGAAAGGAGCCACAAGATGCACACAGCTTCTTGAAATTAGACACACTGATATATGTGGTTCTTTTGATATCACATATTTCAATAAGGAAAAATATTTTAGCACTATTATTGATGACTTTTCACGTTATGGATATGTCTATTTTTTGCATGAAAAATCTCAAGCAATTAATGCCTTAGAGGTATTTATTACTGAGGTTGAAAGACAACTAGATAGAAAGGTGAAATAATCAGGTCTGATAGAGGTGGTGAATATTATGAAAGAGATGATGAAACTGACCAACACCTAGGTCAATTTACTAAATTTTTGAAAAAACATGGCATATGTTCTCAATACACAATGCCTGGCACACCACAACAAAATGGTGTGGCAAAAAGGCGTAATCGTACATTAATGGATATGGTTAGGAGTATGTTAAGAAATTCATATTTACCTCTTTCATTGTTGATGTATCTTTAAGAACTACAGTTTACTTACTTAATAGGGTTCGTAGTCGAGCAGTACCAAAAACACCTTTTGAATTATGGACTGGTACAAAACCTAGTTTGAGGCACCTACATGTTTAGGGTTGCCCGACAGAAGTTAAAGTTTATAACCCACAAGAAAAGAAACTTGATTCATGAACAATTAGTGGCTTCTTCATTAGTTATCCAGTAAAGTCAAAGGGATATAAATTTTACTAGCTTAATAATAGTACGAGAATAGTTGAAACTCTAAATACTAGGTTCATTGAGAATGGTGAAGTTAGTGGAAGTGAAGAACCACGTAATGTGGAAATTGAAGAAGTTAGGGTGAAAATTCCTCTACCCTGTACTTCCTTTAAATTTGTTGTTCCTAAAGCTTTTGTACAACAAAGTAATCAACAAGAACAATAAATTAATCCCCCTACTAATCATGATGAGGCCATACTTGATGAATTTGCAATAGATGAACCATAAGAAGTAGAATGAAGAAGATCTCAAAGACAAGGAAGAACTATTATTTCTAATGATTATTTGGTACATCTTCATGAGTCAGAAACATACCTGGAAATTGATAATGATCCAGATTAATTTTCACAAGCCATTGAATGTAACAATTTAAAATCTATGGTACAAAATGAAGTTTGGGACTTTGTTGAATTACCTAAATGTTGCAAAAGAGTTGGGTGTAAATGGATATTTAACACAAAACGCGACTCAACTGGCAATAGCGAACGTCACAAGGCCAGCCTGTAACAACCTGCATTTCGGGCTAGAACGTAAACTGTCATTCCTACACGTAAAAGTTTCAAAAGACAGTAACCCCTATGCAAATTTAGTATGTTAATCAATTATGTAGTGTGGTCATTTAGTTGAGAAATAATTGAGATCATATTGGTCCCTTAACTCAAAGACGAGTTGAAAGCTTTTCTATCGGTTAAGTTTTAGTGAATGTCTCAACTTAGGTCAAATTCCATTGACCATTACTCTTGAAATATGATGAATTATTAGGACTACTATATACTAAATGAAAGGTCTTCGAGTCTATTTCCAATGCAACTAGTTTCACCTTAATCCGATATTGGAGTAGAAAGTTATGCTCATTTAACATTGAAGTGTTTGTCTGCCAAAATGTGACGACGAAGTTGACGACTTATCAACTAGGTGACGACCAAGTTGACTGTCCGTTAACTAAGTGACGACCCATCAGCTCTAGTCATCTGCCTAAGGTATTAAGTGGTAAAATCCATCCCAAAAGTGATGACCTAGGTGACGAGCTATCACCGGAGTGTGGGTCATACACCATGGTCGTCAACTGATAAAATTCTGCGACTTCTTTGGTTTTCTTAGGGGTATTTTTGTATTTTTCTCATTTCGAAAACCTTTCCCGTGAATTAAGTTTCCCCTTAAGTGTTATTAATCAACCTTGTATCAGTTTTAAAATATCTCATATCCTCTCCACTCTCAAAAATAATATCAAACTAGGGTTTTTCTCTAAGTTCAAGATTTCAAGAAAAGGGTCAAGATTAGAGTTCCAATCCTCAAACTAAAAAACATAAGGTGCGTAGGGTTCTTATAAACTACATGGGCATGGTAAATAGTTTTAATTATGTTTAAATGTTGAGAAATCATGAATTTACAAAAGGGTCTTGAATTTACATTTACAATTATGCATTGTGAATCCTTCTTGACAATAATGTTTTGGTCTTGAGGCCTTACCCCTTAAACTTGATTATATATATATATATATATGCATGTGATTTGATGTTTGGAATTTGAATTGAGAGAAAGAAGAATTATAATCCCTCTCTTGTTATAAATCCCCTTCTTTTTATATGTTATGAATTATTTAATTTCATACTGAGAAGTACGTTACAAATGTCTTTACTGTTGGTTAAGACTTGATTTTGATTATAAATTGAAGAGAGGGTGTTTCTTGTTTATATAAAGGAAAAGTAATGATTTTAAAAAGTTGCATAGTTTGTTACAAAATACTTGACCACCACATGTTTGATGAAATGTTGAAAAGATAGAATCTCTGCATAGTTGAAATATGTTTTGAAAATAAGAACTCTCTTGCAATAGTTGATTGATTTGGTGGTCTAAACATTGTTTTTCTTGAAAATAGTTGTAACTTGATAATGTATGGCGGAGAAATATGACTTTCAAGTCTTGGTATAACAATACCAATACAGATAATGCCATAATAATACAGAACAGAACAGAATGAAAATTTTCATTCATATTTTGAGCTTAGAATGATGAGTGTTTAGAAAAGGTTAAAATTAGGCTTAAAGAGCGTTAGATAGTTACCTAAAAAAGGAACGATTTCAGAAAACTCATTGTCCGAAATTGTGTTTTGCCGATATGGGTTTTTATGTTCCCAAAGAGGGATTATAAGTTGGCCTAGTGCCCTGTGGCATATCAAAACTAAAACTCCAACCTTTACGGTAAACTTGGGATGGGATCTTGGCCGCCGAGTCAAGGAAGGATTTCATATAGCCCATGAACTGTAGAATTGTTAGGTGTACCACCTAGCTCAGAAGTAAAATAAAGAATGGTATTGCATCTATAGAATTGTCTTGAAGATCATTTAAAGTTGCCCATCTGTTTTAAATTATTTCATGCATAATGTTTTATGAAATGCTCTTGCTTATGTTATATATAAAAGTACATTATTTTGTATTGCTGTGTGTACCAGTACATCCGTATTGACCCCTATATTTCCGGATCTGAGGAACAGTTCTGGGGTTTAGCTAAGCAGTAGATTGGTGTTTCTAAGATTCATTGTTGGTGAGCCTTCTGTATTTAGGATGGCTGGGCTTATATAAACATTGTCATTTGTTTAATTTATGGTCTAACTAGGGGCCTTATCCCAGTTTTAGACAAGATGTTGGTTTTTATGTATTAGAGATTTTGCAGACTGATGTTAAATGTTGTTAGAGGTTTATAGATTCCATTTTGGATTGTTCAATTGAATTATGATATTGACCATTATTTCGTATTGTTTTATATTTCCTCATTTTTCTTCATATTATATAAATATGTGTATGATTCACAGATAGAGAAGGGCGCTTAGGCCTTCACAATTTGGGATGCCCGTCGCAGCCAGGGCCTCAACTCGGGTCGTGACACAGACTTATTGCCAAAGGTTTCACTCAGAAAAATTGCACTGACAATAAAGGGATATTTTCACCTATCTCTAGAATAGATTCACTCAGAATTATATGGCTTTAGTATCTCATTATGACTTAGAGCTACATCCAATGAATGTGAAAATGGCCCTTTTAAATGGAAATTTGGAGGAAGAAGTTTATATGAATCAACCTGAGGATTTTATATTAATGAAAAGGAACACATGGTGTGTTCCCGATAATGGTATCTTAAGTTTAATAAACAATTTTCACCTTTGGATTTAAGAAAAACAATGTTGATCAGTGTATATATCTGAAGATTAGTGGGAGTAAGTTTATTATGTTAGTCTTATGTGTTGATGACATCTTGCTTGATACTAGTGATCTTGATTTGTTGCACGATACTAAGAAATATCTCTCTAACAACTTTGAAATAAAAGATATGGGAGAGGCATCCTATGAAATTGTGATAGAAATATTTTGGGATAGATCACAAGGATTGTTGGAGTTTTTTCAGAAATTCTATATTAATAAAGTATTAGAAAATTCATAATGGAAAGTGCTCATTAAGTCCCATTCTAATTCAGAAAGAAGATAAATTTAATCTCAATCAATGTCCAAACTTGGAACGGGATCAGATAAAAGATATTCTTTATACATCAATAGTTGGGAGTCTAATGTATGCCCATACATGTACAAGACTAAACATCAGTTTTGTTATTAGGCCGTTGGGCCGATATCAAAGTAATCTTAAAATAGATCACTAGAAGGCTGCAAAGAAGGTGTTGCGATACTTACATGGAATGAAAGAACATATACTCACTTATAAAAGATTTGATCATCTAGGTGTGATTGAATATTCAAATTCAGATTATGTTAGTTGTGTGGATACAAGAAAATCCACATTTAGATATTTGTTTCTGTTAGCTGGAGGAGCAATATCATGAAAGAGTGTGAAATGGTCTGTTATAGATGCATCCATTATGGAAGATGAGTTTACGGCATGATTTGAGGCCACAATCCAGGTTAATTGGCTGCAGGACTTTATTTCAAGACTTGGACTAGTCGACAATATAGCCAGGCCACTGAATATTTACTGGGATAATACCGCCACAGTTTTCTTCTCTAAAAATAACAAGTATTCGAAAGGTGCTAAGCATATGGAATTGAAAAACTTTTAGGTTAAAGAAGAGGTCTAGAAACATAAAGTGTCAATTGAACATATTAGCACCAAGCTTATGATTGTTGACCCTTTGACGAAAGGATTACCACCCAAAATATTTGTTAAAAATGTTGAAAGGATGGGCCTTGTTGATAGCAATGAATGACTTCATGTAAGGACATTATTATGTTTATCTAATTGACACTTTGATCTAAAATTATATATGTTTCTATTGTTACCTATTTTCTCTTGTATATATAATATTGTGAACGATGATGACAAATTCTGTCTTAGATAAAATTTTAGTTTGACCCATTATGTATTTGAAAAGTTATGTTAGGTAATAGAGTAATATTATAGTACATGGAAGGAATTATATCAAAGTAAAGTGATGTACAACCGCAATGACTCATTTTAGTTGATTTATTTAACAATGACGGATGATGTTGGATTTAACATTAATTGTGCACATGATTGACCTACATATTAAACCACTAAATTAATAATTGTGTGTGCCAAGTAGGATAATGTAAGTTTCTATGGCCCACATAATTAATTTATTTTTATTTAATAATTAAATAAGTTAAATCCTAAATCTATATGGGAAAGTTACCGAGTGGGATTAAAACTACTACCTGTCATACCTGATTTTTACCTAAGGTCAAAATGAGTACGACATTATGGACTCTAAAATAATTGATTTTGTACAGAGTCATGTAACACCCCATATTTTTTTTAGCTAGAAATTGATCCATTGTTCCTATGTGTGAAACCTCTAATCTTGTAATTAATATTTGAGTACATGACTTACAAGGAGTATCCTAGTGAGAAGATAGCTTCTGATGTGTTAAACATGTTCATAAGAGTCACTTAAAGTACTGCAAGCTTGGAGCTTTTGAACCCATCAAGTTTTAGTATTTGATTTCGCAAGGGTCATCTTAGAACGAGCATAAATTGGTGTATATATGGTATTTTTTCATATTTATACCCACTAAATTATATATAATCGAATTATCTTTTCAACGATACCAATTTCGCCTTAATCCAGTACCCGAACAAAAAGTTATGCCCATTTTTGTGAGAAGCAGTAAAGGTATGCGATTGGTTAGGCTCCGCCCAACAAAACTTAGCCGATTGACAAGGTGTCGCCCACCATAACCTAGGAGATTGACTAGGCACCGCCTAAGTCATTTCCAAGTGCCAAAAACACTTCGTTTTAACCTAGATCAAGGGTGTTGAAGTCATTTCACACCCCTAAACCATCCCTAATCACTTTAAAATATTTTTATGATATATTAATCACATAAAATCCTCTCTCTTAACCCTAAGAAGTCAGTAAATAAATCAAAACCCTTCCCTTCTTCCCAAAAACAAAATCCAAGTGTTATCCCTCAAGAATTAAGAAGTTAAGCTCCAAATTCAAATTTATCTACAAAAATTCTTTCAATCAAGCTTAAAGGTCCAATATTTCAACAATTTCATCACCATTAAGGTATGTTAGATGTTGATTCATGGGTTCCTTCCACCCATAAAGCTCAAGAATTCCTTTTGAATTATAAAGATTGTATATTTATGATTTCCATGTTTATGATTGAATTGAAGTTCATGTTTATGTTGTTGTTGGGATATGATTCATGTTCTAGATAACAATTTGCAAGCTTTGATACTAGTATGTGATGACTTACATGATATTTATGATAAACCCCTTTAAATTGCATGTTGATTGGTATAGCCATATTATTTAGATGTAATGTGTGTTGTATAACCAAAGCATGTTCCCTATAAGTTTGATTAAATGCCTAGGTGAATGAAGTAGTGCCATTATAGCATGTTAATATGAAACCCCCATTTGTGTACAAGTTAATGTATGTTAAGTGTTTGTTGAAAGTCTTGGGTGAATAAATAATGAGACATTAGTATGCATGCCCATACGTCTACAATTTTATGACTGCAAATATTTGAAAAGATGCTTCAGTGATTGTATTGCGAATGATAGATGATTGACATGTTATTCAAGAATTGTTATGCTTTACTTTATGCTATCGTGTCCTGGGGGTATTTAATACCCGACAATTTAGTTAATACCTAGAGACAGTGTCAGTTTTCAAGATAATCTCAGTCGTGCCACAATCAATAGAACTCAGTCAGTTACAGAACTTAGAAAACCTCAGTAATCTCAGTATCATTCCAGTCCAGCTCAGTAAATTAATTCAGAACTTAGTAGCATTCAGTCAGTTAATAGAATTCAGTAGTATTCCATCAGTCAACGAACTCAGTAACTAAGTTTAATTTAGTTAAGCAGTACAATTAATAACAGCTCAGTCAGGCCTAGTATAAAGTAGAAAAGTTCAGTGTCATTTAGTTGGGAGTAGGACTCAGCACCGAGCAAGCCTAGGGATGGGGGCTCACCCACTAGATAGGACTGAGATACCTAGAAGAAATACCTAAGTTCTAGAACTACGTAGCCAGCGTAGGTTATGAGATGTCATCTGTTAGATAGGATTGGCATACTCTGGGATCACCCGCTAGTAAAGGACTAATCTCAAGGGACAACCGCTAGATTAGGACTGACTCCACAGTAGTTGTCTTTACCCATGGCATGGTACTGACACCCTTCCAGCTGGGGTTACAGGTTATACCCCACTAGTTTAGATTTGGGGCATGTCGGTTAGATGACTACTTCCTACAGTCTCAGTTTCAGTCTCAGTCTTCAGAATAGAACTCGGATCAGTATTACAGAAATTAGGACATTCAAAGACAGTCACTCATATCAGTAAAGAACTTGGATAGTTCCATAGATCCATAGATCACCCGTTAGATAGGACTGATCACAACTTCAGTTAATTAGATATCAGTATTAGTAAACTCAGACATAAAAAATCTAGTTATTAGGATTCAGTATTCAGTGTTACTACGATTTTAGTTATTGTTTATGCAATCATGCATATATCCTCATTCAACAGTCTCATGATATTTAGTCAGTATTATTCATGCATGTAAACCCTTCCATTCAGCCTTACCTCATCTAGCATACCAGTCCAATCTCACGTACTAATGCATACTTTTCTCTTGCGCTATGGTGTCTTATACCATAGGTTCAGAAGCACGAGATCTAGAGCACCCTTAGCAGTTCAGATTCAGCCACCATCAGTAGACTTAGCAGTGAGTCCTCATCATTCGAGGATGTTTCTTATTTTATTAGTGCATTAGATTTAGCATTTCAGTAAATGGAGTTAGTTGGGGAATTGTCCCATCAGCTCCTTATTCAGACAGTTTAGAGGCTTTTCTTAGACTAGAGTATTTTCAAACAGTTGTTTTAGTTTTGATATTATTGTACTTTATTCAGTTTTATTTAAGTATTGAACCTTATGGCAAGTTTCCACCAGTTTTCCGCAATTTTTCAGTATATTATTCAGTGCTCAGTTACAGATATCAGTCATAGGTTAGCTAGTGATCCTTCAAGGTCATAAACACCGTGTAGCGTCCAGGGTTCAAAATCTGGGGCTTTACAAGTCGCCACCTAATTTTTAAGAAAAATAAGGAAACCTATTTATTTACTAACGTGTGTGACTTGTGTTTTAATCTGCGAACCAATTTAAATTCTAGGTAAGGGTTCAAATTATTTCGAATGAAAGAGATTACGCACCCTTCAGAATCCACAATTGTGGTTCCCGGCCAGACTTAGGTTTATTTAAAGATGGAGAAAAAAAGCAATGTGTATATATTCAAATATAAAATGTGTAAAAATTATGTAAATAATTTATATGTAAAGAATGTATAAGTTACATATATTAAAGTAAAAATATGTATAAAAGTATATGAAGATATGTAAATAAAAGTATATAGGAATGTATATGAAAAGAAAATAAACATTGAATAAAGAAAATTTTGTTTTAAATAAAAAGATTACGCAATGTTTTTAGTGTAAAAAAGTATGAATTATTTTTATTAATTATCTAAATAAATTTAATGTATATATTAACGGCCTAGATTTGTTTAATTCTTGATGTAAATTGCATAAATAAAGAATATTCCACCCAGTGCCTCAAAAATAAAAATTTTACTATAATAATATTTGTACAATTACAAGAATATAAAATACAATACAAAATTGAAAGTCCTCTTTGAATGCAATTCCCAGGGAGAATTCTCAATAACCTGTATGAACACTTGCAAAAAAAATGTTAGTAACAAATAAAGAAGTATCGAAATAAATTAAAAAGTACGTAAAAATATATTTTTTGTTAAAAAGAGGGCTCGGATAGAGTTTTAAATATTATAATAATTTCGTCATCGCCTAAAATACTTATTTTTGTTACGTATTTGTATACCTAAAATTCGTCTTTTCATTTGTGAAGGCCTCAAAAATCGACGATAATTTTTTCATTGGCCAAGTGTTGATCTTTGATATAAAATAGTAAAATTTGAGAAAGTAAAATCCGCCTTTGTAATGGGATGGCCTCTAATATCCTAACGGAGAGATAATTTCATTGGTCGTGTGTTTATTTTGAGTATATGTATGTGATTTTGAGGAAAAAATAAGATGAACAAATTTGTGTATGATAAAAATGTGTGCGGTGAAGAATATGTGTGTAGTGAAGAGATGTGTGTTTGAGAGAGAAAGAAAAATACGTGGGGATGAAAAATGTGTATATGTATTTGTGAATGTGTATTTTATTTATATATTTGTATGTGAGAAGAGAAAAAATGTGTGTATTGTATTTTTGAAAATAAAATAAAATATATAAGAAGAAATTTGATTTGTTTATATTTTGAGAGGCGGGGAGAAGAATGATATGTGTATATGGTAAAAAATGTGTGTGTGTGAGATAAAGGGAAAAAATTACTAAAATTTTTATGTTTGAGGGAGGGGAGAAAGAGGGGGGAAATATGTGTGGAGTTTTTTAGAGAGAGGAAGAATAAAAATGTGTGTGTGTGTGTTTTGTGAATGTGTGTGGTGTGAATGAGTATTTAAAAAGAAAAAATAATAATAAAATAAAATATCACATCCACCTTTTCCCAACACATTTCTTAAATTATGGATAGTAGGTGAAGAAAAGTCAAATCTCATAAATATGATGAGACCTTGACTTGACCAATTTATTATTTTGTGTATTAAAATAAGTAGATATTATTTTGTAGACGGTATTTAAATAAGGTACAAAAAATATCGATATATATAACTACAGATAAATGTAAATAAATATAATTGTCTTTGAAAAAGATGTATTACACTAATTAAAATTATAATATATAAAAAGAATTGTACTGTTATGTTATGTACGTATGTAGATGACTGTGCAAAAATATTAAAATAATAATAAACTGATAAAATTCTTAAAATTTAGGAAATTAAGGGTGTAAATGTTTGTGGTGTGTGTTTTGTGTGTTTATTATGTGTATTTATGTTGGGTATTTGAAAAAAAAAATAAAAAAATATCAAATCTACTTTTTCCAAACACATTCCTTAAATTATGGTATTAGGTAAAAGAAAAGTCAAGTGTCATAATTATGACGAGACCTTGACTTGACTGATTTGTTACTCGATATATTAAAATAATTGACTTGACTCAACTTTTACGTATTGTAATAAATATACAAAAATATAGGTATTGATATGTAATTATAGAAAAAATGTAAATAATATTGAAATTATTGAAATGTAATTAATTTGAAAATACTGTAAAAATATGATGTCATGTCGCGCACGTGTGCAGATGATTGTAAATGTTAAGATTGATAATGAATTGATAAAAATCCTAAAATAAGTAAATTTTTTAATATATTATAAAAATAAAAATATGACAACAAATTGATTAAAATTCTAAAGTAAGGATGATTATCAATAATTTATCAAACAATTATAAAAAATGTGAAAAAATATATTTTGTGCCCTTTAGAGATCAGTAAGCCTGAAGACGTTAATTTTAGGCACGGAGAGCAAATATTAGGTGTCAACAGTTTCTCCTTTTGATTTAAGGATGATGTAGAAGTCTTCAAATGAAAATATTGACGTGTAGCCAATTTTGCTCGACAAAAATGATAGATGTTTTTTTTATTTTTGAAGAAAAATTCGACCAAACTCTAATTCAGAGTTGCCTACTACCTCGAGTTGTATGATGATCAGGTCGGGTGTAGTTCAAGAGAATAGGCAATTTGTTCCTTTCCTTGTTGTTGGGAGCGAGTGATCATGTAGAATGATTATTGAGAGGATGATTTTTTAGGAATGAAAGTTTTCACATATTCCCGAGGTTCTTATTGAAATTGCCCCAGCATCGAGCTGTGATATGATGGGGATGCAAGATTGTGTACTTGATGGGGAGAAAAAATGACTGTGTGGTTTTGATAACCGAACTTTTTATAGAGCTTCCTACATGTCTCGAGTGTCGCAAGAATCAGGTTAATGTAGTTTTAAATGAGAAAATAGAAAATTTTGGGGCGATTCAAAATTTGCCCCAGTGTATGATGTGTGGGATTTGAAAAAAATGCCTTTTTGTTTTGAATTGTATTTTTAGTCAAAGATATGTATGATGTCTCTGATTGTCTATGGGGACTTGAGGATGAATGACATCTTCGATTATTTACGGGGACTGAGAATGAATGACGTCTTTGATTGTTTATTGGGACTTATGTAATGAATAAAAGATATCTTTGATTGTCTGCGAAGACTTGATGCATGTCATCTCTAATTGTCTTATAGAGACTAATGATGAATGTCATCTCCGATTGCCTACAGAAACTAATGTGATGAATGATGATGTCTTCGATTATATACGAAGACTGATGTTGATTGTCGTATTCAATTGTCTATGAAGACCGACGGATGACATCTTCAGTTGTTTATGGAGACTGATGTTGATGATTGTCTATAATTGCCTAGAGAGACTTATGTGATAAATAGTGTCTTCGATTGTCTATGAAGACTTGATGATATCTCAAATTGTCTATGGAGATAGATGTTGAATGATGATGTCTTCGATTGTCTACGAAGACTTGATACATGATACCTCCAATTATCTATAGAGGGTGATATTGATTGTTGTCTTTGATTTTCTACTAAGACTGGTGTGACTTCCTCGATTGTTTATGAAGATATATGGATGACATGTAATACCCCGGGAAATTTTTCGTTAAAATTTTGTGCGTAAATGTGTTGGGTTCTATCTTCTAGAAAGAATTATAAACTTTTCATGCAAAATGTCTTAGATTATGTCCCACAATTTAGTAGAGTATCGAATAATCTTTCCAATGATATGTGGATCATCCAAAACGAACACCCGAGCGACGAGTTATGAACATTCCGATTGAACCATGAATAGTAGTGAACAGTAAAACGTGCAGGAAAAGAAAGTACTGAGGCCTGGCGTATTTTTACTTCAACTTTAAATGATCATAAATCCTTGTACATAATAATCTGGGTGATCTACTATATATCAATGGAAATCCTTGTGAGTCCTCTTTCCGATGAAATTGGTTTCATCCAATTTGTCTAGCGGAGCAAAAAGTTATGGTCGATCTACTTCAGCCTATCAAAAGTGAATTTTTGGGTCAAATTCAAACGATCATAACTCCACGTATACAATGATATGGGTGATATATATATCAATAGAAAGATATGAAAGTCCTTTTTCTAATGAAATTGGTTTCATCCAATTTGGATATGGGAGTAAAACATTATGGTTGATCTACTTCAGACTATCAAAATAGTCTACCAAAGGACAAATTCGATAATTATTAGATTTTTAGTGGCGTTTTGGTCATTCCTCCTTACCCAAAATCCGTCCAAACCCTATATTAAAGCCTATTAGAAGCATTATATGTTATATTTCATCAAATTCCCTCAAAAAGAAAACCCTATATTCCTACATCCAACTTCAAGAACCTCCAAAGTTCACCATTAATTCTGCAAATTTATTCAAGATTCCAAGTTCCTAGTTCAAGAACTCTAAGAACCATCATTCAAAAGGCACGATTAACATCTCAAAAATGAGTATCGATCTAAAGTTCATCATTCAAGGTATGTGGGATTTTTCAACAAGAACAATCTTTCATTCTTGTGCCCAAAAGTAATTTTCTTTACGAAGATATGATTTTGATATGTTTATTATGATTTTGGAGCATGAACTTATATTCTATCTTGGTTATCTTGAGATTATGATGTTTATGACTTTGAAAAGTCAAATTTATATGAAATTATGACATAAAGCATGATGGTTGAAAGAAAGTTACTATGATTTTGATATTTGGGTCTTGAACCCCATTGGAAATTGTGTCTTTGAGAAAATGTGTGCTATGCACGTTGATGTTGAATATTTGAGATGTTTTGAATGATTTGACCTTTTGGTCATGAATGAGTTATTTTAAACTCGACTGTGAAAGAAATCCACGTTTTTATTGATTATGACAAAGGGGTAGAAAATTAGCTCCCGATGAAAATTGTTGAAGTGTTTATTGTGGATTTTCTTTAATGTGAGCCTGAGGCTAATTTAAATTTCTGATTTAAGTTTGGGAGTAATCTTTAGCACCAAGTGGGAGGTATATAGTGACCTTACATCCCTAGAAATACGTTCCCCCGTAGGACGTGAGCCTGAAGATGATTTATATAGTGATCACTAGTGTTTTTGAATTGATATTAGAAGTCCTACTCCAATGGCAAGGATAGGAAGGCTCTCCCCAACGTGGGTTGTACGTTGGACTCCATGTAGCTCACATAGTTTATGTCGGTTATAGGATCTCCCAAAGTGTGTGTGTGTTTCTTTGTGTCTATGGTGAACGGTGAAGTGATTTCAAAGTGGAATTGTGAAAGTTATTCTTTTGAAAGATTTAAATGATATTTACATTATGAGAATTGATATTCTTGATGAACTGAAAATGATTGACAAATTATATGATTACTCACATGTGTTATTATACTTATTTCATCCTCTCATGATTATGATGATTTTCTTCAGGCTATGTGAGTCTTTCATACATCCTGCATATTTCTTATAAATATATATGATAATAATGTTTATACAACAACATATACCCCATATTCTTAGTATTTTTCCATGGTACTGACCCACATATTCGTATGTGGGCTACATTTTCTCAGAATATAGGTACAAGGTATAGTTGCACCTTCGGATCCAGTCAGTTCGTGGTATCCAGTCAGTAGGTGATAAGTCCTTTTGATTCAAGGGCTTGGGTTAGTTATGCAGAGTTTATAGTGTTGTATTTTCTTTATTCAGACGTATTGAGTTGGGGTAGTCGGGAGTCATGACCCGGCTACCTACAGTCAGTACTAGTAGAGGCTTCATAGACAGTTAGTAGAAGTTGATGTATTTTGTTTCAATTTGGGTTGTAAAGGAAGAATTATAATCCCCTAAAATTCCATTTTTGTATCGATCAGATTCAGAAAAGAGTAAATTTCTGTTGATTTGTATGGATTTGTATTTTTATTCAGTTGCTTATGAGTTATGCCAGTAGAAGGGTTAGCTTAGGGTCACTTGTGACCCTAAACAGTGAGTGACATCTCGGGACCCGATTTTGGAGCGTTATAAACTTGGTATCAAAGCACAGAGTTCAAGTGTCCTAAGGTGTCTATGAAGTCGTGTCTAGTAGATTATTGTGGAACGGTACGGAGACGTCTGTACTTTTCTTCGAGAGGATACAGGGCATTTAGGAAATGTTTCCCTTCTTTCACGTCTAAGATCATGCTATAAAAAGGTTCTCCAAGATGCTTATATAGATTCCTATCTTACTCTATTCTGTTCAACTATGCCTCATTTTCAAGGTATCAGAAATAGTTAAGCTTAATTCTCCGTAGATAGTTATGGAATTGTAAGAGAGCTAGAAAGTATCCTGTCAGTGCTTTTGAGTTCCAAAGATTGAAGTACTTTATTTATGTTCATAAAAGTCGTGAACTATGCCTAGTTTAGATGTTCTTTCAGATTCCTCCTCAGAATCTACAATGTTAATCTATACTTCTCCCTCTATGTATTATTTTTGAGATAACATGATTCGCAAGCTCTAGTTCTTCCCCAGGTAATGCTTCTATATTTTCTAGAAAAAATTTCAAAAGTTACACAAAGGGCTTGAGAGGAGCTCTCTAGTGTGTTAAGTTCCTTAATTTGAAATTTATGCCCTCATTCTTATGAGTTATTTAATTAAGACAGAGTAAGGTGTATTCTTAGATCGTTGAATGTTGTATGTCAAGTTTCTATCTCTTGTATTATGTAATCTTGTTATCATTATGTTTGTGAAAAATTAAAGTCTAGTGAAGCCGCGTGGGGCTCTTTCGATTCACTAGCACAACTGCTTTTTTATTCATCTCAAATTTTTTTTTCCAATCTCATATTCAAAGCCTAGTGGAGCCGTGTGCGGCCTATTTCGATCCACTAGCAACTTGTAGTTCATCTTGTTCCCTGTGCTGGCTAAAAATATGGGATGTGGAGGTGTAGTAGTAAGAAGGATGGTAAGTGTGATTTGTTGAGCATAAGTATAGGAAAATCTCTTTTTGCATGCAATTGCGTTAATAGGAAGTGATATAGTTTGTTCGAGGTATGAAACGGGTGTTGACGGTATTTGTGTGACACAAAGTATAGGTTAGTGATGAAAGTACTCGATGGGTAAGTGTTGTTAATCAAGGCGCTCTCCAGATTACAAGAGGAAGTTAAGTTAAGAGGTCGAGAGCTATGAACTATGTTAAGTTGTGTATGAAGGATAGATAGTAGTAACGGGTGAAAGAAGGATGTGTTAATGGATTGTGAATAAGATAGGCTATATGATTAGGACCAATTATTATTGTTATGAAGTTTAATTGGGCTAGTGTTCATGGATGTGTTGTTTTATAATCTTCACGTGGGAATTATGCGTGAGATGGAGTTGTAAATTATGTGAAGTGTGAGACCTTAAGTTTGAATGATTGGTGATCATGAAGCCAAATGTGACAGTTTTTGAATTAATGGTATTAGTTGCCAGAAGTGACATAATAGGCTTGAACAGTGTATACAATAGTTTAAGTGTAGTTGACTTGTAATTAAGTTTAATATTATATTATGATGAGAAAGTTCACCCAAGATATTATGGGACTACTTTAATTTTGAGGATTAGTGTATGTGGTTTAGTGAGTCGTGCCATGGGATTGTTAGATGGATAAATACTAGTTAGACGATGGATGATGATTTGATGGCTAAGTAAAGGCTAGGTGTATGATTGGAAATGTTGAGCCTCTTAAGTGTGATTTTAATTCTTATGGGTTAGAAACATAAGTTCATAGGCATGGTATTAGAGGGAGAAGACAGAAGTAGCACGGTCTATCAAAAGGTTAGAAAGTATTCAAGTTGAGCAAATAGAAATAAGAGTTGAAGCACTAGATGGTGTACATTCCGGCGATAGAGATGTTCATGGAGATTCGAATTTAGTAAGTATTTAAGAATTATAGTGGTGGCTTAAAGCTAAGGGAGAGATGATAGAACAAGTAGTCAAGTCAAGTTTTTACATTTTAGTAGAAGTACCAGTAAGTTGTAAATTTGTTGTGAGAAAGATCGGTGCTTGACCCAATGTTATTTCCGTATTTTTAGTTGTCCAAAAACTTACTCATGCTTTACATTTCATATCCATGATCTTAATTCATGTTCATACACGTGATGGAGAATTACATACTCTTCTAGTTTACAAAAATGACAAATTCTAGTTCTTCATGCAATTGGAATCATATTCCATAAGTTATGAGCTCTAAATTCAGGGCATGCCTCCCATGACTCATATACTCAAGTTTTACAGTATGTTCAGTTCCAGCACTCAGGCTATACTCTTATTGATCAGTGAGATTCAGTTTCCGTTATGGGTGTCTTCAGTTTTGATACCTTAATTAACCCATTGTATTTGATATTTTATTCCTAAGGCCTTAATAGAGAGAGTCAAGTTATTTACATTATCCCTTCATGTTTCAGGTCTTCATGTTTTAAAATTTTGTTACCTTGTTATTAAGTCAAGCTAATGGTGTTGAGCAGTTGTCTAGAAGGGAGAGAAGATACTTCCTTATCTATGATAGAAGGTGGTGTGCTCACGGCGGTGAATTGAAGTTAGATTGAGTCTAAGTCCTTGATACATGCCGTGGTTAGTTGAAGTTTTAAATGTTTATTTGGAAAGATTGTTGTGCGTTGGTTTTATGCACTTCTATGAGGTTGTAGGAATAGTAAAATAGAGTTTTTGTGTATAGTTCAATTGGTTGAGAAAATGTTATGTGTGTCGTTTAAAGAATTGACCAGTATGTGTGAATGATGTAGTTGATGGAATCTTAGAGAAAGCGAGGAAGATGCTTTATGAGTGTTCGTTTAGAGGTGCATGTGCGAAGTGCGTATGTGGTTATGAGTATAAGCTTGAATGTTATGGTTGTATATCTAAAAGAATGCACCATAAGTTAGCGGATCCCTAGTATAAGATTGTATGTGGTTGTTGGAGTAGCAATAAGAGTTATGTTTGAAGTGAGGAGTTGTGAGGCTCAGTGTGTATTGAGGTTCATGATATAGATTAATATTATAGTGTTATGTGGCGTATCTCATGAGTACTTGGAGTTAGGATTGAACATAGTCGAGGGAGTAGTTGGGAAGTGTTGTTAAGTTTGGAAGCAAGGAGTTATGTTTCCCAAGACCTAGAAATTCCTATCTTAATTTATGCCATATGGGTCCTTGTTCCCATACGATAGGATTGTATCAAATTATGGTTCATTTTCTCCCCGAACAATGTCATTTGAATCTTTTGGAGGGAGTGTTGAGGGACGTTTCATTTGGGCGCCAGTAATCTTTCTTTTGATGAGATCCCCTTCAAGACCTTTGATTCTCAGTCTCCGAATAAACCAAAGATATCGATTCCTTAAAATCAGTCTCCTTTGTTTAAGATCCAACTATGTGACCATTCTCATTATGAATCGCATGTTCTATGAAGTATTTGAAAGTTTGTAGTGAAGTAAGTTCATTGAATTCGTTATCCCATCCTTTTGTCCTCATTTACATGGTATTATGTACTTATTCATCGACATTCGAGGATGAATGTTTCCAAGAGGGAGATGATGTAATACCCCGGGAATTTTTTCGTTGAAATTTGGTGCGTAAACATGTTGTGTTCTATCTTCTAGAAAGAATTATAAATTTTCCGTGTGGAATGTCTTAGATTATGACCCACCATTGTGTAGAGTATCAAATAAGCTTTCCAAAGATATGTGGATCATCGAAAACGGACACCCGAGCGACGAGTTATGAACATTCCGATTGAACCATGAATAGTAGTGAACAGTAAAATATGCAGGAAAAAAAAGTACTGAGACCTGCCGTATTTTTGCTTCAACTTTAAACGATCATAACTCCTTGTACATAATTATATGGGTGATCTACTATATATCAATGAAAATCTTTGCGAGTCCTCTTTCCGATGAAATTGGTTTCATCCAATTTGCCTATCGGAGCAAAAAGTTATGGTCGATATACTTTAGCCTATCAAAAGTGAATTTTTGGGTCAACTTCAAATGATGATAACTCCTCCTACACAATGATATGGGTGAGATACTATATATCAATGCAAATATATGAGAGTCCTCTTTCTAATGAAATTTGTTTCATCCAATTTGGATATCGGAGTAAAACGTTACGGTTGATCTACTTCAGACTATCAAAACAGTCCACCAAAGGACAGATTCTAGAATTATTTGATTTTTAGGGGCATTTTGGTCATTCCCCCACACCCAAAATCCATCCAAAGCCTATTAGAAGCATTATATGTTATATTTCATCAAATCCCTCAAAAAGAAAACCCTAAGCTCCTACATCCAACTTCAAGAACCTCCAAAGTTCACCATTAATTCTGCAAATTTATTCAAGATTTTAAGTTCCTAGTTCAAGAACTCCAAGAACCATCATTCAAAAGGCACGATTAACATCTCAAAAATGAGTATCGATCTAAAGTACATCATTTAAGGTATGTGGGGTTTTTCAACAAGAACAATCTTTCTTTCTTGTTCCCAAAAGTAATTTTCTTTACGAAGATATGATTTTTATATGTTTATTATGATTTTGGAGAAAGAACTTATATTCTATCTTGGTTATCTTGATATTATGATGTTTATGACTTTGAAAAGTCGAATTTATATGAAATTATGACTTAAAGCATGATGGTTGAAAGAAAGTTACTATGATTTTGATATTTGAGTCTTGAACCCCATAATAAATTGTGTCTTTGAGAAAATGTGTGCTATATGCACGTTGATGCTGAATATTTGAGACGTTTTGAATGATTTGACCTTTTGATCGTGAATGAGTTATTTTGAACTCGACTGTGAAAGAAATCCACATTTTTATTGATTATTATAAAGGTGTAGCAAATTGGCTCCCCATGAAAATTATTGAAGTGTTTATTGTGGATTTTCTTTAATGCGAGCCTAAGGCTGATTTAAATTTCTAAGCTAAGTCCGGGATTAATCTTTAGTAACGAGTGGGAGGTATAAAGTGACCTTACTTTCCTAGAACTACATGCCCTCGTATGACGTGAGCCTGAGGCAGATTTATATAGTGATCACTAGTGTTTTTGGATTGATATTGGAAGTCCCACTTCGATGGAAAGGATAGGACGGCTCTCCCCAACGTGGGTTATACGTTGGACTCCATGTAGCTCTCATGGTTTATGTCGGTTATAGGATCTCCCAAATTGTGTGTGTGTTTCCTTGTGTCTATGGTGAACGGTTAAGTGATTTGAAAGTGGAATTGTGAAAGTTATTCTTTCAAAACATTTAAATGATATTTACATTATGATAATTGATATTCTTGATGAACTAAAAGTGATTGACAAATTATATGATGACTCACATGTGTTATTATACTTATTTCATCCTCTTATGATTATGATGATTTTCTTCGGGCTATGTGAGTCTTTCATTCATCCTGTATATTTCTTATAAATATTTATGATGATGATGTTTATACAACTGCATACACCCCATATGCTTGGTATTTTTCCAAGGTACTGACCCACATATTCGTATGTGGGCAACATTTTCTAGGAATGTAGGTACAAGGTATAGTTACACCTTCGGATCCTGTCAGTTTGTGGTATCCAGTCAGCAGGTGATGAGTCCTTCTGATTCAAGGGCTTGGGTTAGTTATGCAGAGTTTATAGTGTTGTATTTTCTTTATTCAGTCATATTGAGTTGGGGTAGTCGGGAGTCATGACCCAGCTACCTACAGTCAGTACTAGTAGAGGCTTCATAGACAGTCAGTAGAAGTTGATGTATTTTGTTTCAATTTTCGTTGTAAAGGTAGAATTGTAATCCTGTAAAATTCCATTTTTGTATCGATCAGATTCAGAAAAGAGTAAGTTTCTGCTGATTTGTATGGATTTGTATTTTTATTCAGTTGCTTATGATTTATACCAGTAGAAGGGTTAGCTTGGTGTGACTTGTGACCCTAAGCAACGTGTGACATTTCGGGACCCGATTTCAGGGCGTTACAAACTTGGTATCAGAGCACAGAGTTCAAGGGTCCTAGGGTGTCTATGAAGTCGTGTCTAGTAGATTCTTGCGGAATGGTATGGAGACGTCTGTACTTTTCTTCGACAGGCTTTAGGGCATTTAGGATATGTTTCCCTTCTTTCAAGTCTAAGATCGTGCTATAAAAATGTTCTCCAAGAAGCATATTTTGATTCTCATCTTAATCTATTCTGGCCAACTCTGCCTCATTTTCAAGATATCAGAAACAATTAAGCTTAATTCTCCGTAGATAGTTATGGGATTGTAAGAGAGCTAGAAAGTATTTTGTCAGTGCATTTGAGTTCCAAAGATTGAAGTACTTTATTCATGTTCATAAAAGTAGTGAACTAAGCCTAGGTTAGATGTGCTTTCAGATTCCTCCTCAGAATCTACAATGTTAATCTATACTTCTCCCTCTATGTATTATTTTTGAGATAACATTATTCGCAAGCTCCAGTTCTTCCCCAGGTAATGCTTCTATATTTTCTAGAAGAAATTTCAAAAGTTACACAAAGGGCTTGAGAGGATCTCTCTAGTGTGTTAAGTTCCTTAAGTTGAAAGTTATGCCCTCATTCTTATAATTTATTTAATTACGATAGAGTAAGATGTAGTCTTATATCGTTGAATGTTGTGTGTCAAGTTTTTATCGCTTGTATTATGTAATCTTGTTATCATTATGTTTGTGAAAAATCAAAGTCTAGTGAAGTCGTATGGGGCTCTTTCGATTCACTAGCACAGGTGCTTTGTTATTCATCTCAAATTTTTTTTTCTTTTTCGAAACTCATATTCAAAGACTAGTGGAGCTGTGTGCGGCCTATTTCGATCCACTTGCAACTTGTAGTTCATCTTATTCCTTGCGCTGGCAGAAAATATGATATTTGGAGGTGTAATAGTAAGAAGGATGGTAAGTGTGATTTGTTGAGCATAAGTATAGCGAAATCCCTTTTTGCATGCAATTGGGTTAATAGAAAGTGATATAGTTTGTTCGAGGTATGAAACGGGTGTTGACGATATTTGTATGATACAAAGTATAGGTTAGTGATGGAAGTACTCGGTGGGTAAGTGTTGTTAATCTAGGCGCTCTCCAGATTGCAACAGGAATTTAAGTTAAGACGTAGAGAGCTATGAATTATGTTAAGTTATGTATGAAGGATAGATAGTAGTGACGGGTGAATGAAGGATATATTAATGCAATGTGAATAAGATAGGCTATATGATTAGGACCAATTATTATTGTTATGAAGTTCAAGTGGGCTAGTGTTCATGGATGTGTTGTTTTATAATCTTCACGTGGGAGTTATGCGTGAGATGGAGTTATAAATTATGTGAAGTGTGAGACCTTAAGTTTGAACGATTCGTGATCATGAAGCCGAATGTGATGGTTTTCGGATTAATTGTATTAGTTGACGGAAGTGACCTAATAGGCTTGAACAGTGTACACAAGAGTTTAAGTGTAGTTGACTTGTAATTTTGTTTAATATTATATTATGATGAGAAAGTTCACCCAAGATATTATGGGACTGCTTTAATTTCGAGGATTAGTGTATGTGGTGTAGTGAGTCGTGCCATGGGATTGTTAGATTGATAAATACTAGTTAGACGATGGATGATATTTTGATGGCTAAGTTAAGGTGAGGCGTATGATTGGAAATGTTAAGCCTCTTAAGTGTGATTTTAACTCTTATGGGTTAGAAACATAAGTTCATAGGCATGGTATTAGGGGGAGAAGACAGAAGTAGCATGGTCTATCAAAAGGTTAGAAAGTATTCAAATTAAGCTAATAGAAATAAAAGTTGAAGAACTAGATGGTGTACATTTCGGGGATAGAGATGTTCGTGGAGATTCAAAATTAGTAAGCATTTGAGAATTTGAGTGGTGGCTTAAAGCTAAGGGGGAGATGATAGAACAAGTAGTTAAGTAAAGCTTTTACATTTTAGTAGAAGTACCAGTAAGTTGTAAATTTGCTGTGAGAAAGATCGGTGCTTGACCCAATGTTATTTCAGTATTTTCAGTTGTCCCAAAACCTACTCATGCTTTACATTTCAGTTCAATGATCTTAATTTATGTTCATACACGTGATGGAGAATTACATACTATTCTAGTTTACAAAAATGAGAAATTCCAGTTCTTCTAGCAGTTGGAATCACATTCCATAAGTTATGAGCTCTAAATTCAGGGCATGCCTCCTATGACTCGTATACTCAAGTTTTACAGTATATTCAGTTCTAGTATTCAGGAAATACTCTTATTGATCGGTGAGATTCAGTTTCTGTTATGGGTGTCTTCAGTTTTGATACCTTAATGAACCCATTGTATTTGATATTTTATTCCTAAGGCCTCAATAGAGAGAGTCAAGTTATTTACATTATCCCTTCATGTTTCAGGTCTTCATGATTTAAAATTTTGTGACCTTTTTATTACGTCAAGCTAATAGTGTTGAGCAGTTGTCTAAGAGGGAGAGAAGATACTTCCTTATCTATGATAGAAGGTGGTGATCTCACGGCGGCGAAGTGAAGTTAGATTGAGGCTAAGTCCTTGATACATGTCGTGGTTAGTTGATGTTTTAAATGTTTATTTGGAAAGATTGTTGTGCGTTGGTTTTATGCACTTCTATGAGGTTGTAGGAATAGTAATACAGAGTTTTTGTGCATAGTTCAATTGGTTGAGAAAATGTTATGTGTGCCGTTTAAAGAATTGACCAGTATGTGTGAATGATGTAGTTGATGGAATCTTAGAGAAAGCGAGGAAGATGCTTTATGAGTGTTCGTTTAGAGGTGCATGTGTGAAGTGTGTATGTGGTTATGAGTATAGGCTTGAATCTTATGGTTGTATATCTAAAAGAATGCACCGCAAGTTAGCGGATCCCTAGTATAAGATTGTATGTGGTTGTTGGAGTAGCAATAAGAGTTATGTTTGAAGTGTGGAGCTGTGAGGCTCGGTGTGTATTGAGGTTCATGATATAGATTAATATTATAGTGTTAGGTGGCGTATCACATGAGTACTTGGAGTTAGGCTTGAACATAGTCGAGGGAGTAGTTGGGAAGTGTTGCTAAGTTTAGAAGCAAGGAGTTATGTTTCCCAAGACCTAGAAATTCCTATCTTAATTTATGCCATATGGGTCCTTGTTCCCATACGATAGGATTATATCAAATTATGGTTCATTTTCTCCCCGAACAATGTCATTTGAATCATTTGGAGGGAGTATTGAGGGACGTTTCATTTGGGCGCAAGTGGTGCTTCTTTTTATGAGATCCCCTTCGAGACCTTTGATTCTCAATCTCTGAATAAACCAAAGATATCGATTCCTTAAAATAAGTCTCCTTTGTTTAATATGCAACTATGTGACCATTCTCATGATGAATCGCATGTTCTATGAAGTATTCGAAAGTTTGGAGTGAAGTAAGAGGATTGAATTCGTTATCCCAGCCTTTTGTCCTCATTTCCATGGTATTATGTACTTATTCATCAACATTCGAGGACGAATGTTTCCAAGGGGGAGATGATGTAATACCCTGGGAAATTTTTCATTGAAATTTTGTGCGTAAACGTGTTGGGTTCTATCTTCTAGAATGAATTATAAATTTTCCGTGCGGAATGTCTTAGATTATAACCCAGCATTACGTATGGTATCGAATAATATTTCCAATAATATCTGTATCATCCAAAACGGACACCCGAGCTACGAGTTATGAACATTCCGATTGAACCGTGAATACTAGTGAACAGTAAAACATGCAGGAAAAAAAAGTACTGAGCCCTAGCGTATTTTTTCTTCAACTTTAAGAGATCATAACTCCTTGTACATAATGATATGGGTGATCTACTATGTATCAACGTAAATCTCTGCGTGTCCTCTTTCCGATGAAATTGGTTTCATCCAATTTGTCTGTCGGAGCAAAAAGTTATGGTCGATCTACTTCAGCCTATAAAAAGTAAATTTTTGGGTCAACTTCAAAATATCATAAGTACTTGTACATAATGATCTGGGTGATATACTATATATCAAATGAAAGATATGAGAGTCCTCTTTCTAATGAAATTGGTTTCATCCTATTTGGATATCGGAGTAAAACGTTATGGTTGATCTACTTCAGACTATCAAAACAGTCCACCAAAGGACAGATTCGAGAATTATTTGATTTTTAGGGACGTTTTGATCATTTCCCCTCACCCAAAATCCGTGCAAACCCTATATTAAAGCCTATTAGAAGCATTATATGTTATATTTCATCAAATTCCCTCAAAACGAAAACCCTAAGCTCCTACATCCAACTTCAAGAACCTCCAAAGTTCACCATTAATTCTGCAAATTTATTCAAGATTCCAAGTTTCTAGTTCAAGAACTCCAAGAACCATCATTCAAAAGGCACGATTAACATCTCAAAAATGAGTATCGATCTTTAGTTCATCATTCAAGGTATATGGAGTTTTTCAACAAGAACAATCTTTCGTTCTTATTCCCAAAAGAAATTTTCTTTATGAAGATATGATTTTTATATGTTTATTATGATTTTGGAGCATGAATTTATATTCTATCTTGGTTGTCTTGAGATTATGATGTTTATGACTTTGAAAAGTCGAATTTATATGAAATTATGACTTAAAGCATGATGGTTGAAAGAAAGTTACTATGATTTTGATATTTGGGTCTTGAACCCCATTTGAAATTGTGTCTTTGAGAAAATGTGTGCTATATGCACATTGATGTTGAATATTTGAGATGTTTTGAATGATTTTACCTTTTGGTCATGAATGAGTTATTTTGAACTCGACTGTGAAAGAAATTCACGTTTTTATTGATTATGATATAGGGGTAGCAAATTGGCTCCCGATGAAAATTGTTGAAGTGTTTATTGTGGATTCTCTTTAATGCGAGCCTGAGGCTGATTTAAATTTCTGAGCTAAGTCCTGGAGTAATCTTTAGCACTGAGTGGGAGGTATAAAGTGACCTTACTTCCCTAGAACTACGTGCCCCCATAGGACGTGAGACCGTGGCTTATTTATATAGTGATCACTAGTGTTTTCTGATTGATATTGGAAGTTCTACTCCGATGGAAAGGATAGGACGGCTCTCCCCAATGTGAGTTGTACGTTGGACTCCATGTAACTCACATGGTTTATGTCGATTATAGGATCTCCCAAAGCGTGTGTGTGTTTCCTTGTGTCTATGGTGAACGGTGATTTGATTTGAAAGTGGAATTGTGAAAGTTATTCTTTTGAAAGATTTAAACGATATTTACATTATGAGAATTGATATTCTTGATGAACTGAAAGTGATTAACAAATTATATGATAACTCACATTTGTTATTATACTTATTTCATCCTCTCATGATTATGATGATTTTCTTCGGGCTATGTGAGTCTTTCATTCATCCTGCATATTTCTTATAAATATTTATGATTATGATGTTTATACAACTGCGTACACTCCCATATGCTCGGTATTTTTCCATGGTACTGACCCACATATTCGTATGTGGGCTACATTTTCTCGGATTGTAGGTACAAGGTATAGTTGCACCTTCGGATCCAGTCAGTTCATGGTATCCAGTCAGTAGGTGATGAGTCCTTTTGATTCAATGTCTTGGGTTAGTTATGCAGAGTTTATAGTGTTGTATTTTCTTTATTCAGTCGTATTGAGTTGGGGTAGTCGGGAGTCATGACCCGGCTACCTACAGTCAGTACTGGTAGAGGCTTCATAGACAGTTAGTAGAAGTTGATGTATTTTGTTTCAATTTTTGTTGTAAAGGAAGAATTGTAATCCTATAAAATTCCATTTTTGTATCGATCAGATTCAGAAAAGAGTAAATTTCTGTTGATTTGTATGGGTTTATATTTTTATTCAGTTGCTTATGAGTTATGCCAGTAGAAGGGTTATCTTGGGGTCACTTGTTACCCTAAGCACCGTGTGACATCTCGGGACCCGATTTCGGGGCGTTACATGACATCTCCAATTGTCTATAAAGGCTGGTATGGATTTTCATCTCTGATTGACTAAGAAGATTGATGTGACGCCTTCGTTTGTTTACGAAGATAAATGCATGACCCTCCAATTGTCTATGGAGTCTATTATGATAAATGGTGTCTTTGATTATCTAGGAAGACTTGATGACATCTCCAATTATCTATGGAGATTGATATTGAATGATGATGTCTTCGATTATCTACGAAGACTTGATGACATCTCCAATTGTCTATGGAGATAGATGTTGAATGATGATGTCTTCGATTACCTACGAAGACTTGATGACGTCTCTAATTGTCTATGGAGACTGTTATTGAATGATCGTCCTCAATTATATATGAATACTAAGGTCATCAATCGGTGAGGTAATGGCCTCTCGATTGGTGGAACAACTAGAAGGTAATATCCTCTCAACTAGCGGAACAGTTGAAAATATAAAAGTTCTGAGAATACCTGATAGAAAAGTAAAATATCTATGTTTGAAGGTGGTAGCTCTTAAAAGAAAGGTCAATTGTCTGTATTTGGAGGTGGTTGTTTTGCATGTGAAGTTTAATGTATGTATGCGAAGGCATATGTTTGACAGGAAAGGAAATTATTTTTTACATTTTTGTTGTAAAAAATATGTTGAAAGATGAAAAATGCGGGAGATTTCTTTTTGTTTTCTTTGTGGGAAATGTGAAAAGGTGAAAATGTAGGAGATTGTTTTGCATTTTCTTTGTAAGAAATGCTAAAAGTTGAGATATATAGAAAATTGTTTTGTGTTATTCTTTGTAAGGAATGTTGAAAGGTGAAAATTGTAGAAAATTGTTTTGTATTTTCCTTGTAAAAAGTGTTGAACAGTGAAACAAAATTATTTTGTATTTTGGTAATACCCTGCAAAATTCAAAGCTTAATTCAGTCCATTTATGCTTGTTAAGGGGGTACCATACTTAGAAAATTCTAGCTTAGTTCCTAGACTTAGTTTATCTTTGGCCTTCGAAAGTTGGCAATCTCATTTTGCCACCCTAATGCCCTTTAAGGGTCTGTATTTTTGTTAATTCAAGATCAAAGAGGTCAATAGGTGTTCCCAGACTAGTTTTGGATTTTTCGAACCTCGTTTAGACCACGTTTGGTGTCCCAAAATGGTGGACCAATGCGATCTTGGCACACTGTGTCGCTTATCACATTGGTTAACATTGTTGCAGAGACTGCCAGTAAAACTGCTGAGGCTCGGCACGATCATGGCGCGATGCGTCGGGTATCGCATCGATGCATCGATGCGCTGCATCGCCAATCGCGTTGGTGCCCAGTTTTAAGTCATTAAATGTCCGTGTTTTTAAGGGTAAAAGGGTCAATTTCCCACCCTTATATAAGCCTATAACACGAGATTCAACCCTTATTTTACTAAAATATTGTTGTTACTCTCAAATACTCTCAAGAATATGTCTAGGGTTTTCATAGGAGCTTCAAATTCAAGAGATTCTACCGTTAGTTTTCAAGAATTTTCCATCCAAGGTATGTCAAGTGTTCATTTATGGATTCCTTTCATCCATGAAGCCCAAGAATCTAATTTTAAATTATGAATTGTGATGTTTATGTTGTGGATTGATTATGTTCATGTAGTTATTGTTGTAGGATTCCCAAGTTGGGGTCTTTATGTGTTTTTCATGACACTACGCTAGTATGTGGGTTGAAATTTATGAAATTGAGTTGAATTAGGGAATCATGTGGTATTAATTTTATATCATGTCTAAGCTCTAAGTTATGCATACTAAAGTTTGATAAAATGCCTAAGAGAATAATACTTGTACATTATGACTCAATAGAACCTAAATGATGAATTCATGTTACCATTATGTTCAAAATGAATCCCATGCTATTGTTATGCCTTGTAATGGATTGATGTAATGCTTATGAGATTAGGCTTAGGGAATTATATGTTTATTTGCATTCTTATTCATATGTAAGCCTGTGGTATGCTAATACTTCATGAAAATCCCCAATGATAGTACTATGAATTATTGACCATGGTTATGTGTTCAAGAAGTGTCATGTCTTGTCAGTTTCATGATATCGAGTCCTCGGGGTACTTTTACCCAATAATTTAGTTGTGTGCCCAGAGCCAGTGTCAGTTTTCACGATACTCACAGTCAAGCTATGATCAGTAGAACTCAGTCAGTCATGTGACTTAGGAAAACTCAGTAAATTCAGTATTAGTCCAGTAATCTCAGTAATCTCTGTAAGCTCAGACAATTATCAGATCTCAGTAGTATTCAGCTCAGACCTCAGTAACTCAGTTAGCTAGAAGAACTCAGCAGCATTCTGTTAGTTGACATAATTCAGTAGTATTTCGTCATTCAACGAAACTCAGTGAACTCAATTCAGTTAGTAAAAAATATACCATCAGTAACATCTCAGTCATGCCTAGTGTGAACTAGGAAAACCAGTTTAGTGTCTATTCAGTTGAGAGTAGGATTTAGCACCAAGTGAACCCAGGGATGAGGGCTCACCTGTTAGCCAGTAGAGGGTGTGATCCTTAGTAGCAATACCTGCGTTCCAGAACTACTTAGCCAGCATAGGTTGAGATGTATCCCTACGAGTCTAGGGACTATACATCTCCTTTGAGTTTTTCTTATAGGAGGGGTTAACGGAAGAGCTCCCTATTAGAGAGGGTTTACTCACAGCTTGTCTTTACCTATGGCATGGTAATGACACCCTTCCAGCTGGGGTTACAGGTTGTACCCCACCAGTTTAGATTTAGGGCATGTCGGTTAGACGATTACCTCTTATAGTCTCAGTTTCAGATTCAGTCTTAGTAATAGAACTCAGTTCAGTTCTATTGATATCAGGATGTCAGATACAGTCATCCACTTTAGTCTAGAACTCAGATAGTTCTTCAGATTCAGGACTATCAGATACAGTCACCCAGTCCTGTAAAGAACTTAGAGAGTTTTTTAGTATCAGTATACTTAATTATCAGTTATCAGTAATATAGTAACAGTAACCTCAGATACCGGTTACCTGTAAAATCCATAATTCATATCATCAATTAACTCAGTTATTCAGTATCCCAGTATTAGTAAACTCAGATATCAGTACATTAGTATTCAGTATTGTCATGACCCCAGTCCCAGTTTATGTATTCATGCGTGTATTTCTTGCGCGCTCATGTTTAAGTCATCAGTCAGTTATTATTTTTCATACATATAAACCTTTGCATTTAGTTTACCTCACTTGCATACCAGTACATTCAATTGTATTAACGTATTTGCTCTACGGTGTTTTATACCATATGTTTAGAAGCACGATCTCCCGAGCATCCTTAGTAGATCATACGTTCAGCAGCCAGACTAACAGTGAGTCCTCATAATTCGAGGATAGCATAATTATTTTATTACTTTATTATTTTAATAGTTCGGAGTTAGTTGAGGACATATCCTATCAACTCCACAGTTTTCAGAGATTTTAGAGGCTTTCAGACTACAACACATTTCAGATAGTTTATTTCAGTTTTGGGTATTATTATACACCATTACAGACATTATTTTATGTTCAGTATTAGTTCAGTTTTGAACCTTATGGCCTTACAACTTATATTTTGCATATTTACAACATATTATTAAGTACTCAGTTACAGCTATTAGTCATGGGTTAGCTTGTGGTCCTTCAGGGTCATGAGCACCATGTAGCGTTTTGAATATCAGATTCAGGGCGGTACAATTTTATTTTGTAAGAAATGATGAAAGTTAAAAAATATGGAAAATTGTTTTATGTTTTCTTTTGTGAGAAATGTTGAAAGTTGAAAAAGGCATAATCGTATCTTGACTATAGTTGGTACCAATAATTCGCAATGCGTATAAGAATTCTCCCATCTCTTTCCCAGCTAACCGAGATTGACTTGAGGGCAACTCTTATAGTTTCAAGTGGTACCTCAGACATACCTGAGTATCGATAAGATTTGTTCATCTTGCTTCCAATAAAGATTTTGGACTGTGTCTGTTCTCATGTTTCAAGTGTGCTCTTCAGAAAAAATGCCTCGTTCTCGCACCTATTTGAGTGTTATTTTCTTTTTGAATTTGAAGAAGTCTAGATATATATGTTCACACTCAGAAAAAGGTTCAATGAATGCAATTGTGATACCATAGGCTTTTCCTTCATGTAAGTATCTACTAATGTGAGAACACTTAGAGTAGGATCTTGTAGGACATGTTATTGGCTTGTAATGTGGGCTTGGGGTCGGGTAGGATGATATTTGGGTTGAAAGTGACTAATTTCTCAATGAGCGGTTCACTGTATATGTGTTTTTGATTTTTGTTGCATTTTGATGTTTTATTTTCTTTGTTGTACTTGTTGCCCCTTGTTTGATAATTGGTTCGGCTTCATTTGAATCTTGTACTAGATTTTTTCACCCTTTTTTTGGATATATTTTCCTTTTATTGGGTGATGATGATTCTCCGTCTTTGTCGGAGTTATCATTTTTTTGTGGGGTTTTTTGCCCCTTCTTTTTTATTTAAGTTGTCTTTTATTTTTGTTCTTCTGGTCCTATTCTTTGTTTACCTTTGAAAGTTTTGATCTTTAATCTTTATTCGCAACTTACACGTACTTAGTGCGGTCAAGAAGGTGGGTTAAAAGAGGAATAGTGAATATAAGCCCTCAAAAGGTATAGGCTCAGATGTGGTTATTTCAAAGAAAAGGTTTTAGTCTCAAAGGGGGAAATACTAGGGATTGAAGTCATTTAATAGGCTGTGGAAGGCAAAATCGGATCAAAGAAGGCCTACAATCCTTTCCCAAACTAAGTGTAACTCAGAATTTTGCCTCAACAGACATTAAGGCCAAGTTCTGGATCATCAATGCAATGCAAAGAACTAGTCTAAAACCTACCACACAATGCACTTGAAACGATGAGGTTGGTTTCTTTCTTGTCTTAGATATATGCAAGAGAATTTTTGAGTGTTACTCAGGTTTGATTAAAAGATACCAAAGGAATCTATGATTTATCATGAAGTCGGTCTTTTCCATCATACCAATTTGTTTTTTCTCATGCACACTCCTCACTGTGTTGGTACCAACCAAGTCAAAATTCTAAATTTTTATTTATTTAGAAAAAAAAGGGATCGAACCCGAAAGAGGGTTACCTATGTATCTTGTGAAAACAAGAATCAGGTCTGCGTAGTTCAGGCAAATTTACAAATTTGTATGTAGCATGTATAAAGGTACAAAAGTGATGGACATCCTTGAATATGATGTAAAAGATGATTAGAAAGTAATTGCTTGTAGTATCAAAATTATTTCAATAGGACGATTGATACGCCCAAATTACACCTCTTTTACGAGAGATTAAGCGGTCGTTGTCAAATATATAACCCAACTAGGTTGGGGTCGAATCCCATAGGGAATATGGTGTTAATTAAGTTGTATGAAGATTAGTTGACTTTTAATCATTCGTTTCCATAAAATAAATAGAGGAGATTTGATTCAGTTCACAAATTAATGGTTTCAGTTTAACAAGATGAAATATGTGTAGTAGTATTAAAATTCAGAGAAATAGCAAGCTAGGGTTATGTTCACCTTGTAGTTTTCAATGCTTTCTAACTATGGGCTTTACGAATTCATACATGCATCGTGCTTACAGATAAATGTATTGTATTTAATAGTATAATCCTAGTGTTTCTCATCCATCAAGGACTAATTCACTTTAGTTCTCTCGAATCAAAAACGTTTACCAAAAACAATACAAAATCTCCAAGTAGTTAATCCTGCTAAGGAATTAACATATGAAATAGGGGTTGGTAATCCTATTTTCTTGTCACTACTCTCTTTTCCGAACATCAACCTTTCTTTTGAACAAGTTGTGTTTTAAGGCATATCCTCTATGTTTGCAACCACGAGAATTCAAGATAAGCGAAAAGAGTATGATGTAAACAAATCAATGCATAATGAATTCAAAACCCAAAGTAATAGATTGTATGCTACAAGGATTCCATAACCCTAACTAATAAACTTAGCTACTCATGAATAAAACAAAAGTCACAATAGAAATATTCATCATACCAAAAACTAGAAGACGATTTTGGTGTGCGAATAGTGAAAATAAGAGAGAAGAAACGTTTTCTCTCTCTCTCTCCCCCAAGATAAGATGCCACTCTCCTTTCAAAAACTAATACAGAATAATTCATAATGACTAAAATTCAGCATTAAGCCTTTTAATAATCTTTTCTCTCATAATTGCCTTCTAAGTCCCTGAACTAATTATAAATGACAAACTAGTCTTGGACATAGTTTTTAGGCGCCACATTTGGTCCAGACTGCTACTCTCTTGTGTCATATTCCATTCGCATTCCATAGTCCCATTATGTCTTCATCTACCTCATTAATACCTGAAATCATGTTAATCACATTGGTTAGCTCAATTACATAGAAGTAGAGTATAAACATAAGAAACTAGGCACTTTGTTCTCTAACTTTAGCTAAAGTCTGGATAAGTTATGGTGCTTAGGCGTATAAATACACCCAAGATCACCACCCCATACTTAAATCTTTGTTCTTCCTCAAACAACATATCTATTTATGCATACTACACAAGTCTTAGAACCCACAAAGGAAAACAAGATGCTCAAATAGGCTCACACAACAATTATGAACAAGTAGTAGATTCAGGAATCATTACTATAGAAAACCTACCCTCAAGAATAGACTCATTAAGTTGGAAATTTCATGCATACCATTTAAGAAAACAAATAATATAAATTACCCAACCTTCATCAACCATGTTCCCTCACAACAAGAAAGTTACCCATAATCACTCACAATCATGCAATTTCTAACAAAATGGGTACAAGAATCAAGTTGCGCTCAGTCTCACCAAGAATTCTCAAATTACAACTAATGACCATATGCTTGCCCTTAGTGTAGTACTCCAATAATATCAGAATTCTAAGATTAGGATCAAATAGGTCTTTTATGGGTTGTAATGCAGGCTAAAGGATAGGTAGAAACTATTTTGTCCAGAAATAGTGACTATTTTCTCTAAGCGCTTTAATACACTACATTATGTAATTAAGACCAATCTCTAACAACCAATTTCCACTTCTGCTATCTTCACAGATTTGCTTTTCACCCTAAATCGTTAAGCTCAATTAATAACACTATGGTGGGAGTATGCAACCCTTTTAAATATATTTTTTTTGTACCCTTTTCATGATATGCACCCTTATAATAGCCACCCTGAACTTAAGAGATTTTCCTTAGTTAAGGTTCACAATGTCCAAGAAGGACCAGGGCCAAAAAAGGTTCATTGTAACGTGTCTGAAAAAAAATTGGAACTTTTTCAACAATTTTTGCTACTCCCAACCACATCAATTTCACATGCCAATAACTAGAATTTGGGGCATCAATTTAACCTTTTTCCTCAAATTGTCAAACTCCTAACTCAAATTGATTTTACATTAAAGCGCTTAGGAGCTTTTGGATCAAATTACGATCTATTAAAGAATGGTATAGGCTACATATGAGGCTAACAGAAGAACAAGATAAAGGATCAATGGGGCTAGCTAAGATAATGTACAAAGGTAGGTCAAAAGAAGGTATGAATAATGGCTATCAAAGAAATGCCTAAATCATCTCTTAAACTCACAATCTTTATTTCGCTATGCACACACACTAGGCAAGTTCTAGCATCAGTTGCAATAAGGAATATACAATATTCTTACACACTCATGGAACATGGTCAACTCAATTAGGAGCATTATAGATTCTCGACCCAACAATTACATGAATTCAACTAAAACCAACAATCACAACAAGAGTCACAACTAGAGCCTAGGTGTTTCAAATGTAATGATCTATCACATATTTATGTTATAATGTCATGTGATCCAGAAGAACAATTACATGCAATTAAATGACTAATTTTCTCTTAAGACGGTCGTCATCCATCCATCATCGAGAAAAGAACCTAATTATGACTAAATAGAATAAACATCTAACAAGAAACAAAATAAACAAAATAACTAATCCTATCATAGAAGAATGCTAAGGAGAAGGTTCTATTTTCTTACAAAACAAGTAGCTAAGTAAACATCCACCCGACACTTAGGCTAAGAACTATCCCCAGTGCAACTAACAATATAAAAGAACCTAGCTAGTAGTACTCCTTATCCTCAATAGGAGTCATGCCACCTGCGTTGAGATCATCATCAGAGCTATTTTTCCTATGTTTATCATATCACCCACGTCAGCCACACATAATGAAACTAACTATAATTAAGATGAGGGTGGTGAATTCACCTCCCCACACTTAATTTGTTAGTATCAACCAATTAAGTGTTGTTGTTAGGTACTCAGACTTCACCGACATACACTTTGATATGGTGCATCAACATTAGTCACAATACAATTCACTCACTTCAATTCCCCCAATTCTATTTCAATGAAGCACTTTTTAAATAGAATCATGCTCTACACTTTCAACCATACCAAAATATACAAAACACCATCACTTTCACAACATTGCCATGGCAAAAATTTAATTTGTAATCCTTAAGAAATCAATTAACTATATCATAGAGTCACAATAACTAAGGATTAAAAAAAGTAAAACTTACCTCGAAGATGGAAGATTAGTGAAGGACAAAAAGAATGGTGAGAGCTTAATATTGGATGGCTTAAGGGTGAAATAAGGATGAATTTGGGCATTTAGGGTGTGAAGTCTATTTGAAGAATGAAAATCTGGGTCGGGTTGACCCAAGTTAAAGTTGGAAATTGGGTTTTAGGCTTATTTGGACTAAGTGTGCGACGCATATCTTATCGCACTTCTCAAAGTGTGTGTCACATACGTTGTCGCACAGTTGGGATAGTGAGCCTATGCGAAGAAGTAGGAGACGCACTACCTATCACAGACATCAAGGTGTGCATCGCATAAGGTATCACAGAATTAAGGCAGTGGGCATGTGCGGCTAGATATGCGACGTATATCTTATCGCTCATGTTAAAGTGTGCAACACATAAGTTATCACACATATCAAGGTGTGCGACGCATTGTGCATTGCATAGTTGGTCCAGTGAGCATGTGCGATGGGATGTGCGGCACACTCTTGGTCGCACACATTAAGGTTTGCGATGCACACATGCCCTCGTTTTACCTGGTATGAAGCAATGCACCTATGCTAAGTGCTAAATGATTCCCTTACCAAGATTCAAGTAAAATTGAGCGCCACACCAAATAGTATACTTAAAATCCGACACTATGCACAATATTTTTCATATGAGGCAGTGGGAAATGTCCATACCCTACGCTACCACCACAAACCTCATTAAAAGTCACAAAATAAAGTCGCACCCCTAAACTGTTTGGGTCAGATTAACATAATTCGAGGCACGGCTCTAATGTGAATCATACTTGAACCTTACATATTTGACCACTCCAACTTACCTGTAATGTTCCCATTACTCCTAAACTTACCACCATTGACATAAGTCAATTCCAAATCAAATTTGGTACTAATCTCCTCCTTAGTACTTCATGCACCTACACTTACTCAAAAACAACAAAAATGATTAGAAGGATGGGTTGCCTCCCACCAAGCATCATAGTTTTGTTCATGGATCGACTCTTCTTTTTGCATTTTTGTTTAACATGATAAAGTGAAAATAAAATCATGGGTTGCCTCCCATGTAGAACCTGATTTAATGTCGCGGCACGACTCGATTATCTTGACTACTCAGACTTCATCAAGATACATCGATGATACCATTTGTACCTTATTTTGTTGGATCAAGACAATGCTTTATTCCTAGTCTAACCACTTTGAAGTCACTCACATCCTTGCTTGAATGTTCAACCAAAATAGCTATGGTCTCCATAACAGACCTATCCTTAACAGGTACATCTCACTCATCTTCATAGAATACATCAACAATCGAGAAGAAACTTATCTCCTTTTATTGTTTCATAGACCAACATACTTCAAAACTAACTTCTTTCTCGTTAAGCTTAAATTTTAGCTCATTCATCTCCATGTCAACTAACACTCTCCCAGTTGCTAAGAACGGCCTACCTAAAATTATGAGTACTTCAAAGTCCACTTCACAATCAAGAATTATAAAGTCGGCAGGAAATATAAAATCCGCAACTTTTACAAGTACATCATGTAGAATCCCAATCGGCCTTTTACCGATCTATCCGCCATTAGAAGCCACATATAGGTGGGCGTAGGATCTCCCAAACCCAGTTTCTTAAAAAACATCAATGGCATAAGATTTATACTTGCCCTAAGATCACAAAGGGCCTTTTCAAACTTCAGCAATCCAATCGTACATGGAACAGTAAATGCTCCCGGATCAGCTTTCTTCTGGATAATAGATCTTGTAGCAATAGCACTACAATGATGAATATTTTCTACCATTTCATAGATCACAGTCCTTTTCTTCATCAACGGGTCTTTCATAAACCTAGCATATCCGGGCATCTTTTCCAGTGCTTCAACTAAGGGTACATTCACTGTTAACTGCTTCAACATATCCATGAATTTGGTAAACTTTCCATCATCTTCTTTATTCATTAATCTTTATGGAAATGGGGTGGTGGCCTTGGGATTTCAGTTGGAATAATTTCTACCTCTTTTCTTATGCCTTGCTCCATATCACTAACATGCTTTTTCTTAGGTGGTTGTTTTATTTTTGCACTTTTTTTTTCTAAACCTCCGAACTTCAAAGGCACCACTAGAGATTCCTCAACCATCTCCCAATCCATTTCGACCTCATTAGTATAAGAGAATGCTCCTAAACTTGGACTAGATAACATTTTACCGCTCCTAGTGGTAATGGCCATACACGATCCATCAATTTTTGGATTCTGAATAGTATTACTTGGTAGCATCCCATTCGGTCTTTGGTTGAATATTGCAGATAATTGGATCATCTGCTGCTCCAATTATTTAATAGCAATTGAGTGTGAGTTTACAAGTTGACTCATGGAAGATATGTCATTCTTCATAGTAGTCACCCCAAAATTGGTCTCCTAAACTCCCTTTAATAGTTTCTCCATCATTTCCTCCATGGACATTTTGCCTGAACTGGTGGCAGCATTATCACGGCTTCCAAGAGTACATACAGTCCACTCCTGTCACTTTTATTCTTCTAATCTCCTTGATGGTTCCAACCTTGGTTTCCTTGACCACCGTTCCGGAAACCCCCTGGTTATGCAAGTAGTTAACCTCTTCCTCGGTGTTTGATTCAGCTCTCTTACCGTGGGACCCCATAACTTTACCTTTTTTACAGTCCCTGATAGCAAATATTTTGTGAGCAAATCCATCTGGGTTTTCATGTGAGCAATATCTTGATCACGCTCCTCTTCTCCCCTACGCTGCTCTACTGATATTACACTAGACCCCGTATTGCTTTGTACCACTGAATCTCTGGTGTGCCAAGCTCTACTTGTCTTAGTCATCCTTTCTAACATGTCCACAACCTCAGTAAAGGTGAGCTCCATAAAAGATCCTCCTGCAGCATTATCCATTATTGGCTTTGTAAGTGAGTTCAAAGATCTGTAGAATATTTCTATCAAGTGTTGATCAGTCATCTTATAGTTTGGGCGTTGAGTCAACTTCTTTTTAAATCTTGCCCAAGTCTCATGTAAAGCTTCATTTGCCAATTGCCTAAATTTTTTGATCTCATCCCTCAACTGTAACATTCTAGAGGGCGGAAAGAACCTTTCTAGGAAAGCTCCTTTCAATTGCCTCCAGTTTGTTATAGAATCAGAATTCAGCTCATTCAACCACATAGTTGCTTCTCCAGACAGAGACAGTGGGAACAATCTTAAATGAATAATATTTTGTCCCACTCCAGGATTATCAAATGACTTACAAATACTGATGAAATTCACAAAATGTAGATTTGGATCATCACCAGGTAATCCACCAATGAGTCCTTTTAGATTCAGTAGCTGGATCATAGTACTAGTGATGTTGAATTTCACCCCAGGATCTAGTGGTGGTAGAATGATTGCCCCTGTAGATCCAGTTCCATCTAAATCATCCTCATCATTGTCAATATCAAACTGTGCATCTTGGCGGTCTAGTCTTCTTCTGAATGGATGATTTCAATTTACAGGTGCAACCACCCCTGCTGCACGTCTCCTATTAGCCAGGTCAATTAAATCATCATCTCACAGGTCCTCTTCATCTAGATTAGGCAACCGACCTGGGTTATCTGCATTCTGTAGATTTAATTAAACATTAGCCAAAGCGGCTAATCTTTCAGCTTCCTGTTGGTTAGCCATTCTTTCAATGAGATAAGGTTCAGGATTGAAGGGTAATAATGGTTCTCCTGAACTTGTGGTTCGTGGCATAAACAACAATGAGCTTGTAACGAACAAAAACAACAAATAAACGTAAAATCAGGAAACTTCACTAACAGTCAATTAACACACATAAACTCAATCGACAACCGTATTCCCCGGCAATGGTGCCAAAATTTGATACGCCCAAACTACACCTCTCTTATGAGAGAGTAAGCGGTCGTTGCCAAATATATAACCCAACGAGGTTGGGGTCGAATCCCACAGGGAATATGGTGTTAATTAAGTTGTATGCAGATTAGTTGGCTTTGAATCGTTCATTTCTGTAAAATAAATAGGGGAGATTTGATTCAGTTCACAAATTAATGGTTTCGGTTTAACAAGATGAAATATGTGTAGTAGTATTAAAATTCAGAGAAATAGAAAGCTAGGGATATGTTCACCTTGTAGTTTTCAATACTTTCTAACTATGGTCTTTACGAATTGATACATGCATCGTGCTTACAGATAAACATATTGTATTTAATAACATAATCTTAGTGTTTCTCAACCATCGAGGACTAATTCACTTTAGTTCTCTCGAATCAAAAGTGTTTACCAAAAATAATACGAAATCACCAAGTAGTTAATCCTGCTAAGGAATTAACATATGAAATAGGGGTTGGTAATCCTATTTTCTTATCACTACTCTCTTTTTCGAACATCAACCTTTCTTTTGAACAAGTTGCGTTTTAAGGCATATCCTCTATGCTTGCAACCACGAGAATTCAAGATAAGCGAAGAGAGTATGATGTAAAAAAATCAATGCATAATGAATTCAAAACCCAAACTAATAGATTGTATGCTACAGGGTTTCCATAACCCTAACTAATAAACTTAGCTACTAATGAATAAAATAGAAATCACAATAGAAATATTCATCATACCAAAAACTAGAAGACGATCTTGGTCGAATAGTGAAAATAAGAGAAAAAAAAACATTTTCTCTCTCTCTCCCCCAAGCTAAGCCGCCACTCTTCTTTCAAAAAGTAATACAGAATAATTCATAATGACTAAAAATTCAGCATTAAGCCTTTTAATAATCTTTTCTCTCATAATTTCCTTCTAAGTCCCTGAACTAATTATAAATGACAAACTAGTCTTGGACATAGTTTCTAGGCGCCACATTTGGTCCAGACTGCTACTCTCTTGTGTCATATGCCATCCGCATTCCATAGTCCCATTATGTCTTCATCTACCTCATTAATACCTTAAATCATGCTAATCACATCGGTTAGCTCAATTACATAGAAGTAGAGTAAAAACATAAGAAACTAGACACTTTGTTCTCTAAACTTAGCTAAAATATGGATAAGTTATGGTGCCTAGGCGTATAAATAGACCCAATATCAAAGATCGAGAGAAAGGATGTCAAGAATGAAGAGATTTTTGAAATTACTTCAATATGTCGACGAGATTGAAAAGGTCAGACATTTAAGAAGTTATGGCATTATTTCATTGCAGTTGGCAAGGATTATTATGAATGAAAGAATGTTTAACCTTTACTTTGAAAGTGGGGATCAATACACGATAAATTTAATGGTTTATGACGTTCAAAAGAAGAAGCTAGGTGTTCTCAAACCAAAATCGGGTGAGGATTTGAAAGTAGGCCGACTAGGCACTAATGTTCTTGAGATTTGAATACAAGAAATTATTTGTTTGCACTCTTTGAAGACCTTTGGAGAGCGTCTTTGAACTGTTACAGAAAAATTATCCCAGCTTGAATACCGGAGAAATTATTCTGAAACTGTGGAGAGACCGAACACTAATATAGGGTTGCCTACATATCTTGTCAGGACAAGAATCAGGTGAAAATATAGTTCAAACCTATGTCAGTTAGTAGCAATGTAGCTAAGGTGTAGTTTTAACTAATCCGCAATGTAAAACAAAGGTTAGACCACATCTTCTCACTAAAGTATAATCAATTTAGAGCAAATAAATATGTACAGATACAATAATCGTTCAAATATGTACAAAGAATATAATAATGTGTCACTAGGGTCGTAAACCCTTCGAACATAAAGTTGACTAACGATGCATGCACCTAAAAGGTATTGTTTAAGTTCTATCCTATGCTGACTAAGAGTGGGTAGACTCGGACTTGGATTTCCTATATGAGAAGACACGTGGTCCCATGGTACTAAAAATCCCGCTCACCCCATGTATGTGCCGACTCTCTAAAATAAGGTGATTTGAAAGAATTTTGGAAAAGTACAATGTACAATCCATATGTACAATGTGTGTGAGTGTCTGTTTTTTGAAGTGGCGAAAATATGAACGGAATGACAATTTAATAAAGTGATTAACAAATAAATAATCTATACAAAACAATAACAAATAAACAAATTTATGTCATATAAACAAGATAAATTAAGACAATTAGGAAAAAATAAATAACAGTGTATAAAAAACATAAATAGTTACCTAAGTTTGTAATGGTTAGAACCTTACATCCCCAGCAGAGTCGCCAAACTGTCATACCCGATTTTTACCGAAGGTCAAAACGATCACGACATTATGGACTTTAAAATAATTAATTTTGTATAGAGTCGCCACCTAACTTTTAAGGAAAATAAGGAAACCTATTTATTTACTAATGTGTATGACTTGTGTTTTAATCTGCGAACTAGTTTAGATTCTAGGTAAGGGTTTAAATTATTTCGATGGAAAGGGATTAGGCATCCTTTAGAATCTACAAATGTTATTCCCGGTCAGACTTAGGTTTATTAAAAGATGGAAAAAAAAAGCAATGTGTATATATACAATTATAAAATGTGTAAAATGATGTAAATAATTTATAAGTAAAGAATGTATAAATTACATATATTATAGTAAAAATATGTATGAAAGTATATGAAGATATTTGAATAAAAGTATATAGGAATGTATATGAAAATAAAAGTAAAGATTGAATAAGGAAAATTTTGTTTTAAAGAAAAAGATTATGTAATGTTTTTAGAGTAAAAAAAATATGAAGTATTTTTATTAATTATCTAAATCAATTTAATGTATATATTAACGGCCTAGATTTGCCTAACGCTTGATATGGATTGCATAAATAAAGAATATTTCATCCAGCACCCCAAAAATAAAGTTTTCACTATAATAATAATTGTACAAGTATAAGAATATAAAATATAAAATATAATACAAAATTTAAAGTCCTCTTTGAATGCAATTTCCGATGAGGATTCTCAATAACATGTATGAACACTTGCAATAAAAATGTTAGTAATAAATAAAGAATTATTGAAATAAATTAAAAAGTATGTAAGAATATATTTTTTGTTAAAAAGCGGGTTCGGATAAATTTTTAAATATTATAATAATTTTGTCATCGCCTGAAATACTTATTTTTGTTACGTATTTGTTTACGTAAAATTCGTCTTTTTATTTGTGAAGTCCTCAAAAATTGACGGTAATTTTTTCATTGGCCAAGTGTTGATCTTTGATATAAAATAGTAAAATTTGAGAAAGTAAAATCCGACTTTCTAATGGGATGGCTTCAAATATCCAAACGGAGAGATAATTTCATTGGACGTGTGTTTATTTTGAGTATATGTATGTGTTTTTGAGGAAAAAAAAAAAGATGAACAAAATTTGTGTATGATAAAAATATGTGTGTGGTGAAGAATATTTGTGTAGTGAAGAAATGTGTGTTTGAGAGAGAGAAAAATATGTGGGGATGAAAAATGTGTATATGTATTTGTGAATGTGTATTTTATTTATGTATTTGTATGTGAGAAGAGAAAAAATATCTGTGTATTGTATTTTTGGAAATAAAATAAAATAGATAAGAAGAAATTTGATTTTTTTATATTTTGAGAGAGGGGAGGAAAAAGAATGAAATGTGTATATGGTGAAAAATGTGTGTGAGAGAGAGAAAGGAAAAAGATTACTAAAATTTTTCTGTTTGAGGGAGAGAAGAAAGAGAGAGAAAATATGTGTGGATTTTTTTAGAGAGAGGAAGAATAAAATGTGTGTGTGTGTGTGTGTGTGTTGTGAATGTGTGTGGTGTGAATGCATATTGAAAAAGAAAAAATAATAATAAAATAAAATATCACATGCACCTTCTTCCAACACATCTCTTAAATTATGGATAATAGGTGAAGGAAAGTCAAATGTCATAAATATGATGAAATCTTGACTTGACCGATTTATTGTTCTGTGTATTAAAATAGTCAATATTATTTTTGTAGACGGTATTTAAATAAGGTACAAAAAATATCGATATATATAACTACAGAAAAATATAAAAAAATATAATTATCTTTGAAAAAAATGTATTACACTATAAACAATTAAAATTATAATATATAAAAACAATTATACTGTTATGTTATGTACGTATGTAGATGACTGTGCAAAAATATTAAAATGATAATAAGATGATAAAAATCCTTAAAATTTCTGAAATTAAGGGTATGAATGATTGTGGTGTGTGTTTTGTGTATTTATTGTGTGTATGTATGTTGGGTATTAAAAAAGAAAAAATAATAATAAAATATCAAATCTATTTTTTCTAAACACATCCCTTAAATTATGATAGTAGGTAAAAGAAAAGTCAAGTGTCATAATCATGACGAGACCTTGACTTGATTGATTTGTTGCTCTATGTATTAAAATAATTGAATCGACTCAACTCTTATTGATTGTAATAAATATACAAAAATACAGGTATTGATATGTAATTATAGAAAAAATGTAAAGAATATTGAAATTATTGAAATGTAATTACGTTGAAAATACTTTAAAAATGTGACCATGTAGCGCATGTGTGCAGATGATTTTAAAATGTTAAGAATGATAATGAATTGATAAAAATTCTAAAATAAGAAAAATTATTAATAAATTATAAAAATAAAAATATGACAACAAATTGATTAAAATTCGAAAGTAAGGATGATTATCAACAATTTGTCAAACAATTATAAAAAAATATGAAAAATTGTATTTTGTGCCCTTTAGCGATCAGGAAGCCTAAAGATGTTAATTTTAGGCACGAGGAGCAAAAATTGATTGTCAACACTACCTATTATCCACAACTCTCGTTGATGGAGTGTTAGTGGGATTAAAACTACTATATCCATAACTCACGTTGATGGAGCGTGAAAAAATAACTGTTTTATTCTTCGTATTATAAAAGGAGTCCTCTCTACGAAATCTTAGAGTGAATTCCCTCAAACTATTTTGAAATGTAAGGAAAAGAGAGAAACAAAAATTATGTTTTTCGTTTAAGAATAAAAGAAAATCAAGTGCTTTCGCTAATCTCGATCAAGAAGAAAAGCTATGGAGAATTTCGATATATTTCTTGATTGTCTTATTGTTATAGAATGGTGTGTCAAAATCATTAAGTTCTACGATTTTGAAATCTTATAATCCTTACAGATCCATGATTCCCATAAACTGGGCTAGTTGTTGTTCATTAGAGAGAACTGCTTGTCTTTTTCCTCCTCCTCCAAGCACTTGCATTGCAAAACTAATTACCTCTCTCTCCTCACATCCTCGAAAAATATTTTTACATCTCTCATCTAGGCTTACCAATGCATAAGATTTATTGTGAGTGTGAAAGGGATCCATGCTCAAGATCTAGGACTGTAAAGTTACAAAAAGTGAGTCATCTAGATCCGTTAGAAATTGATGGGTTAGTTTAGTGTCAGTGGGACTTATTAGTTTGGGTGCAGCAACACAAAAATATCCACATGTTACGTCTTCATAACTTGTCAACTCTTCCCACAAAGATTTAAGTTTCGTATAGTACAAAACAAAGTTGGTTCCCTGTTGCTTAAGTGAAGTTAGTTCAGATTTTAATTGGTTAATTCGAGGGCCATGACAATGGAGTAACATTCTTTAAGGTCATTCCACATCTGTCTAGCAACCTTGTATCCAACAACACTTAATTTATTAGTACCATTGATAGAATTAAATAAACAAGAATATATGGATGAATTAATCACTCGCCACACTTGAAATTTGGGTTCGATTGTAGTTTCTGGTTTAGAATAATCTTCATTATCAAAAGCAAGTTTCCCTTTTGCTTCAAGACCATTAATAGCCACTTTTATCAAAACATCATAATTGTCACTCGTTAAATAGTAGATTGATGATGGGTCATGTTGATGCAGGGGTTTGGATGATGAACTTTCACCTATACTTGTCATGATGATGACAAGAGCAATGATTTTGTGAAGGACTAAGTCGACTGCAAAACAAAAAGAAAGAAGGAAAAAAAAAGAAGAATGAACAGAGTTGTATACTAGGGATCGTTTCTCTTTAATACCATGATAAAAATATTCGTACAAATAACCTTGTTTGTATTCATAGAGTAGCCTCCTTATTTATACAGAGTTTATTTTAGCCCCTAAATCTATTCTACGATACAAAATATATTCTATTTTAGGATATAAAATATTATAGAAATATTATCTACCAAATATAGAAAATAGAGTTTTCAGCTTTTTTTATATACATCTTGTCTAATTGAATTTAAGAGAAACCATTAACAAGAAGATGCAGAGAAGTAGAGAAGAGAAAGAAAAAAAAAACACTGAGAGTTTCTTATTACTTGATCAATGAAACAAAACAAAGTGAGTATATATAATAGTCAGTTAACTAACTAACTTTTAACTAACTTGCCTTAACTAACTAGTTAGATACAATAACTACTTTACCCTTATAGTCTAATTCTATATCCTCAATACCTAAGTCGGGCAAAATGATTGAGGATATACTTGTATACCTCCATGAGGTAGGAGCTAGATGTGTGTTCATTATATTCTAACCTTCGAACCCAATCTATGAAATTATAAAATTTTCTATCAAAAACCCTCCTATAGTTCTATGTGGTTAGTTCTTTAGTATCATACATATCTTATTGCCAACAATTTATGATAGCACATCTCAACAATCAATTATTTCTTTTTCCTGCAAAAATAATGATGACATTTCAGGAGAGGAACCACTCGAGTTTTAGTGCGATAGAGAGTCTTCTCCTGTATTATTTGGGGGTTGATCTAAATTAGTCGAGCCTCAAATAAATGGAGATAAAAAAAAAGTAAACAAGGATGTACACCTTAGGGGTCGTTTGATAGAGTGTATAAAAATAATGTCAAATAAGGTGTATTTATATGCTTGCATTACTAACACAAGTATTAGTAATATTGGTATTACTTATGCTGACATTATTTCTTACGCATCGTTTGATTTGATGTATTAAAAATAATATATATTTATATAATTTTTATAAAAAAATATTTATTTACTAAATTACCCTTTTATACATATTCATAGATTTCCATTCTACATTAAAACAGACCATTTAACACTGCATTTTCTCACATGAAATTAAATATACCAGAATTCCATCTTTTCATTCAAGTGGAGAACTGCAACCTCTAGTTTTTGTTGATTATCAGTGACATTATTGTAATGAAAATATCACTCTCACTTCCTCAACCATGAGCAAAGAGACACACCCTCATAATATGAAAATTCAACCCTAGAGCTTAATTGGTTATCCTATAATCGGTGAATTATCCCTTTATTTTTCTCATGAAACCTTGGTCGTGTTGAAGGCCCCGCATGTGTACCAGTTCTTCAGGAACACTGCCCAGTATTCCATGTTGAGGAAGACGTATCCACTCTGCAAAGACTTCCATTTTCTTACCCAGTTCATCACTTTTGAGTTGATGCTGCCAACATTTTGCCGAGTTTCTTCAATGGGATTCAACAATTGTATCTCCAACTTCTTGATGTTGTCTTCCACGTCCTTCGATCTCATTGTTGTAATTGTCATTGGTGCCAGGAGTTGGCTTCGATATCAAATGTTGACTTGCTCATTTTCATCATTATTTTACCCAAATACCCAATTTCTATTTGCTCATTTTCACTGCTAAAATAATTTGAGGAAGGTATGAATCTTGAAAACTCAATTTTTACTTCTTGAGAATGAAATCGACGGAATTTGACTAGACTAAAGTAAAGAAAAAGAAATCAGGAAAATAAGAAAATGATTGATTAAGAAGGAAGAAGATGTGGAGAAATGGTGAGAAAGAAGTTGTTATTTTGAGGGGTAAATTTATAATTTAATAGTATAATGCATGTATTGAAATGTGTTGTATTACTAATAATACATAGAAAAGAAGAGGTATTAGTAATACATAGTCCAATACACAATGCCAAATAATGCATCAATACACAAAAATAATGCATGCATTATTTTTGTTAACACACTCTACCAAACGTCCCCTTAGGAGTCGTTTGGTAGAGTGTATTAAAAATATAATACATGCATTATTCTTTGTGTATTAGTAATACCATGTTTGGTATCATTTCTTAGACTATGCATAACTAATACTTGCATTAGTTATACACACAATTGTGTATTAAGGTGTGTATTATTAATACTCATCATTTCCTATGTATTAATAATACCAAGTGTTTCAACACATGTATTAATTATTAAATGACAAATTTACACTTCAAAGCCCCACTAAAATATTTTTCCAAGATTTTTCCCATGGTTCTTTGCCTATTTTGCAGCACTTTGCCATCCGCTAGGAGCTTGCAGTGTATTTTTATGCCATACCAATGCCATTCGCCGGAAGCTTGCAGTTTGGTATCTAATATTTATCTGGACCTACAGTTATAATCTCCATGATATTGTTTTCATTCAAGTAAGCCAAATCCATACTTCCATAATTGGAGTATGGATATGAAATTAATCTTTTTGTTTTGAAGGTTATACATTTGGGGAAAAAGGGTTTGGATTTTTCGGTGAACTTTTCGCCGGTTTCACTAACCAGATTTTTTAATTTAGACAAAGTAATAATTAAGTTTCTTTCTACAACAACTACGCTGCTTCCAATTAGAGACTTCCATTGTAGCCATATGCAGAAATTGCTAGAGAAGAAAGCTTAGCATATAGGATACTGCTTGTAGATAAGTGAAGAAAAGTTTTTGTTCGAGACAGAAGATTGCAAAAGAGAGTATAGAATGCTAAATAAAGGGTATTTTAGTAAATAAGTATTGTTTGATAAAAATTATATTTTATATTTTATTTTTAATACATCAAACTAAATAGTGTGTAAGCAATATTATCTGCATAAATAATATTAGCATAATTAATTCAATCACTACTAATATAAATATTATTAATATACACTATTCAACATTATTCTTATACATTCTGTCAAACGATCGGGCTCATCTTATCCCTTGCACAACTTTATCATAATTTTTTTTGCACCACAACTTTATTATGATTATTACTTTTTGGAGAACAACTTTATTATGACAGAATTATAGATTTATGTTCCTCTTTCAGCTATTTACTTCAACTTCTCTCGGTTTTGCTGAAGTTTGAAGGTGTGTTGTGTATTCTTCAACCTCTCCAATTTTAAAATTAATTCTTGAACCAAGTTGAAAATATGGTTCAAACTTTTGTCTCTTAAATTTTAAGTATTAGGCTCTAAATAGAAGCAAAAGCTTTTTCACTAGTTTGGCATGACTAGTGACAACTACAACCATGGAAAGAGGAAAAGAAAAAGGAGGAGAAAGAAAGGACTGGAAAGCAAATAGCTCATCGGTATGTCATTCAACACGTTTTTTTTTTAAATAATTGGCATATTCAATTTAGTCTAGTAAGTATGTTCGTTTCTTTATGGATCTTAATCAACTTCAACATGTTAATTATGATGAAAAAAAATTCATGTAGCTTCAACAAGAAAAATGAATTTCTTTTTCATTGGGTTAAGTTGTTTTATGGGAAGGGATTCAAATAGGGTAACATATATCATTTTTGTGCTTGGGTTTGATGTGCAAAATAGACAATAGTGCTTATAACAATTTGGAAGTTGGGCCTAACTCAACCTCAAAACTAGCTCATGAGGGGAAAATTGCCCAAGTTCATATAAGAAAATCACCAGATCATTCTCCAACCAGCAAGGGACTCTTAACAGTGTTGAAAATCAAATGAATATGTTCGTATGTATTCGTTTTTCATTGATTTTGGATTAAAGTATCTGGTCTAGCTAATATACTACTTCAGTGCTCTGAGTAACTAACTAGTATGTGAACTTTTGTTTTACTCTTTTGGATTATTGTCTTGATGAATCAGAGGAAACAAATGAAGATGTCTATCAATTTAATTCCAAGCTAGCAAATCTGCTAGTGGAGATTATACCTGTTGAACTGGAGGTTATGCATATATGTTCTAAAAATTTGAAAGGTTCAAAGTCAGCAGAATTTGGACACTTCATTAAGAAGCTACTAGAAGCCTCTCCAGACATTCTTAAAGAATATTTGATTCATCTACAACCACACATGGTTAATGCTATTACTCCTATCACCTAAGCTCGAAACACTAATGTCATGATAGAGTTCCTTTTGATTATTCTTTCTGATGTTCCCTTTGATGTTAATCATCATGACAAATTATTTGTTCTCTTGGAACGTGTTGGAGTGCTAATTGGGGAGGTACCCACTCTAGTACACAACTTAGCAGAGAACTCAAGGAATGACGAGTATCTGAAAGAAACAAGTGGTGCAAGTCTAAACATGCTGGAAAATATTGAACTCCTAAGAAAAGATCTCAAGAATGTTTTTTTGAAAGCCCCTGCAGACTCATCTCAGCTCTGCTTTCCCATGAATGATGGACCGCACTTCATGACTCTATCAGTATAATATAGAACATTTATTCATATTTTTTTTTCATTTTCACATTATTAATTTAGTCTTGTACGTATGTTCATTTCTTTGTGGAGCTTAATCGACTTAAACATGTTAATCATCTTAAAAAAAGTTTCATGTAGTTTCTATATAAGAAAAATAATTTTTTTTCCACCGGAATAAATTGTTTTAGGGGTGGGGATTCAGATTGAGTAACGTGTCATTTTTATGGTTGGGTTTGATGTGCAAAATAGTGCTGATAACGATTTGGCAGTTGGTCCTAACTCAACCCAAGAACTAGCTCAAGTGTGGAGGATTGCCCAAGTTATACAAGAAAACCACCAAACCATTGTTCAACAAGTGTGGGACTCTAACAGTGTTGAAAATAAAATGACTAAACTATATCCATTATATTAAAGAATCTTTTCTAGATAATATACTTCTTCAATGGATGGGCAAATCACTGGAGTGACATTGTAGGTGAAATGATAAAATTAGAGTAATTTTACTATTACAAAAAAAAAGGAAAGTGACTTTCTCGAACAACTTTTATTAGTTGAGTGACCTTTTGAGAAATCTTACTCTTGATTTTTGCTATAAATATTTAGTTTATGCAGTAAGATATTTTGAAGAAGTCACTCTACATTTACGTTAGTTTCCTGTTAAATTAGAGTAAATTTTTTCATGGCAAGTATGTGGCACTGAAAGCTTTGTACACATTTGATCTTTTATCAGGTATCATCAGATGTTGTTCGCGAGGACATTGTCAATCTTCTTGATTTCATAGAGATGTTAAACAATGAAAATCAAACTGTTCTTGACATGGATCAAATTTAAAAACTGAAATTGGAGCTGACATTTTTGTCGGCATGTTTACAGCTTTGTTATTACATTTCCGATGGTTCTAATGCCGAAATGTCTTGCATATCATATGAGTTTTATGATATGGTTCAGTCACTTTTTCATCAGCGCGGAGATGGCATGATGGTTAAATTAAACGATTATGTTGTTCCTCGGCTCCTTGAAAATATCAAAAGTTCATTCACAGTTCATCATTCTGAATCAAGTGGCACCATGACTGAGGATTAGTTGGTTGAACTTTTGGATGCACTCCTTGTGAATCTCCATTATCTACCCAAGGTCTGTGCTGAGTTAATTTTCCCATCAATGACTCAATATAAACTTCTGCAGAATGTATTTCACAATTTAAGAAATTTCCATGGGCTGAAAGTAAATGGTTGCATTGAGCATAAGACAATTGAATATGTCTTACCGCAGTTTCAACTTATGGTTGAGCGAGTATCACACTTCTATTTTGTTGTTTTGTATTATCAACTTCACGAAGTCTCTCAAGTTCATTCCATGCTCGTTCATCTATATTTGAAGATAATTCCAATTTCACTGGAGGTTTTGCACATATGTTCTACCAATTTTGAAGCTTCAAGGTCGGCAGAAGTTGGATGCTTCATTAAGAATCTCCTAGAAGCGTCTCCAGACATTCTTAGAGAATATCTGATTCATTTACAACAGCACATGGTTAATGCTATTACTCCTACAACCTCAGCTTTAAACATTCATGTCATGATAGAGTTCCTATTGCTTTTTCTTACTGATATGCCAAAGGACTTTATTCATTATGAAAAATTATTTGTTCTATTGGTAGGTGTTGGAGCACTTATCAGGGAGGTATCCATTTGATGATAGGCGAATTTACACGCCTATATCAATATATTTTCCCATATTTTAGCCTAGTATTGAGAACAAAGTATATATTTCATGCACTTTTAGTCCTTTTTCCCGTAAATGAGCTAACGAACATGATTAGTAAAGTTTCAGGTATAAATGATGCAAAATACAACATTTTATGGCTAACTTGATGCAAAAGAAAGCTCACGAACGAAGGAGAAGGAAGTGGGACGCCTAAAGGACCAAAACTGCTGCATGGAAAATCTATCCTGGGCTAAAACAGTAATTCTGAAGACTTTGGGGACTTACAGACACAAAGATGGATTTTGACAATGATACATTAACCTAGTACAATTAGGTTATGTATTTCATTATTTTATGTGGATTATGATAAGGTTACCTTAACCTAGTACATTTGGGTTAAGGATTTCATTAGTCTAGTAGGATTTGATTATATATTTCATTAGCTTAGTAGGGGTAGGATATGGGTATTATAAATACCCTATCATGCTAGAGATTTTTAAGCAATCTGACATTCATCATTCAACAATTAATTTTCTTCCATCCCTCTCATCTTCCACTACAAACACTTCTAATCTACTCTTCTATTCTTAAACTCCACAACAAGAGAATCGTTACTTGCTAAGGAATCACGCCTCACGCCTATCACTTGATCTACACGCCATTACTCAATATCGTGATATAATAACAATGTCAATCGTGATTTCCTTCGCATTCATGGGTAACTAAACTTCTCTGTTGGGGGTTATGGAAGCCGAATGAGTTACTATCTATTGCTGTGAGTTTGTGAGTTCGAGGCACGTATATTGCTTATATCATTATTCTCTTCATCTTAATCTATATTCTTTGCGGTTGCAAATGCAAGAATACGCCAGTATAACATTTAACTTGTTCGAGAGAAAAGGTATTTGTCTGGAAAAGAGATAATGTCAAGGTAGTAGGACACCCTTTCCTATTAAAAAGCTAGTGCCGTAACTAGACTAACCTCTTGGAGAATTCGTACCGTTAGACACGCTTTAAGCTCGAGAGAGTTAAAGTGAAATAGTCCTTGTTTAGGTCGAGAGACGCTTGGATTTACCATCGACTACAATCCTCTATAAGCAATTGCATGTTAGAATTCTACACACTCATAGCCAATAGAGACGTATACCTCAGAAGGTGGACATAACCCTAATGCTTCAATTCTCATTGTTTACAACCAACGTAACAATCTCTCTTTTTTTACGTTATTATTTTTAGCTTTTGTTTACATTACTTGCAAAACAAGAATCCCCCCTTCTTACGAGACTTGCACCAAAAGTTTAGTAATTTTACTTACTTATTGGCCAAGCTATTCCCTGTGGGATCGACACCCAACCCAGGTTGGGTTCTATATTTGCTAACGACCGTTTTACACTCAAACGAGAGCTGTAGATTGAGCGTTATCAAAAATTGGCGCCGTTGCCGGGGAATACAAGTGTCAATTAAGTTCGTAATAATTACTAGACCCTTTGGTCAAAGACTCTCATACTTTTACTTTTAGTTTTTGTTTTTGTTTATTGCAGGTTTTTTGTTCAGTACATCAATGGATGCACAATGTGAAATACCATTCGATGATGATGATGATGATCTTGATGGAGCTGGTGCCACTGGATCCATTATTCTTCCGCCATTAGCCCCCGGAGCTAAGTTCAATATCACGAGCACCATGATTCAGTTATTGCAACTCAAGGGATTATTTGGTGGACTAGCAGGCGATGATCCGAATATGCATCTCATCAACTTTATTTCTACATGCAAGTCGTTTGACAATCCTGGAGTTGGTCAGAATGCAATTCGGTTACGCTTATTTCCATTGTCTCTGTCTGGAGAGGCAACTCTATGGTTGAATGGGCTGACTCCTGATTCTATTACAAATTGGAGGCAATTGAGAGACGCTTTCCTCGAAAGATTCTTTCCACCATCCAAAAGAGCACAATTGAGAGATGAAATCAGCAACTTTCATCAGCTTCCAACTGAAGCCCTTCATGAAACATGGGAGAGGTTCAAGACGAAGCTAATGAGGTGCCCAAACCATCACATGACTAATGTTTACCTAATAGAGATACTTTACAGAGCCTTGAATTCAATAACTAAACCAGTGGTGGATAATGCGGCTGGAGGATCCTTTATGGACCTCACCTTTGGTCAAGCAAGCAATATGCTAGATCGCATGACGAAACAAAGTAGAGCTTGGCATACCAGGGATTCCGAGGTAGCAAGCCCCACTTTATCTATAGGCATGACTGCAGACCAAAGAAGAAGACAAGAAGAACGTGATCAAGATATGGCTCACATGAGAACACAAGTGGATCTTCTTACAAAGCATCTATTATCAGGGAAGACCGAAAAAGTCAAAGCCATTGTAGCACATGGAAGAAACGAAGCTGATACGAAAGAAGAAGCCAACTACTTGAATAATCAGGGGGGTTTCCCAGGCAATGCCCAAGGAAACCAAGGTCGGAACTACTATGAGAAATCTAGAAACAAGGACCAAGGTAGTTGGAAGAACAAGAATGACAATAGTGGTGTGTATGTTCCCCCTGGAAGACGTGACACCACCACATCTAATTCTGGAAGTATGGAAGACATGATGGCTAAATTATTGAAAGGAGTGGAAGCAACGAGCGCAGGAGTTACTGAGGTAATTAATGATTTGTCCTCCATGAAACAACTAGTTGATTCTCATTCCACTTCAATCAAGCAAATAGAGCAGCAATTGAGCCAACTTTCAGCAGCACTCAATCAAAGGAAGGCTGGCACTTTACCTAGCGATACTGTGCAAAACCCAAGGAATGATGGGTCATGCATAGCCATCACTACCAGAAGTGGTAAGGTACTGGAACCTTCAGAAAAAGACAAGCAAGTGGTTGACGAAGTAGCGGATATGGATGATAACGCAAAAGGAGAAGATGCCGCAACAACCAGTCCTAACGTCAAGGATGTCACGCCCAGTGACGTGCAGCCTGAAAAAATGGAAAAACGGAAGCAAGAAGAGAAGAAAGACATGGAGAGAACACTTCCATACCCATCACCACCTTTTCCCCAAAGATTGAAGAAGGTGGCGGATGACACTAAGTTCAGCAAATTTATTACTATGTTGAAGCAGCTGACCATTAATGTTCCATTGGTAGAGGCACTTGAACAAATGCCTAGGTATGCGAAGTTTATGAAAGATCTTTTGACTAAGAAGAGGGCAGCAAGTTATGAGCTGAAGGATGATGTGCATCATTGTAGTGCAATTGTTACCCGATCGATAGTTCAGAAGAAGGCCGACCCCGGAGCTTTCACTATTCCTTGCACCGTCGGATCTTTGAACTTTGCCAAAGCATTATGTTACCTAGGAGCCAGCATCAACTTGATGCCATTATAGATCTACAAGAAGTTGGGGTTAGGAGATCCTACACCAACTAATATGAGGCTTGTTATGGCGGATAGGTCGGTAAAACGACCGGTTGGTATTCTATGCGATGTCTTGGTAAAGGTTTCTTCATTTATCTTTCCAGCAGACTTTGTCATCTTGGATTGTGAAGCAGATTCAGAGGTTCCCATAATCTTGGGATGCCCTTTCCTTGCTACAGGAAGTGTGCTCATTGATTTGAGAGCTAATGAACTTTCATTCCGAATAAATGACGAAGTGGTTCGATTTGATGTTTGCAAATCAATGAAGCAACCCAAAGATCTGAGTGTATTTTCTGTGGCTGATGTTTTCTTTGATGATGAGAAAGAACTACTTGAAGAAGAGCAAATTATTGATGATCCCTTGGAGGTTGTGCTCATGAATGGAGAGAGTGAAGATGCTGAAAATTCTGAAGAAGCCATTTGTGCTCTATCGGGATTAGGAACATATCGCTATACTCACAAGAAGCTGGATCTTGATCTCAAGAATCGGCCTACACCACCAGCTAAGCCATCTATTGAAGAGCCACCCACGTTAGAATCGCAAGAGCTCCCCGATTATCTAAGGTATGTGTTCTTGGAAAGTAGAAATATACTTCCGAAGAGTGCAAATGATTTAAGTGAACAGCACGTAGAAGCTCTCATCTCTGCTCTGAAGAGATACAAGAGAGATATGGGTTGGACTATTGATGATATAATTGGTGACTCTCCGGGGAAATGTATGAGCCATCTCAAAAAAGATCGCATGCCCACAGGTAAGCCTCATTGTCGTGTAAATCCTTTTAGAAAACGATCCACCATTTACCTCGACGAAGTCTGAGTACTCGAGGTAACCATGTCGTTCCACGACAATAAATAAGGCGCTAGATGGGAGGCAACCCATCGTTTATCATTTTTTATTTATCGTTTATCGTTTTCTTTCATTCTAGTACTTGATTTGCTTTTGATAATGAAAATCCAAAAATAAAAGTCGTGCCACGACCAAAACTAAGGCGCTTGGTGGGAGGCAACCCATCGTACTAATCGTTTTAATTTGTTAGAGCGAATATAGGTGCAAGAAGTAGTCAACGAGGAGATTGATTTCAATTGACGATTTGGACGCATTGTATGGTAAAGTTGGTAAGTTAGGAAGGGTGATGCATAAGGCTATGGATTGAGCCTTTCTCACGCCAAAATAGGCTTCGAAGAAGGCTAGGCCTTGGTAAAACTAGGCCACGAATGATGCACAACCTATCCTATAGCCTAAGGTCTCGGAATCTAGTGTGCTATACACTATGCGTCGCCTATTCCTAGGTATGCTTTTGACTATGCGCCGCCTATGCTATGGCATTTGGTCTCAGTATCTCATATGCCATAGACTATGCGGCGCATATGTCTACAAATGCCATAGACTATGCGGCGCATATGTCCCATTATGCCATAGACAATGCGCCGCATATACCATGACTATGCCAAGCATTATGCGCCGCATATGTAGCATTTTTGTCTCCAAAACCAATTGTAAATGGGTCAAAACCCGACCCATTCTCTTCCTATATAAAGGGGACTTAGTCTTGAAACATAACCATACTAGAAATTAACCTAAAGGCACCGCATTCCCTCTCTAAATCATCTCAAAACTTTTCTTTTTGCTCTCCCACTTCACAAGAACATCTCCAAAGGCTTCAATCACGTAAGTACTCTTTTGTTCTTCATCTATTTTTCGTAAGTTCTACGTTGCTATGTCTATTATGAATTGCTACATCTTGAAGAAATATTGGTCATGTTAATGTGTTTGAATTGTTGATACAAAACCAAGTGAGTGAACATGAACGTTAGGATACTCTTAACTTGTTTCCGACTTGAATTTCATTTTGATGCATTGTTATGCTACTTGCGGAATTGCTACAGTCATGAACATCGCATACTCTTGTCACTTGAATACTTACATGTTAGAATGTCTCGTTCATCGGAATAAGACTTATAGTTGCCCACCAACATAGGCGATTGTGATTATTGATAGAAACTATACCATGATGTAATCCCTATGTAGAAGTCTTGATATACCTAACATGAAAGTATTGCAAAGGTTGCAAGAAGTGATACATCTCTAATTTTCTTGTTGGAATATAGCTCCTAAAACGTATGTCGATGAAGTCTAAGTAATCGACCACTTTCACTTCACTAATTCGTATCAACAAACTAAGTGTGGGGTGGTACCCCTACTGCTTATGTATAGATTGTATCCATTGAGATTGTGCTAACGTGAACTCTATTTCAAGTCTCAGGTACAATGGTACCAAAAGCAAGACAAGGCAAAGATAAGGCTACCACTTCACAAAAAGGAAAGAAAAGAGGCCGAAAAGAGCAAGGAGAACCCTCCTCGCTGCAAATACCTCGACTCACTCTTGGAATTAAGTGGGATACTTATGAGGAACTTCTGAGGATGACGACTCTGTTGATGATTCCGATGCAAGGGGTATGACCCCAGACATAGAGGATGAGTCCGACTAACCAGGTTCTTCTTATTTATTTTCCACTGAGGACAGTGTGTCCCGTCTAAGTGTGGGGTGCTGGTATTTGCATGCTATACTTCTCTATCCACATTTGCATTTATTTATGTTTGTTTGTTTTGTTAGTAGTTAATTGTTTTTTGCTATACTTCTCTATCCACATTTGCATTTATTTATGTTTGTTTATTTTGTTGTTTTTTTTGTTGTTTTTTATTTCGTGTTTTAGTTTTTTGTTTTTGTTGTTTTTTCTAGATTCGCATGAAATTATTTTGATAGGCAGCATGAGATTATAACAAGAGTATGTGCTACAATTGTGACTATTGAGACGTTTAGGCTCTAGTTGTGACTCATTATGTGATATTGTGTGGTTCAATTCCTTCACTTGTTGGGTCGAGAGTCTATATTACTTCCAAGCAAGTAAACCATGTGCCTTATATGTGTGAGATAATCGTATATTCTATGTGTGTGGCTGACGCTAGAACTTGCCTGGTATGTATGCAAAGCGAAAATAAGGAGTGTAAGTTTAGGATATGATTTAGGCATTTCTTTGACAACCTATATTTGTTTACCTTCAGTTTTACCTACCCATGGACATCATCCTAGTTAACCCCTTTTGATCCTTTAGCCTATTTCTTTGACAACCTTGTATGTAAGCCTAATCCATTTTGTTCAAGACCTTAATTTGATCCAAATTCCTAAGTGCTTTAAAGTGAAAAAGTCATGTGACAACATAAGAGGAAAATGGGTAAGTATGATGCTTTAAATTGTAAGGGTGCTTGAATGTGTTATGAAAAAAGAAAGTGCTATCATAAGAGGTATGTTATCAAAAGAAAAAGGAAAGGAAAACTGAAAAGTTAGTTATGTTTAAAATTGAAAAAACAAAAGAGGAGAAAAAGAGTGGTAGAATAAAAGAAAGTAGAAAGGTTGTTTGAAAGAAAAGTGTTAATGATACAATGTGATGTATTAAAGCGCTTAGGAGCATAGTCACTATTTATGGCCAAAATAGTCCTACCTGTCCCTTAGCCTACATTACAACCATCAAAAGACCTAGTTGATCCTAAGCTTGGCATTCTGACATTTAGTGGAGAATTACACTAAGGGCAAGCCTATGGCCATAAGTTGCTTCATATGAATTCTTTGTGAGAGCGAGAGCAAGGATATTTTGATACCCATGTTTGAAAAATATGCTATACTTGTGAGTGATTATGGGTAATACATTGTGAGACACACATGGTTGATGAGTTTTGGGTAGTTGTGTATGATTCTTTGTGCCTTAACCTTTGAATATGAGTTGACCACCATCACGAGTCTATTCTAGAAGTTAAACTGTTTCTACTAATGATCGAAAAACTACTCTTTGTTGATAATTGTTGTGCTTGTCTTGACGAATATTTTGTGTTGTTGCTGTGAAACCCTAAGTTGATGTTTAGAGGGACATGATATTTTGTTCGAGGACGAACAAAGCTGTAAGTGTGGGGTGTTGATGATAGGCGAATTTACACGCCTATATCAATATATTTTGCCCATATTTTAGCCTAGTATTGAGAACAAAGTAACAAAGTATATATTTCATGCACTTTTAGTCCTTTTTCCCGTAAATGAGCTAACGAACATGATTAGTAAAGTTTCAGGTATAAATGATGCAAAATACAGCATTTTATGGCTAACTTGACGCAAAAGAAAGCTCACGAACGAATGAGAAGGAAGTGGGACGCCTAAAGGACCAAAACTGCTGCATGAAAAATCTGTCCCGGGCTAAAACAACAATTCTGAAGACTTTGGGGACTTACAAACACAAAGCTGGATTTTGACAATGATACATTAACCTAGTACAATTAGGTTATGTATTTCATTATTTTATGTGGATTATGATAAGGTTACCTTAACCTAGTACATTTGGGTTAAGGATTTCATTAGTCTAGTAGGATTTGATTATTTATTTCATTAGCATAGTAGGAGTAGGATATGGGTATTATAAATACCCTATCATGCTAGAGATTTTTAAGCAATCTGACATTCATCATTCAACAATTAATTTTCTTCCATCCCTCTCATCTTCCACTACAAACACTTCTGATCTAATCTTCTATTCTTAAACTCCACAACAAGAGAATCGTTACTTGCTAAGGAATCACGCCTCACGCCTATCACTTGATCTACACGCCATTACTCAATATCGTGATATAATAACAATGTCAATCGTAATTTCCTTCGCATTCATGGGTAACTAAACTTCTCTGTTGGGGTTATGGAAGCCGAATGAGTTACTATCTATTGTTGTGAGTTTGTGAGTTTGAGGCACGTATATTGCTTATATCATTATTCTCTTCATCTTAATCTATGTTCTTTGCGGTTGCAAACGCAAGAATACGCCAGTCTAACATTTAACTTGTTCGAGAGAAAAGTTATTTGTCTGGAAAAGAGATAATGTCAAGGTAGTAGGACACCCTTTCCTATTAAAAAGCTAGTGTCGTAACTGGACTAACCTCTTGGAGAATTCTTACCGTTAGACACGCTTTAAGCTCGAGAGAGTTAAAGTGAAATAGTCCTTGTTTAGGTCGAGAGACGTTTGGATTTACCATCGACTATAATCCTCTATAAGCAATTGCATGTTAGAATTCTACACACTCATAGCCAATAGAGACGTATACCTCAGAAGGTGGACATAACCCCAATGCTTCAATTCTCATTGTTTACAACCAACGTAACAATCTCTCTCTTTTTACGTTATTATTTTCAGCTTTTGTTTACATTACTTGCAAAACAAGAATCCCCCCTTCTTACGAGACTTGCACCAAAAGTTTAGTAATTTTACTTACTTGTTGGCCAAGCTATTCCCTGTGGGATCGACACCCAACCCAGGTTGGGTTCTATATTTGCTAACGACCGCTTTACACTCAAACGAGAGCTGTAGATTGAGCGTTATCACCATTCTCGTTCACAACTTAGAAGAGAACTCAAGGAACGAAGAGATTATGAATGAAACAAGTGGTGCAAGTCTAAACTTGCTAGAAAATATTCAAATCTTGAAGGAAGATCTCAAGAATGTTTTCTTGAAAGCCTGTGCAGAAACATCTCAACTCTGCTTCCCCATGAGTGATGGACCACTATTCATGACTCTTCTTCTCAAAAACTTAAATGACTGGGTCAATTCCAATGCATATTTAGTTGTTCTGATAAAAGAAGAAATCGGTCGGGTGAAAGAAGACTTAGAACACATAAGATCATTCTTTGGGATTGTGGAGCAAGAATTGCATAGAGATCTCTCGAATCGTGTTCTAGATGTGTAATATGAGGCGGAACATGCCATTAACTCAATTCTCTCCAGAGATCATGGTCTCTTGTACTTCCTGATACCATAGAAATGATCAAGCTTGTAAAAAAAGAGGTAGAAGAGAAGATCTCCAAGAACATAAGTATCAGCTTTGCAAACTCTCCCAACAAGCCAGTTGAAAGCAATTCATCAATAGCTGGTAAAATAATCGTAGGTTTTCAGGAGAAGATAGAGTAGATAATTAGGAAGCTCATGAGTGGATCAAATGAGATAGATGTTATTTCCATAGTTGGTATGCCAGGGATTGGAAAAAGTAATCTGGCTTACAGAGTATATTATGATAATTATGCTATTGGTCATTTTGACATTCGTGCTAGGTGCGCAGTCGACCAGGAACGTAATGAGAAAAAGTTGTTGTAGAAAATTTTCAATCAAGTTATTAGTTTGAAAGAAAGAGTCGGTGAGAATGACATTGATGATGAAGTTGCTGATAATCTACGGAAACGACTGTTTGGAAAGAGGTACCTTATTGTCTTGGATGACTTGTAGGATACTACAATATGGGATGAGCTAACAAGACCTTTTCTATCTGAATTTCAGAAAGGAAGACAAGTTATTTTAACCAGCCGAAAAAAGAAAGTGGTTTTGCATGGAAAATGCCACAGTGATCCTCTTGATCTTCGACTGCTAAGACTAGAAGAAAGTTGGGAGCTATTAGAGAAAAGGGTATTCGGAGAAGAACGTTTCCCTGATGATCTAAAGAATGTTGGAGTAAAAATAGCCCAAAAGTGTGGTGGGCTTCCATTGGTACTTGATTTGATCGGTGGAGTCATTTCGAGGAAGGAAAAAAAAAGGCTTTGTGGCTTGAAGTTCTCAATAATTTGAGTTCCTTTATTTTTAAGGATAAAAAGAAAGTGGTGAAGGTTATCCAATTAAGTTATGAACATTTATCAGATCACCTAAAGCCGTGCTTTCTGTTCCTTGCAAGTTATCCAAAGGACAAAGATATTGAAATCTCTGAGTTGAAAGATTTATGGTGTCGTGAGGGACTTGTGGAGCCAACTGATTTGAAGTGTGTGGAATAAGTAATGGATGTATATGAGGATGAGTTAATTTCTAGTAGCTTGGTAATAGTGAAAGGTGTTAGGAAACAGAGATGCCAAATTCATGATCTTGATAAAAGCTAGAAATGAAAAGTTGTTTGACTTGATGAGTTTAGCTGTTCTGTCTTCCTCTTCTTCATCAGATCTGATGCTATGTGGAATGACCTTTCATTATAATAAACATCAAAAGACAGTTCCTTTCCTGTTCACTCCAGAAAAGAAAAATCCTTCTGCAAAACACCTCATCTCCGTGAAACTTAAATATCCGTATGGCAGTGTTCTTCCTTACAACTTTCATATTAGACACCCGAGACTTCTTAAAATGTTGGACCTAATGAGAGTAAAGTTGACAGATTCTTTGATGAATGAAATAGGCATGCTTGTTCATTTAAGGTGCTTAATCATTCAGATGGAGGCAAAAGCTCTCCCTTCATCACTTTCAAACCTCTGCAATCTAGAAACTCTGAAGTTGATTAACAGGGTATAAAACATGGTATTATCACCTAGTATCTAGAGTCTTGCAAAGATACGACATGTGGACATCTATAATTGTTGTGTCTTTGATTCGGATATTGACAAACCAACAAAGTTAGAGAATGTGACTACGTTAATGCGTCTCAAGCTTGCCTGTTTGGTAGACTTGGAAGATATTTTGCAAAGGTTTCCCAATCTTCGAATCCTTGAATTCTGTGTGGATTGTTCAGCAGAAGAGCAAATTTATTTTCCAATATTGGTTGTCCTTACAAAACTTGAAACAGTGGATGCAAGCTTTATGTGCCGTGGGCGTACACATGTACATCAGTTTGATTTCCACTTCCCTTTGAGTTTGAACAAACTGAAATTGAGTGGGTTCGATCTGACATCCGATGCACTGTCAAGAATTGGGAGATCACTTCCCAACCTTCAAAAGTTGAGACTATGGAATACAATCATCCAGGGAGGAAAAGAATGGAACATGGAACAAGTCACGTTCCAGAATCTCAAATTTCTATCATTGGATAATTTGTATTTTTCTAAATGGCAGGTTATTGCGGATGAATCCTTTCCCGTGCTTGAGGAATTAGAAATAGAAGACTATACTAAGTTTATAGAGATCCCATAGAGTTTTGGAGATATTGCTTCATTAAAGTTCATCTCAGTGTGGATAGCCCTTAGCTTGAAGAGTCGGTCTTTAAGATAAAGAAATATGTTGCAGAGTTGACGGGAGAAGACAATCTTGAAGTAAACTATTGAGGTATATTGTTTGAGAATATGTGATGATTATATAGGAATTCATTAAATTGTTTGGTACATTAAATTACCTTTTAGAATATGTTTTCCCAATATTACTTTGAAATTATATAATCTTTAATGCAGGGAGAAAGGACATGCAAATGTTGGCCTAACTGAACAGTAGATGTAACCTCATCACGATCATTTTAATTAGCAGCTGCCTGTTAATTTGGATAAACTTTCTCATGATAAATAATTAGCATTTGGTCTTAATTTTTACTATTGTTGTTGGGTAAAAATTTTAATCAAACAACTTCATTTCACTTGTTTATTTACAACAACATACCCTGTTAGTTCCCATCAAGTGGGGTCTAAGAGGGTAAAATGTACACAGTCCATACCACCACCTTCGAAGAAGTAGAGAGGTTGTTTCCGATAGACCCCGACTCAAGATACCGAGACAGTAGATAATTTATCTCCACACCTCTAATTTATTGTTAACACCTATTCAGGTCTCATCAATTAATACTGTATAAACCACAAAAAGCATACACCACGAAACCTCTCCTTGAATTTGCCGCATCAAAATATCCATCACTACGGCGAAAAGAAATGGACTAAGTGTTGATCCCTGGTGCAACCCTGTCAAAGTAGGGAAATGCTCCGACTCCCCTCTCACTGTACTCACCTGAGTATTCTTTCCATCATGCATGTCCTTAATCGCTCTGATGGACGTCATCGGCAACCCTCTAGCCTCCAAGCATCTTTAAAGCACCTCCCTAGGAACTTTGTCGTATGCCTTCTCCAAGTCGATAAAAACCGCGTGGATGTCCCTTTTTCTCTCTCTATACATATTCACTAGTCTCCGCACCTGGTGAATTGCCTCTGTCGTCAAGCGGTCAGGCATAAATCCAAATTGATTCTCCGAAATAGACATGCTCCTCCTCATCCTCCGCTCAACCACTCTCTCCCAAGTCTTCATAGTGTGACTCAACAACTTAATGACCTATAGTTGTTGGAACTCTAAATGCCACCCTTGTTCTTGTATAAAGGAACCATTGTACTTCATCTCCAAGACTCTAGCATTTTTGCAGTCCTGAAAATGCCATTAAACAAACCGGTCAACCACCTCAAACCTTCCCTTCCTGAAAACTTCCATAAATCCATCGGAATCTCATCAGGCCCTGTCATCCTACCCCTATGCATTATAAAAGTAGCCTCAGATACCTACTCAACCTTAATACATCTATATTAACCAAAATTAAGACACCTCCCAGAGCGCTCTAGCTCCCCTAACACAATGTCTTTGTCCCCATCATCATTCAAGAGCATACGAAAATACGACTTCCACCTCCTCTTAATGTGAACATCCTCCACCGATACTTTACCATACTCCCCCTTAATTCACTTCACTTGATCAAGGTCACAGGACTTATGCTCCCTATCCTTAGCAAGCCTATACCACTTCTTTTCCCCGCCTCTCTCCTTTAATCCCGCATACAAGCTCTCAAAAGTTGCGGTCTTAGCTGTTGTAACTGCCAACTTAGCCTCCTTCCTAGAGACCTTGTACTCTTCCTTATTCGCCCGTCTCTCCTTTCCATCCTTAATCCCAACCAACTTAGCATACGGTACCTTCTTAGTCTCCACTTTCTTTTTAACTTCTTCATTCCACCATCAGTCCCCCCGATGATGACCAGGCTAGCCCCTCGAGACCCCCAACATCTCTCTAGCTGTCTCCTTAATGCAACTGGCAACCCTATCCCACATACTATCCATGTCCCCCTTACACTCCCACACATTCAAATCCAATTCTTAGCATTGATGCATCAATTTTAGAGGCACTTAACCTTATATATGACCATATAAAATACATATTCTTTTCAAAATCATGTAATATAAATTATTTTTTCCCCTAAATTTTAAATAACATAAATTGCAGCAATTATTATATATTATTCATATTAATGGAAAATAAAAATAAAAATATTAATATGATAAAAATATTACATTAGAAAAATAATTACGAATATTAAGGACTTAATTAATGGTCCTATATAATTTATATGTTAAATTCAAAAAATATTATATAATATAGATAATAATATGCTAATCGAAAAGTAAAATAGAGGGGATGAATAATGCATCTCCAAATTTAGAGAAACACTATTCACCCCTCCAAATATATGTTTAGAGACTGAAATAAAGGATGGTTGGAGATGGTCTTAACATGTTTGTATAGTGTTGTAATATCTTTTAAAACTCTAGCAAGTACCAAATAATAAGTAAGGACCTAACCATTTCAAAGACTTTTTAGCACCTTAATAATCCCACAAAAACTTTAGCTTTTGTAGTCAATATTTATGCCAAGTGACCTCTTATTAAAGGTCCAAATAACCAAAGCCAAAGCATGAATCCATCTTTTTTGTAGCGATAGTGGCATAAATAAATTAAACTTTTAACATGTCACATAAATGAATCATTTCTAATTGTTCGAGACATATTTGAGGCTTTTTCCTTAAAAATATAAATCGCATTAAGAAAAAATAGCGTGAGTACATGTCATGACCCGAACCGAGGCCCATGCCGCGACGAGCATCCCGAACCATGAAGGCCCGAGAGCCCTTCTCTAACTGGCAATCATATAAACAATTCATATATTGTAAGGAAATGCAGAAAACATAGCAAAATGAAAACATGGTCATTCTCTTACTTCAACTGAACAATATGAATAGAAGTTTACAACATTCCAAGAACATCTAACACTAGTCTGTGAAATCTCTAACAATACGAAACATATATCTGAAATCGGGACAAGGCCCCCGATCGAACTATGAACTATAAACCAAATGATAATATAGCATGGAACAAGGCCTTCCGAAACAAGGGAGGCTCACCAACTTCAAATGCCTGATAAGACCGATCTACTGCTTAGTAGGACCTCGGGACTGAGCCTTAGATCCTGAAATATACGGGTCAATACAAATGTACTAGTACGTAGAACAATCCAAAAAAAAATACATTTATATAACATAGGTGAGAGCGTTTCATAAATACATGTTATCTTAAAACAATTGAAAACACATAGGCATAATCTAAATCTTTCAAAACACATTCTGCAAAGCATGCCACTACTCTTTCTTCTTTTCTGAGTTAGATGGTACACCCTACAATCTGTAATTCCACGGGCTATATGAAATCCGCCCTTGACTCGGCGGCCAAGCTCCCAACCCAAATTTTCCGCAAGGGATGGAGTATTTGCTTATCTACTACACCATAGGGTCGTTGCCAGCATAAAATTTCCCTTTTAGGTAACATAAACTCGTTTCAGCAAATCACGATTTAGGTCAATAAGTTGTCTAGACTCATGCCTTCTTCGGGTAACCTTCTAACTCTCTTAAGCCCAATTTTAGATTCTTAAAACATACTTCTTTGAAAGGTTGTTTCTTTCTTATTCTGTTTCGGGCACATCATAATAGGGTATCGTCATACCCAGATTTGCAAGCCATGTCACAACACATCTACTGCCCTTTCTTATTTTAAAAAAAATTATTATTGACTACCCTAAATATTTAAATTCATGAACAAGTTCATACTTGAAAGCACATGAACACAAACCACTTTCTCTCTTCAATACTTTATCTACGATGGTCATCCCTTTTATCAATTCAAAAACCATTGTTATTGGGGAACATGATCACTTATAAAACAAGTAAAACATCCCTTTCATTATCTCATAAAGACAATACAATTTGTACATAACAGGCTCAAACATTTAGCAATTAATACCCCATTCTCAACATATAAAATCGATGAATTTCATAGAAAAAGAGGGAATTACATATCCCATGCTCTCATTTAATTTCACAATCTAAACATCACATGGTCACACCAAAAAAATATTTCGATTTTAGGAATTGATACCATAATTCTTGCAACACTTCATCAAGATGAAATATTTTCAATACAAGTTTATCAATGATCTTGCAACAATTTCGTATATACACATATATAATATTTAAAACTAATTTGAAATAGTAAATCCATACCCACGGGGTTTAGGATATTTCCACGTACCTTAAGTTCCTTAGTTTGAAGAATGAAACCCCAATCTTGAAACTTTTCTTGAGAATCATGAATTGAAAGGCTTGAATTCTTGATCTTTGGGGAAAAAGAGTTGAATCTTGTTCTTGGGATTAGGTTAGGGTTTCTTGGAGACCTAAGTGAAAAAGAGTGGGAAAATAAAGCTTAAAACAACATCTTAACTCGTGTTTTTAGAACTTGGCTTGAGGGGAAAAAAATTAATTTCCTCTTAGACATTTAAATTCGTACCTGGATTGTGTTTTGGAGGCTTATCACGACGCGGTCTAGTTGCGGTGGCTTACTAGTCTTGACGAAAATGATCATAACTTTTCTCTCGGGTATTAAATCAAGGCAAAACTGGTGTCGTTCGAAAGCTGACTCAATTATCTACAATTTGATTGGTCTTGAGTTGAAAAATTCCACATACATCAAAAGTTATACACTTTCAAAGTTGACTCTTGTAGAATCAAATTCCAAACTTTGGATGAATCAAAGATTCTTAGCTCAACTTTTTTCCAAGTGATTTTTATGAACATTTTTCACATCATAACCACTTCACACACTAGAATAAAGATAATGACACATGAATTTAAATATAAAATAATGGTATTAGAGTTTACACATGTAGGAACGATGGTTTGATTTCTAGCTCAAAAATGCAGGGTGTTACATTATCTCCCCCCTGGGATCATTCGTCCCCGAATGATGGGTAGGGACTTGTTGAAGCTCTAAAACTGTAAAATAAAGAATGTAACCTCGCATTGAATAGTTTTCCTTAACAAAATATCCAAATGCATCAAAGATCTTCAAGATAACCCTTAGTGAAATGAGTGAGCACGAAGCATGAGATAATAAGAATTGACATAGAGATGACCTTGCACAGGAGTTCTAGGAATCATAATCATCACAACATAGGGTATGTATTTATTTGGTGATCATAAGCCTGATTTACGTTGATACTAATCATGAAATAAGATTTCTCAGATGACAGGGATAGAAGCATTCTCCACCTTTCATGATACAACGATCAGACTTAACTTAAAGACATTACTCGGCTATGCCCCAACATTAAATGACATACTTCATCTTTTCCATCTTACATTTCTCCTATCACACATCTAACCTCAAGAGTTTGAGTCCCAATACATGGTTCTCCTATGTTGAAGCCTAACTAGTAGAAAAGAGGTGCTAGCTTAAGCTACGGGACCATGTACTCTACATCCCATTAAGAATATTATTTCACCTTATCACTACCATCAAACACACTCGAGTGTTAAATTCAGGGAGTACTAACCACATAGCACATTGGTTTGTATTTTTATCAACCACAACATTCAAGGCTATTATTACTACACCCACTTCATGGATCTCCCACCAAAACCAACAATTTCAATCACTCTCACAAATATTTTCGCCATATACCTCCTTCCCAACTATTTCACATAATGAAAGTCCATATTCTTCTTTCCTCCATTACCTATAACCTTGACTAAGGAAGTCACATAAAAATTTTCACATTCAAAAACATCTACTCCCCCTTCTTAAGTCACTACTACTCTTCCATAACTACTATCATTTGGAGGGTCATGAAGGGACCCGAGCATAAGCATCATGAATGGGATAAACACTACTCAATCATAACCCATATTTTTTGATCTACTCTAGGTGGGACATGAGGTGAAGATATGTTACAATCATGAAGTGCTCCATATATCAAGTGTCTGGATCATGAACAGAGAGTCATTTGGACGTAATCCTACACAATATGAATTCTTAGGACTGGGCACACTGAGAAACATGTGAACATATATCATAAGCGGTATAACATGAAGGCGAAACTCAAGGGGTCAACGACCGAGACAAGGATAACCACTTGAAGATATTACTTTTCATTTTCAAAGCTGAGATAGTCATGAGTTTGCATGAACTTTAGCACTTTAGCTAAACCCGACATAGAATGAATCGGTGACAAATAGAAAATATATTTTCTTAGGACCAAGTATGTTGCGAGACATAGATTTTTATGGATCATGAGCAACATAACATATAGCATTGAACACTTGAAGGATTGGGTTACTGAGATATCATTGCTTCTAGTTTGGAGATCAGATCATAAGATAAGTTGCATACAAACTCGGACCATAGGCATAGGCATGACTTCAATACATAAGAAATTGGTAGAATGTCCTCATTAATTTAATGTAGGAGGAGCTTGGTTGAATAGGAATAGATTTAGCATGATTCTTACCAGAAACTTGATACCACAAGAAAATTTGGGAACTGCCTTAATTCATCATCTCCCCCTTAGATCAAAGTCACAATACTAGTCTTGCGGAAATACCCCCTCATCAAATCTATAACCACAATTCTCATCACAATTAGGTGGGGGGGGGGGGTTAGTATACACTTGAGCACAACTACCCTCAATAATTTTAATAACAACACACAAATTTCTTTCTAGGACCTCCCCCTTCAGGGGAACTAATCATAACTTTCTCCAACCCCCAAAGTCATCGACTTATGACTAACATTATTGTGGGAATAGACATCCATGCTTATAAACACTTAACATTCCATATTCAACTCCTTCGAATACTAACGTTTCACCTCTAATCACATAACTCACAACTTAAAAAAATTTGTAAAACTATACCAAAGGCGCATATTGTCTACCTATATTTCCTCAAGTTCAACTTTAATGAACACTATACAACAACTCCTCATACTTCTCCATACTGCAAAATTCAAGAACACAAACTAGGTACGCAAGATACTTATACACATAAAATGTTATGTATCAACATGCTACCTGGGGTTTTGACTTATCATTATATACCCACGCTCTTATCCACTTAACGATTCAACCATAATTCATTATTTTTCATTTGTTCTCACGTATGCATATACATCACAATTGTCCACTCATTATTCCATAAGTTGCCAATCTCGGCTATTGCACACATCAAATCAAGCCTATTACTTACTCCCACAAAACATGTATCATAAATCTTAAGTTACTATTCTTATCACCACAATCCACATCTACAGTTCGAGCCTATAGTCTAGCAACACCAATCATATTAAGCATGCCATATACTATACTGATGGGCAATATTTTCCCTAACTGATGATATACTTCATCCATTTACAAATTAGAATAAGAGTAAAAGACTACATTTCCCCTCTAACAATTAAATTTATGGATGATATATCGATGGCAAGGTCACCACGACGCGGTGAAGGCCTCGCTGCTATTACCACTGCGACGCGCCACTATCGTGGTGAGGCTCTGGAATCAAAATCCAAACATGACATAATCCTCGTTCAAAAAATTTGAAACTTCCCCGAAACATATTCCTTACACCCCTGAACATGAATAAACTCAAAAATCTATGTCTCAGGGTTGAGAAGATCAATTTAAAAATCTTCAAATTTTAGAGGCTTAAAATATTCCTAAGTCTCCCAACATTTAGAAATTTTTTTTAGGTCCTAAACTTCCCATGCATGCAACTAAGAGTTAAGTCAGAATAGAAATATCAACCTAAGTCTCTTATTTCACTTAACTATGGCCCATAAGTTCATCCTCTCCATGACATTACTACTACACCTAAAAAATCTACTACCTACCTTCTGTCGTGTAGTACTAGTTTACAACTACTAGAGAAAAGACAATCAACTGGGTAAAGTCACATAATAGGGATAGTCGATCTTAATCTCATATTATAACACGTTACGATCTTATCAACATATTCCATTTTCTCATATCATAGTAACTTACCCATGCATAAATTACAACTACCTTTGAAATTCCATATACAACAATGAGTCTATACCTATAACTTATTGGATAATCTAACTGTTTCCATTCATAGCCTATAAGGGATTTCTATAACCATCGTAACTATCCACTCTAGGCTCCTTCCCTATTTTGAATAGATAATAATCATAGCCAAACACTTCCATCACAAACTACCATACAATCTACAAATATTGCTACCACATTAGTCTATCACTATCAAATGGAAACCCATCCCTTAGTCAACGGTTATACAACTAAACTAGCTTTCTTATGCAAAAGTCGCCCTCATTCTGACTTCTAAGCTTGTGATGTCATATCACTAACATTGGGATCATCTTACTATCAATAGAGTATGACACCTTATCACATACTACTACTCGGGTGGAAATATTATTCCAACATTCTAACATATATCACTACCCTTAAGCATGGCATCTGCAATAAAAAATTTAAAGGAATTGAATACACTTCATACCTCAGGCTCAAACGCACGATTGATGTAAATAGGGGTATAATCTTTAATCAATACACTTTAAAGCACTTATTAACTCCTCTCAAGTCCTTGTACAATTTCATAATCTTCTATGACTCAATTAGAAGGAAAGACCTCATTTAGACTCTAAGATTCTGCACTTTAATCGAATCGATAATGAGACATAGTTAACAAAATCAGAGTAAAGAAGGAATATGGATAACTTCCAAATGGAAAACACAATGGCACGATCTAGAACATGAAGAAAAGTGAAACATTCCTAAACGCCTAGTTGCTTTCTCCTTATACGTGTGGTGCGCTACACACCCATAAACATGACTCTACCCGACGCAATTTCGCAGATGCCCTGGGACAATGAACCTTACTCTGATACCAAGTTTGTCATGACCCAACCCAAATCGAGGCCTAGGCTCTAACGAGCATCCCAAACCATGAAGGCTCGAGATCTCTTCTCTAACTGACAATCATATACACAATTAATATACTATAGGAAAATGCAGAAAACATAGAAAAATGGAAATATGGTCATTCTCTTAAACAATATTAATATATTTTCACAACATTCCAAGAACATGTAACACCTGTTTGTGAAATTTCCAACAATACCAAAACATATCTGTCTGAAATCGGGACAAGGCCCCCAGTTGGACCATGAACTAAAAACCAAATGATAATATAGCATGGAACAAGGCCTTCTGAAACAAGGGGTCTCACCAACTTCAAATGCCTGACAAAACCAATCTACTGCTTAATGGGACCCTGGTACTGAGCCTCAGATCCTTAAATATAGTTGGTCAATACAAATGTACTGGTACATAAACAATCCAAAAATAAAATACATTTATATACAACATAGGTGAGAGCTTTTCATAAATACATGTTATCTTAAAACAGTTGAAAACACATTGGCATAATCTAAATCTTTCAAAACACATTCTGCAAATCATGACTCTACTCTTTCTTCTCTTCTGAGCTAGATGGTACACCCTACAATCTGTAATTCCACAGGCTATATGAAATTCGTCCTTGAATTAGAGGCCAAGCACCCAACCTAAGTTTGCCGCAAAAGTTGGAGTATCTTCTTATCTACTACGCCATAGGGCCGTCGCCAACATAAAATTTCCCTTTTAGGTAACATAAATCTATTTCGGCAAATCACGGTTTTGGGCAATGAGTTGTTTGAACTCATGCCTTCTTCGGGTAACCATCTAACTCTCTTAAGCCCAATTTTAGATTCTTTAATACATACGTCTTTGAAAGGTTGTTTCTTTCTTATTCTATTTCGGACACATCATAATAGAGTATCATCGTACCTGGACTTGCAAGCCATGTCACAACACATTAGCTGTTCTTCTTATTTAAAAAAGGTATTATTTACCATCGAAAAGATTTAAAATTGTGCACAAATTCATCCTTGAAAGCGCATGAACACAAACCACTTTCTCTCTTCAATACTTTATCTATGATGGTCATCTCTTTTTTAAATTCAAAAACCATTGTTAATGGGGAACATGATCACTTATAAAATAAGTAAAACATCCCTTTCATTAACTCATAAAGACAGTAGAATTTGTACTTAACAGGATCAAACAATTAACAATTCGTATACCCCATTCTAAACGTGTAAAATTGATGAATTGCATAGAAAAAAAGGGAATTACATATCCCATGCTCTCATCTAATTTCTCAATCTAAACATCACATGGTTACTCCAAAAAAAACACTTCGAGTTTAGGACTTCATACCATAATTTTTTCAACACTTCATCAAGATGCAATATTTTCAACACAAGTTTATCAATGATCATGAAACAATTTCGTATATACATTTATATAATCTTTAAAACTAATTTGAAAACAGTAAATCCATGCCCATAGGGTTTAGGATAGTCCCACATACCTTAAGTTCCTTAGTTTGAAGAATGGAACGCTAATCTTGAAAATTTTCTTGAGAATCTTGAATTAAAACTCTTGAGTTCTTGATCATTGGGGAATAAAAGTTGAATCTTGCTCTTGGGATTAGGTTAGGGTTTCTTGGAGAGAAAAGTGAAAAAGAATGGGAAAATAACGCTTAAACCGATGTCTTAACTTGTATTTTTACGACTTGGCTTGAGTGAAAAAGACTTAATTGCCCCTTAGACATTTAAATTCGTACCCGGATTGCATTTTGGAGGCTCATCGCGATGCGGTCTAATCGCGGTGGCTTACTAGTCCTGACGAAAATGATCATAACTTTTTGCGTGGGTATCGAATCAAGGCAAAATTGGTATAGTTGGAAAGATGACTCAATTATATATAATTTGGTGGGTATTTAGTTGAAAAATTCCACATACATCAAATGTTATACACTTTTAAAGTTGACCCTTGTAGAATCGAATACCAAACTTTGGACGAATCAAAGATTCTTAGCTCAACTTTGTTCTAAGCATTTTTCACCACATAACCACTTTACACACTAGAATAAAGATCATGACACGTGAATTTAAATATAAATCGTGGTATTAGAGTTTACACACGTAGGAACGACGATTCGATTTCTAGCTCAAAAATGTGAGGTGTTACTGTACATCATAAATTATTTATAGAATGAAGTTGCACGTAAAAGTCATTTACATACAAATCCCTTTTTTGTAGGTATTACAACGTTAGTGCCACGTCAAAATCCTACTAAATCTTTAACGTAAAATAATCGTTCGTAAAATATTAGTTTGCTAATGACTTTTTTCGTGCAGTTATAAGAGTATCTTATGTTTTCCCTTGATTAAACAATATTCCCTCAGTTTCATATTAATTGCCGTCTTTCTATTAATACATATCCTAAATTATTTTTTCACTTACTAAATTAAGATATTTTATCTTTATAATTAATATTTATTCAAACTAAAAATAAGTTATTTGTACAGTTTCAAATATTTTCTTAGGGTAAATTAGTAAAACCACTTATTTTATTTTTGATTTCTTAAGAGATAAATTAGTAAAAATATTCTTGTTGTTTATGATTTTTTAAAAAGCTTGTAAAAAAACGTAGACAACTAATACGGAACTGAAGAAGTTCAAGATGATAATGTGCAACTCCTGACCATTAGACTAAAAATAAACCATAAAAGATATCTTTGGTCTACAGTAGTCTTGTGAATTGTATTTTTAATTTTTCCAATTCACAATGTTTAATTATTTTTTATTTCAAGTATCTGGTGGTCCAATTGACAATTTTTTCAAGGACTTGTCATACAATTTTTGGGGTTTTTTTTTTTAAAATAACTTTCTTAAAATTTGTAAAATGCCAGAGAGTGTATTAGAAGAGTTTTGGGGTATATGAAGTTTGGATGATTGACAACAGTGCATGAAGCACTTTGTAAAGCTGTTCCGAGGATACATTGTCCAAATTAACTTACTTGACTAACAAAGGAAATAATACAAGCGTGCAAGAATAAAGGTAGAGATAATGAACAACCTAGATAAATTCAAAACAATTTTCATGTTTTGAACAAAAGAGTTGGAGGAGACTACAACACTTGAAGAGATTTGAATTTGAAATAAGTAGAAGTCCCACTCGAAATGTAATTCTACTATACATGAGAGTCCTAATGGATAAAGGAGATTGATTCGATGTAGAACTCCTTGGAGAGTTGAGGTTAAATAGAGTGAGTGACTGTCACAGTCACTCACGCACTTACAAAGAAAAAAAATATTTATCCAATTGACTTAGCAGTGTGTAGCTTGAAGACTAAAGGAACACGTTGTTGAACCTGGTCCTGATACTTAGAAAGATAAGGAGTGTTAGTCTTTATATATTAGGGTTGGTTCTTGAGTTGTAGCTTTGATGTAATTCTAGTCTCAGTGAAGTATAAACTGAATTAGGATTATTGTCTTCAAGTTAGGAAACTCGAAAAATTGGGATCACCTACCATGGGAGGTTTGTGAGTTTTGTTTGAATAGGAGTTAGAGTCTATAATTTCTTGATTACAGAAGTCTTGTAATTTAGTGTTGCTGAGACTCAATTTTCTTTAACGAAGTTGGGGTGAAATCTTGTAGAGGTCTAGGTCATGATTTTTGACATCTTTTTTACTCGAGTATTTTCCACGTGAAAATACTGATTCATTTACTTATAAAGTTCACTACATAGTTGAAACATGTTAGGAAACTTGTTTCACTCTTAGATTGCTCTTAAGTGACTATAAGTAAAATTAATATAAGATCTAATATAAGATCATGATGAACTCCACACCACCTATTGGACATAGTGAAGATGAGTTAACAACTTGACCCCACTCTTTGATTGTTCTCATTTCATTTGGTGGAAGGCTAGGATGAAAATGTATCTTCAAGTTGAATACTATGAATTATGGGACAAGATTATTGATGGACCAACAATTCCTATGAAGACAGTTGATGTAGAAAAAGTGAAAAAGGTTAGAAATGAATTCATTCCTGAGGATCTTGTTGTACTAAGGAAAAATGCAAAAGCCAAAAACATTCTTGTTTTTGGTCTTGGTCCTGCTGAGTGAAATAAGGTTTCAAATTGTACCATCGCTAAACAAATCTAGGATGCGTTGGTAAATACACATGAAGAGACTGGTCAAGTAAGGAAATTTAGAATTGCCTTACATTTCAATAAATATGAGGCCTTCTAAATGAAGAAAAATGAATCACTACAAGAAATCATAACTAGATTGACCTCCTTGGTTAATGAATTGTCATTTTTAGGGAAGGTTCTATCTACTGAGGAATAGGTAGAGAAGTTTTGAGAGTCTTTCCTAAATCCAAAGGGCAAGTTATGGTTATAGCAATAAGAAAAGCAAAGGATATCACTAGAATATCTATGGATGAGATAGTTGGAAATCTAAAGACATAAGAAAATAACACGGATGATCTAAAAAGGATGAAGTGGTTAAAAAAATCATTGGCACTAAGGGCATCTAACAATGATGAATCTGAACTGCATGAAGAACAAATGACATTCATCACTAAGAACTTGTAACACCCCAACTTAGGATAAGAAATCTCATATTAGCAAAACATAAGAGAGATGTTGGGTATATAAGTAGCCATGTCTTTCACTCTACTGACACATTTTTAAAGTTGTGAGGGCCTAGGTCCAAAGAGGATAATTTCACTAGTGGGTTGGGTCATTATAAAAGGTATCAGAGCCACTCCTTTGTCATCCTTGTTGATATATGCTAGAGTTTAAACTAAGTTAATGAAAATCTTGATAAGGTGGGGAAAACCTTAGTTCTGAGTCTAGGCAAATCTCATTCAGTGGGGAAAACTTCAACGAGGATGCTGAGTCCATAAGCGAGGGTGTATGCAACACCTTAACTTAGGATAAGGAGTTCGATATTGCAAAACATAGGAGAGATACTGGGTATATAAGTAAAGATATTTTCACTCTAGTTATGCATTTTAAGGCCTTGCTGGTTTAGGACTGGAGTGGAAAATATCACCAATAGGCTGGACTATTACAGAACTTCAAGAAGTTTTTAAGAAAAGGAATCTAACAAGAAAGGAACAAGTAGCAAGAAACGGACCAGTGAGAATTATCAGGTTGGATGTTACAAATATGGTAAAACTGATCTTCTAATTAAGGGTTGTTCTCTTTGAGAAAGTAAGTGGAAAAGAGAGAGCTAAAAAATACTAATGAAAAAAGCAAAAAAAATAGAAAGGAAGGATATGTTATTATAACTATTTGGGGTTCAGACTCAGAAGAATCAGATGATGAGGATATTGATGAAGTTGATGTCATGGCCATTGGTGACTCAGACATGGAAGGAGAAGAAGAAATAACCTCAGAGGAAAGAATTCTTGAACTAAATGTAAAGTTGCATCCATTTTTAAAAAGAAAGATTATTTCACAAATGAGTGCCTTAATTGATGATTTTCAAGAACTAACATCTGATAGGAATGAAATATTCAGTAGTCTTGCATGCTTAAAGTTTGATTACATTAATCTAGAAGCTTCCAAGATCACTATTGAAAAGGAAAACTACACCCTAAAGGACTAGGTTAACATGGTTGATTTATCAAACCCGAGTCATAAGTCTGATATTTTAAAACTATCTCTTTTTGAAAAGGGAAAAAATGGTATGAGTAAGGAACAGGAAAGAATCGAGTCAAATCTTAACAAGTGTAAACAAAATTACTTGTAAAAGAAGAAAGGGTGAAATAATTAACTTAGGAAGTGTCTAAACTAAAAATGGATCGAGATAGAGCAAATAGATGAACTAACTTTTCCAGAATTATCAATAAGCTGAGTAAAACAACTCACAATGAAAAGACTGGATTAGGATTTTATAAGAGAAAAATTGCAATAGGAGATCTATGTTACATATGTGGAAAGCTTGGACATCCTAATACTAAGTGTCCAATTACTAGAAAGAGAAGGGATAGAAGCATAAATCTAGAAATAAAAAATGACTTCAAGTTAACTCAGGCTTATACAAATCTATGTTACATATGTTGAAACATTGGACATCATAATACTAAGTGTCCAGTTGCTAGAAAGAGAATGGATAGAAGTATAAATCTAGCAATAAAAACTGACTTTAAGTTAGCTCAGGCTAATAGAAAATGAGTTAATACTATTCAGAGTAATAGGTTTTGAAACCTATTATCTCAGTGGGCTCAAAAGAACTTGATTTATCCTTTTGATCATAAGAAAGAAACCAAGCTAGTCTGGGTTCCTAACACTAACCCCTAATCTATTTTGTAGGTAAGAGTGAAAGGGGGTAAGCGACACTACTACATAGATAGTTCTTTCTCAAGGTGTACGACTGGAGATAAACAAAAATTCCTTTCACTCACTATATTTGAAGGGGGAATGTGTCATTTATAGATGGTAAAAAGGTACTATCACTAAAGTTGGGAAAATTAGCAGATTTGAATAAAGAGCCTTGGAAGAAGTCTATTATGTAGATGGACTAAAACTTAATTTATTCAGGATTTCACAACTCTCTGACAATGGAAACAAGGTAAATTTTACCTTTGTAGGCTGTAAGGTGAAGAAACTGGATATAAAGGAGATTGTTTATCTTCTAGGAGACATAGAAATGTGTACACAGTGGATATCATAGGAATATCTGGTACAAGGTTAATGTAAGACTCTGCAAAATACTAGTCATTTTTGTCCTATATAGCATGCCCATAAGAGGTCCCAGATGTAGAAAATTTCAGCTAAGTGTCAAGACTTAGAATCATTTTTAGACTTTAAAATTGGAGGATCTTATTTTCGATCTTTCCGACCTTAGTATGTCGATTTTCAAGTTGATTCATGATAAGGGTCACTTGTAGGTTATCTCAGTTGAGTTTTGGATTTTTCAAACTAGCGTGAGGGTGAGTTTGGATGTCCAAAATGACAAGGGGTCACGATAAGGCCATGCCACGAGGGCCAGTTAACCCAGGCTCAGGGTTGCATCGTGAGGGTTGCTTGACCTAAGTAGGTGTTGCATTGAGAGGGTTGCTTGACACAAGCAGGGTTCATGGCGTGATGGGGACCGGTCCAACATTCTTTTATATGGGTTTGTGGGGGTAAATGGATCATTTTTCCCTTACATTATTCATCCTTAACACAAAATTTGATATCCCAAAGGGCAAAACTCATACTTTATGCATAGAATCCTCTCAATAATGAAACCCTAGTTCATCAAGCTCAAGATCAAGTTCTAAGAAATCCCCAACAATCTTCATGAGTTCTGTCACTCAGGTATTTTACATGTTCATCCTTGGGTTTCCTTCCACCATTAGAGTTCAAGATACCCTTTTAAAAACTTGAATTATGATTCCCATGCTATGAATTAAATTATGCTTATGTTTATGTTGTTGTATGGGTTTTAAGTTAAGATATTTTATGAGTTCCATGAACTTATGTTAGCATGTGTGTTGAATTATGAATCTCTTATGTCAAAACCCTTGAGTTTGCAAGATTACATGTTGAAGTTATGATGCCCTATATGTTATTCTTCATGTACCACAATCATGCTCCCCAAGTGTTTGATAAAATATCCATGTGAATTGAATAGTGTAATCAGGACATATTAGCATGTATTCTCATCCATGTACAAGTTCATAACCTCCAAGTGTTTGACTAAATACCTCAATGAATGAATTGTGAACAATTGAATATTTCTATGCTTTGAAGATTTATCATGCTTTATTATTGATGCTATCGAGTCCTGGGGGTTATTATTACTCGAAATCTAGTTGTTTAATTAGTTGCAGTAGTTATAGAATCTTTCTAGTAAAGGTCAAGAACAGTAGTACTCGGTCAGTTAGCAGAACTCAGTGCAGTTCAGTCAGTCAACACGATCAATGTCAGTTCAGTCAAGCCTAGTACAGTCTAGTGATCAGTTTAGTGTCAATTTAGTTGAGGGTAGGATTCAGCACTGAGCGAACTCAGGGATGGGGGCATTTCTACCAGTAGAGGCTTTGGCCCTTAATAATAGTCCCTGCATTACAAAAATCCATAGACAACATAGGGTAAGTCATCCTCCTTCCAGACTAGGGTTGACGCAATCATATCTATATATATATATATTCCATGAGTCTTCCTGCCAGATTAGGGTTGACCCAGCATTGTTAGTATCCCGTGGCAAGGTGTTAACACCATTCCAACTGGGGTCATAGGTTAGACCCCAACTCAGTTTATAAATTGGGGTATGTCGGTTAGATGATAACTTCTATAGTTACAGTTTCAGTCTCAGTATTCAGTAAAGAACTCAGGTAGTTCTACAGAACCATGACTATCAGTTATCAGTTACCTAGCCATCAAAAATCAATACCTCAGTATCAGTCTAAACTTTAGCTATTAGTATTCAATTATTAGAACTTAGTACTTCAGTTTCAGTCTAATTCAAACTGATGTTATATGCACAGTATTGCATATTCAGCGTGTTCAGTAGTTGCAGTTTTGCATGTACTCTCATTTAGTTATTTCATGATGTTTAGCAAGTCAGTTATCATATCATGCATATGAACCCATATATATCGGCCTACCTCACTTAGTATACCAGTACATTCCATCTACTAACGCATACTCTTTCTTTTCGCTATGGTATCTCATATCATAGGTTCAGATACTCAGGGTCCTGACTGTACTAAACAGTTTAGGTCATCAACAGTAGATTTAGTGGTGAGTCCTCATGTGTTGAGGATAGATATTATCTATATTAGTATTTACGTTAGCTCAGTAGTTATTTTAGTCAGAGTTAGTTGGGGGTTTGTCCCATCAACTCCATATTCAGACAGATAGAGGCTTTTAGACTAGAACAGTTAGATATGCAATTTTTCAAATGTTATTATCAGTACACTCAGTATTTATTTCATTATTTTGAGAACCTTATGGCATGTTCATTTATACTTTTAGTATTATTATTCAGTGCTCACAGTATGTACTAGTCATGGGTTAGCTTGTGATCCTCTAGGGTTATAAGCACTATGTAACATCCAGGGTGTAGACTTGGGGCGTTAAAAACTTGGTATTAGAGCCAAAGGTGATAAGGAGTCCTAGGGAGTTTGAAATCTACGTCAAATAGAGTTTTGTGCATGGGTGTGTAGCGCACCACATTTATGGACAAGAGGCTATGAGACATTTTAGGAAAAGTTTCCCTTCTTTCAGTATTCATGTTGTGCGCGTGAGCATGATCTCAAGTTAAACTATTTGTCTAATCCATTTTTCCTTCCATTTATAGAACATGTCTCTCAAAAAGACCAACAGAAGAAGAACTGTAAACCAGCCAGCACCTCCGCACGTTCAGGAAGATTCCCTGAATGATCATGTTTCTCACGAAAAATTCAAAGCAACTTTCACCACTCTAGCCCATTCTGTGGCAGCTTAGAATGAACGTACAACAGTTGTTCAGGTGAACCCAGTGGACAATACTGTTGCAGGTAGAATTCGGGACTTTACGCAAATGAACCCTTTTTTATTTTTAGGGTCTAAGTTTAAAGAGGACCCATATAAATTCCTTGAGATGGTGCAGAAAGTAACAAAAATTATGGGGGTAATCGCTAGTGAGATAGCTGATTTAGATGCCTATCAGTTGTAGGATGTAGCTCATACATAGTTTAAGCAGTAGAAGGCAGATAGGGTCGTATATGTAGGGCCTATAGAATGGGAGGAGTTTGCTACTACCTTTATAGATAGGTTCTTCCCATTGGAGTTAAGGGAATCCAAGGTTTTAGAGTTCAATAACCTGAAGTAGGGAAGCATGACAGTTAAGGAGTATTCTCTCAAGATTACTCAGTTAGACAGATATGCTCATCATATATTAGTTGATAGCAGATCTAAGATGAGAAGGTTCGCGTCTAGTGTGTTCAACGACATGGTTAAGGCGTGTAGGACCATAATGCTGATTAAGGAGATACACTTAGCTAGGTTGATGTTTCATGCTCAACAGATAAAGAAACATAAAACTAAGGAGAAAGAGAGAAGAATAGGGGGTCTAGAATAGGTAGCTTCAACTTCACTCAACATATGGCAGAGAGTGGTAGTCATCCTTATTTTCACCCAAAATCTTCAGTTCCAGCTCTATCCTCATCCAGTGCTCCAGTGCCTAAGTTCAGAAATAGTAATAAGGATATGACACTAGGCTCTAAATCTTATGGTAGTGTTAGATGTGATCAAAAAAATCTTCTTTGCCAGAAGAGTTGCAGAAACCATCATGGTGTCTGCAGGGCTGGCAGTGATGTATGTTTTGGATTTGGAAAGCCAGATTATAGAATCAGAGAGTGTCCTCAGGTGGATTTCCAGAGTTAATATAACCATCTCCCAGCTTAGTTCGGTCGCCTATCTCAGCAGGGTGCCACTTCTAGTACCACCAATGGGCAATGTCCAAACAGTCTTTAGGCACTTCAGTCCCGACAGGATCAGGAAAGTTCTCCTGATGTGGTCACTGGTACGTTACAAGTTTACCATTTTCATATTTATGCTTTGCTAGATCCAGGAGCTTCTTTGTTCTTTGTAACTCCTTAAATAGTTGTTGACTTCGGATTCAGTCCCAAAATCCTAGTAGAGCCCTTCTTAGTCTTTACCCCAGTGGTTAAGTCTATCATAGACCGGCGTGTATACAGGAACTGTCTGATTATGGTGTCTCAAAAAGTTACTTCAGCAGACTTAGTAGAGCTAGAGATGATAGATTTTGATGTCATTCTTAGCATGGATTGTCTTCATTTATGCTATGCTTCAATTGATTGTAGAAATAGAGTTTTCTATTTTCAGTTCCCGAATAAACCCATCCTAGAATAGAGGGGTAGTACTTCAGCACTTAAGGGTTAGCTGGTTTCATACCTTAGAGTGAGAAAAATGATATCCAAGGGTTATGTCTATCATCTCATTCAAGTTAAAGATTTTAGTTTTGAGACTCCTAATCTTGAGTTAGCTCCAATAGCAAGTGAATTTCCAGATGTGTTTCCCAAAGATTTTTTCAAAATTCCTCCTGAAAGGGAAATTGACTTTGGAATAGACCTTCTTTCAGATACTCAGCCCATCTCTATTCTTCCATACAGAATGGCTCCAGCTGAACTCAAAGAGTTAAAGAAACAGTTGAAGGATCTCCTAGATAAGGGATTCATAAGACCCAGTGTCTCCCTGTAGGGCGTACTAGTTCTATTCGAGCGTATTAAAGACGGTTCTCTTTGAATGTGTATTGACTACCATTAGTTGAATTTAGTCACAGTCAAGAATAAGTATTCACTTTCTAGAATCGATAATTGATTTGACCAACTTCAGGGTGCCTGTTACTTTTCTAAGATAGACCTTAGATCAGGCTATCATTATCTCAGAGTTAGAGAATGTGACATTCCCAAAATAGCTTTCAGAACCCAGTATGGTCACTTCAAATTTCTAGTCATGTCATTTGGTCTTACCAATGCCCCAGCAGATTTCACGGACATGATGAACTGTGTGTTCAAGCAGTACTTCGACATGTTCGTCATAGTCTTCATTGATGACATTCTTGTCTACTCCTGTAGTGAACATGATCATGTAGGCCATCTCAGAATATTGCTACAAACTCTCAGAGCCCATAAGTTGTTTGCCAAATTTAGTAAATGTGAAATTTGGCTAAGGTTAGTATCTTTCCTTGGTTATATATCTCCGATGATGGCATTAGAGTTGATCCTCAAAAGATCAAAGCAGTGATAAACAGGCCCAAGCCTATCTCTTCGTCAGATATCAAGAGTTTCTTGGGTTTGGCTAGCTATTACTGAAAGTTTGTTGAAGGATTTTTGTCTATTGCATCCCCCATGTCCAGATTGACTTAGAAGAAAGTCAAATTCCAGTTTTTAGATTTTTGTGAGAAGAGTTTTTAGGAGTTGAAGACTCAACTCACTACAGCCTCAGTTTTGACATTACCCAATGGTTCAAATGGATTTGTTGTGTATTGTGATGCTTCCAAAGTTGGTTTGGGGTGTGTTTTAATGCAGAAGGGTAAGGTTGTGGCCTATGCCTCTAGACAACTTATGCCCCATGAAAAGAATTACTCTACCTATGATCTAGAGTTAGCAATTTTTGTGTTTACCTTAAAGATTTGTAGGAACTATTTGTATGGAGTGCATGTTGATGTGTTCACAGAACACAAAATCTTGTACTATGTATTTTCTCAAAAAGACTTAAACTTGCGCCAGAGAAAGTGGTTAGAGTTTTTGAAAGATTATGACATGAGTGTTCTGTATTATATTTGAAAGACCAATGTAGTGGTTGATGCCCTCAGTAGATTCTCCATGGGTAGTGTTGCTCACGTTGAGGATGGTAAGAAGAAGTTAGTTCAGGAAGTTCATCAGCTTGCCAGACTAGGTGTCCGTTTGGTTGATTCATCTGGGGGTAGTGTATGGGTGCAAAATAGTTTGGAATTATCTTTGGTTTCTGAAGTAAAAGAAAGTAGGACAGAGATTCCAGTTTAGTTAAGCTGAAAGAGTCAGTCAGATACCAAAAGGTAGAGGTTTTCTCTCAAAGGGGAGATGGTGTGTTGCATTGTCAGGGTAGATTATGTGTGCCATGTATGGATGGAATGAGATGGAGAATTCTTGTAGAAGCGCATAATACACGTTACTCGATTCATCCCGGGGCCACTAATATGTATTGTGACTTACAGGAAGTCTATTGGTGGAGTGGGATAAAAAGACACATTACAGAGTTTGTAGCTAAGTGCTCCACGTGTTAGCAGGTTAAGGTTGAGCATCAGAAGCCTAGTGGGTCTATCAAGGAGTTCAATATTCTAACTTAGAAGTGGAAGTAAGTGAACATGGATTTTATGATGGGTTTGCCTCGTACTCATTGTTAACATGATTTGATTTGGGTCATTATGGACAGGATGACCAAGGCAGCCCATTTCTTGCCAGGTCATACCTCTTATTCAGTCGAGGACTATGCCAGGCTATATATCAGAAAGTTAGTTAGGTTACACGGTGTCCCATTGTTCATTATTTTAGATAGAGGTACACAGTTCACCTCTCACTTTTAGAAAGCTTTTTCGAAGGGTCTTGGTACCCGAGTTCACCTTAGCACAGCCTTTCACCCTCAGACAGAAGGTCAAGAAAAAAGGACCATTCAGACTTTAGAAGATTTGTTGAAAGCGTGTGTTGTTGACTTTAAGGGCAGTTGGGATGACCACTTACCTTTGATTGAGTTCGCGTATGATAACACCTATCATTCCAGTATTCGGATGACTCCATTTGTGGCCCTTTATGGAAGAAGTTGTAGATCTCCCATTTGTTGGTTTAAAGTAGGTGAGGATATAGTAGTAGGGCCTTACTTGGTGTTTGACGCCTTAGAGAAAGTGTAATTAACCAGAGAGAGTCTTATGACAGCTCAGAGCCAATAGAAATCATATGAAGATGTGAGAAGAAAAGATCTCGAGTTTGAGATTGGCAACCTTGTGTATTTGAAAATCTCTCCTTTGAAGGGAGTGGAGAGATTTGGCAAGAAGGGGAAGCTTAGCCCTTGATATGTTGGTCCATATAAGATTCTCACTCATCTCGGTAAGATATCTTATGAGCTTGAGTTGCCTACGTACTAAGCATCAGTGCACCCAGTGTTTCATGTCTCCTTGCTAAAGATGTGCACTGGTGACCAAACAGTTGTAGTCCCTGTAGAGAGAGTGGATATTCGGAACAGACTCTCTTAAGAGGAAATCCCAGTTGAAGTCCTTGATAGTCAGATTCGCAAATTAAGGAACAAAGAAGTTCCTTTGGACAAAGTTCTATGGTGGAATTAGTCCATTGAGGGAGCTACTTGGGAAGCAGAAACAGACATACAAACCAAGTATCCTTACCTTTTCTCTGTAAAATCAAACTCAACCTAAGGTAACAATCTTTCTTAGATTTATTCTATTCTATGCTCTGTTACAGTTGCATAATATTTTCATATCATTCATGCATTTATGAAATAGTTCAGTTATGTGTCATGTCTCCAGAATTTAGTCATGCTTCAGTTATACATGTCATTATAAGTACAGTTCCTATCAGTTCGGTCAGTCTCATTTGAGGATGAATATTCCCAAGGGGGACATATTGTAAGACCCCACAAAATCCTAGTCAGTTAGGTCCTATATAGCATGCCCAAGAGGTCCCAGACTTAGAAAATTTCATCCAAGTGTCAAGACTTAGAATCATTTTTAGCCTTCAAAATTAGAGGACCTATTTTCGATCTTTACAACCTTAGTATGTTTATTTTCAAGTTGATTCATGATCAGGGTCACTTGTACGTCATCTTGGGTGTGTTTTGTATTTTTCAAACTAGCGTGAAGGAGAGTTTGGATGTCTAAAACAGCAAGGGGTCGCAATAGAGCCACGCGGCAAGGGACAGTTGACTCAGGCTCAAGGTCGCATCGCGAGGGCTGCTTGACCTAATCAGGGTTTACTTTGTGAGGGCCGCTTGAGCCAAGAAGGGGTCACGGAATGATGGGGACCTGTCCAATATTGTTTTATCCAGGTTTGTAGGGGCAAATGGATTATTTTCCCCTTATATTATTCAGCCTTCACACGAAATTTGATATCCTAAAGGAAAAAACTCATTCTTTATGCACAAAATCCTCTTAATAAAGAAACCCTAGTTTATCAAGCTTAAGATCAAGTTCCAAGAAATACACAACAATCTTCACTAATTCTGTCACTCAAGTATGTTAGATGTTCATCCTTGGGTTTCCTTCCACCCTTGCAGTTCAAGAACCCTTTTCAAAACTTAAATTATGATTCCCATGCTATGAATTGAATTATGCTCATGTTTGTGTTGTTTTATGGGTTTCAAGTTAAGATATTTTATGAGTTCCGTGAACTTATGTTAGCATATGTGTTGAATTATGGATCTCTCATGTCAAAACCCTTGAGTTTTCAACATTACATGTTTAAGTTATAATTCCCTATATGTTATTCTTTATGTACCAGAATCATGCTCCCCAAGTGTTTGATAGAATATCCATGTGAATTGAATTGTGTAATCATGACATGTTAGCATGTGTTCTCATCTATGTACAAGTTCATAACCTCCAAGTGTTTGACTAAATTCCTCAATGAATAAATTGTGAACAATTGACTATTTCTATGCTTTCAAGATTAATCATGCTTTATTATTGATACTATCGATTCCTAAGGTATTTATTATCTGAAATCTAGTTGTTTACTTAGTTACAGTATTTATAGAATAGTTCTAGTAAAGGTCAAGAATAGTACTACTCATTCAGTTAGCAGAACTCATAGAACTCAGTCCAGTTCAGTCAGTCAACACGATCAGTGTCAGTTCAGTCAAGCCTCGTACTGTCTAGTGATCAGTTCAGTGTCGATTCAGTTGTGAGTAGGATTTAGCACCGAGCAAACTCAAGGATGGGGGCAGTTCTGCCAGCAGAGTGTTTGACCCTTAGTAGTAGTCCCTGTGTTACAAAACTATATAGCCAGCATAGGGTAAGTCGTCCTCCTGCCATACTAGGGTTGACACAAATATATATATTTATATATATATATATATATATTTCATAAGTCTTCCTGATAGATTTGGGTTGACCCAGCATTGTTAGTATCCCATGGCAAGGTGCTAACACCGTTCCATCTAGGTTCACAGGTTGGTCCCCAACTTAGTTTATAAATCAGGGAATGTCAGTTAGATGATAACTCCAATAGTTATAGTTTCAGTCTCAGTAATCACTAAAAAACTCAGACAGTTCTACAGAACCATGGCTATCAGTTATCAGTTACCTAGCCATCTGAAATCAGTACCTCAGTATCAGTCTAAACTTCAATTATCAATATTCAGTTATCAAAACTCAGTACTTTAGTTTCATTCTTATTCAGACAGACGTTATATGCACAGTATTACATATTCAGCATGTTCAGTAGTTACAATTTTGCATGTACTCTCATTTAGTTACTTCATAATGTTTAGTAAGCTAGTTATCATCTCATGCATATGAACCCATGTATATCATCCTACCTCACTTATCATAACAATATATTTCACGTACTAATGCTTACTCTTTCTTTGTGCTATGATGTCTCATATCATAGGTTTAGATACTCAGGGTCCTGACCGTACTTAGTAGTTCAGGCCATCAGCAGCAGATTCAGTGGTGAGTCCTCATGTTTTGAGGATAGAGTTTATCTATATCAGTATTTCAATTAGCTCAGTAGTTATTTCAGTCAGAATTAGTTGGGGGTTTGTCCCATCAACTCCATATTCAGACAAATAGAGGCTTTCAGTCTAGCACAGTTAGATATATAATTTATCAGATGATATTATCAGTACACTCAGTATTTATTTCAGTATTTTGACAACCTTATAGCATTTTCAGTTATACTTTTGCATATACTTTCAATTTTATTATTCAGTGCTCACAATAGGTACCTGTCATGGGTTAGCTTGTGATCCTCCGGGGTCGTAAGCACCGTGTGATGTCCTGGGTGTAGACTCGGGGTGTTACAGTTAACATGTCTTAGTGTAATTGAAAATGACTCCCTCTGTCAAAGCCAGCATTGCTTTCGTTGGATCAACTGGCATAAGCAGCTTAGACATGCAAGTCTGATACAACTGAACAAACTAGATTCTAAGGATATGGTGGTGGACTTTCCAAAAACTAAGTTCAAAAAAGAAAATGTTTTTAGTGTATGTGTAAGGGGGAAGAAGGTAAGTTCATCCTTCAAAACTAAGAACCATTTCATCACAGCCAAGTGCCTTGACTTGGTCAACATGGACCTTTATGGATCGATGAAGGTACAAACAAGAGGAGGAAAGATGTATTTTTATGTAATAATTGATGATTGTTCCATGTTCACCTAGACACTATTTTTAGCTTCTAAGGAGGATGCCTTTGATGTATTTTCAATCTTCATTAATAAAATAGGAAATAAGTTGGGTACCTCCCTAATTTCCATAAGATTTGACCATGGATTGAATTAGAAAATGCAAAGTTTTTGGAATTTTGTTCAACAAATGGAATAGATCATAATTTCTATGCTCCTAAAACTCCACAACAAAATAGAGTAGTATAAAGAAAATATAAGACCTTGGAAGATATGGCTAGAACAATGATGTTTGTAGGAAATCTTGTAAAGAATATGTAACACCCCAGATTTTTGGTCCTTAAGAATTTCTTGAATTTTGAACATACTGCCAAGACTACAACTCACTGTACGAGTTGTAGGGTGTCTATACGGGTCATAGGACCCAATCATAGTATGCCCAGTAAAGACTGACCTAACTTTTTCCTTGATAATGACTAGATTTAACAAGTCATGAAGTTTACTAAAGAGTCATAGCATGCTTCCGTAAGAAACCTATTGTAGGTGCCTAGGTTATTACAACTAGGACTTTATGATTCGTAAGGTCTATGTACGATTCATAGGTTATGAGTCATAAGGAAACTTGATGAGTCATGTACTAAACTCGTAGGGTCAAAAGTTTGAATGCCTAGAGACACTATTTTGACAACGAGTCAACTGAACAACTTATAGCTAGTCGTTATGAGTCGTAAGGTGACCCATAACGACTGGCGGCAACTTTCAGCATATTTAAGTGGGGGCATTTTTTTCAATTACCTCTTTCTCCACTTAGACTTCATGCCCATAAAACACCAAAAAGAGGTTATTTTTAACATTTTAACCTATAAAACATATCTCTTCTCTCTTAAAATCCCCAAAGTCAAGAGCACCTAGGGTTTGCAAAATTTTGACATTAGAACTTCCAAGGGGTAGTTTCTCTACATAATTATGATACTTTTAGGTATGTTTCTCTGCCCCAAAGCATATTTTATTAAAAACATGTATTTAAATTGTTATTCATGTGATTTAAGTATAGTTTATGAATACGGGTTTGAGGGTTTTGGAATGAATGTTCTTAAATTAGATTCCCATGGTTTTATATGCAATGTTTATACTTTATCAATGGTTTTTGAATGAATTGGGTGTATGGGTATGGGAATTGGAATGGGGGTTGAGGTATTCCCCCAAATTGATGTTTTTTGGACTTGAAATTAGTTTTAAATAATTATGTTCCCTCAACCCACTTCTAAAGTTGGTTTTGAAATATGGATTGTCATATGCTTTGACTTACTTTCCTATACTATTGCATTGCATAAATGTTTAAACTATAAACATGGATTTTAAAGGCCTTGTTGGCTATGTTTTCATTTAATGAACAAAGGGGGTCGAGGCATTTCCTTAATTTGATTTGATAAACTAAAGGAGGTCGAGGCATTCCTCCAACTTAACTTAATGAACAAAGGGGGTCAAGGCATTCCCCCAATTTTATTTGATAAATTAAAGGACTTTGAGGCATTCCTCCAACTTAACTTAATGAAGAAAGGTGGTTGAGACATTTCCCCAAGTTAATGGAATTATAATGGCATAATTATGACCTTGCAAGAGAAATAGTATGATGATACGTGTGATGTTCCTTAATGTATAATTCCTTAGTTAAATAAATGCGTTATATGAAACTAGTTTTAATTGGTCTTAATGGGAGTTATGTAGCAAAACTGTGAAGGTGGAGGTTTCGAAGGACTGACACTAAAAACTCATATTTGCCGACGTGAGGGTAGGTTTCAATGATTATGTACATGGTTCATACTATTAATATATTTGTATCGTAGATTGACGTAGGGTTGGGGAATTCCTTGGTATTATTTGATACCTCCAGTGCGTGCAATTAACATGCACTGGGGCACTTCAGGGGAGAGCTAAACTTATATCACTCATGGGAGCCTTTTTATGACAGTTGAGCTACATAGTATAGGCTAATGTTTTACTTGCATGCTAAACCTTGTTACCTATTTAAGAATGATATATGTATATATATATATATGATTATGTGCATTGTCTTTGAATGATATTGAAATGTTTGATCATGGCATTACTTTATCCCTTCCTTAAGTTATATTCTGGTGCTCATCCCACTAACTATCTCTGAATGATGTATCCCCATGCGATGTAGGGAACAGGGATACTTCTACTTCTTTTGCACAGTGAGAGGTGCATTCTGGGTTGCCCATGAGTCAGCTTAAAGTGGTGAGCCTCCTTCTTTCGAAAGGCCTATTACTTCTTAATTTAGTTTACATCATACACTATTTTTCTTTGGACTCTTTTTTGGCCTATCATTTGGGGCATGTACCAACTTAGGTTGTCTTTGTATTTGTAGAGGTTTTATGAATTACTGTGGATTGGGAGTTGTTGAACATCTTTAAGTACTTTTGAGTTATCTGATTCTCTATCTTGTTATATATTTGGAATTTGTTGATAGGTGTGTTGTATTCTGTTTGACAAGGCAAAGAGGGCGGTTTCCAATCCTCGATGGACTAGATATACCCATCATGGCCAAGACCTGATTTGGGTCATGACAAAGTTGGTATTAAAGCCTAGTTTAGGTGCCATTGGGTGTCCACAAAGCCATGTCGAATAGAGTCTTTTTTATGGGTGTGTTGTATGCCAAACTTATAAGGCAGTGGATATAAGGCATTTAGGAATGTTTCTTTTTTCTTGTTGTTATATTTTTAAGCTATAGATTATAAGGTCTTGAAAACTCTCAAACCTCTGGTGAATCATATTTCAGATCATGCCTCCTCAAAGATCTAGTGTTTGTGGAAACTTTTCTGTTTTTCTTGAGGACAATACGGATGGAACTCGTTCTACTTATGGAGTTTAGACCTGTTCTAGGATCTCTGCTCCTGATTGCTCTCGTGGGGTTTCACCGGTTCCCACTAGTCCTCTTCGGGATGATGATGTTCATGCCCCACTACCTCAAGAGGATATTTCTAATGTCTAATGTTAAGTTTCTCTATGCTATTCTTCTTTTAACCCAGATAGTGGCCTATCTGTTATGCCAGTTTGGTCCTGTTAATGGGTGAAAAAATAGGGAAGGATGGGAGTAAGGCAAAATAAGAAGTTTAGATATTCAAAGTAGGGTGGAGGTTAGAAAAATAATGGTATACATAGGAAACAATAGAATAAAAAGAGGAATTGGGGGAGTTCTCATGCTACTCTTAGTTCTCCTTATCCTAGGTCTCCTGGTGATCATCGTTTTTAGGCCAATAGTGGGTTTAAGGTACAGGGAGCCCAATTTTGGGCTAGTGGATCTCAGTCATCCCTACCCTATCCTCCTTATTGATTTTGTGTTTAGTTACATTATGGATAATATGTCGAGGGGAGGAATCGGTGTTATAGGTGTGGTCATCTTGGTCACGTGTAGCTATACTACTGGAGCCAATAATGTTCCAGTTTCTAATTCTTCCATTTTTGCACCAAAGGGTGATACCCTTGTACTAGCACTTGTCAAAGTTATCTTTATATTCTTGTCAATTATCAGGACTCTAAGGCCTCTCCTAATGTCGTTATAGGTATGCTAAAACTCGTCTATCATGATGTGCACTGTTTACTTGATTTGGGGTCTACTCTCTCTTATGTGACCCCTTATGTGGCTATTTATTTTGGTTTTGGTCCTGAGTGTATTTTTTATCTCTTCTCTGTGTCTACCCCGGTGGGTGCTTCTGTTGTGACTAGAAGGGTCTATAGGGGTTGTGTGGTATCTATCTGGGGTAGGGAAACCTTAGTGGACTTTATAGAGTTAGATGTGGTTGATTTTGGCATAATTTTGAGGATAGATTATATCCATTTATGCTATGCCTCTCTAGATTGTTGGACCCATAAGGTCATTTTCAAATTTCCTAAAGAATCGATTATAGAATAGGAAGGGAGTTTCTTCGTGCCTAAGGTAAGATCTATTTCATATCTTGGAGCTCGGAAGCTAATTTCTAAGGGGTGTCCTTACCGTTTGATCTATTTTAAAGATTCTAACTCAGAGAGTCCTTCTTTATAATCTATTTTCTTAATTAATGAATTTCTTGAGGTTTTCCCTAATGATCTTTCTGGCATTCCTCCTGATAGGGAAATTGGCTTTGGAATAGATCTTCTCTCAGATACCTATTATATCTCTATCCCTCCCTATAGAATGGATACAACTAGGTTGAATGAGTTTAAGGATCAATTAAAGGACCTTTATGATAAGGGTTTATCCTCCTTAGTGTTTCTGAGTGGGGTGCTCTTATTATTTTAGTGAATAAGAAAGATGGTTTCCTCCAAATATGTATAGATTATTGGCAGTTGAATAAGGAATTTAAGGCTATGTCTTTTGGGGTGGACTAGTATATTATGCGAGGTACTTCGTTAGTGGTGTTTGATTTTTTCTAGACCCTAAGTTTGAACCTTAGATATTGATTATGTTGAAAAAAATGTTATCTTGAGGATCGCGATGCAAGATTTGCGGGATTAAATTTGTAGGCTTGATGGGATGTGTGTAAGAGATTAGGTTGATAACTGAGAAAATATTAGAGTGAGTAATTATTATATATGCCGAAAGTTTAGAGTTAAAGAGATGAATTGGGGTTAAGTTATTAGATGAATAAGAGCATTAGGTTTATAAGAATATGTTGGACCCTAGGCAGTATCTTGTTAGATAAGGTTTTAAGTATGCAAGTGCCTTGTGTACCTATTACATGTACGTGGTGATACCCCTTAGAGTAGAGTATTGTGCTTATAGGTTTAATGAGATAGTGAACTAAGGTTGATCTTGAACGTTTGTCCTACTGGGGAGTTTCAGGGAAGAGTTATTGTAAATCTACTCCTATTATAGCAATTTCCTCCTATTTCGGTTAAGAGGGAATTCTACCAATTTCGTAAGTATTCTATAGTGCCAATGCCTAATGTCTGCATTCTCTATGCCACGTATGTTTGTGCTCCAACCCCTGAATTAGAATCAATAATGGTTCTAAAAAATCTGAGCTTCCAAGTTTTCAACCTCTATGTTATGACACTCATGATCCATGCACTCATGTCTCATATTATGCTTTGTTTCAAAAAGCAATAGTTTCACGCGGTAATCCTTGCCTTATTTCTTGAATATATATAAATCTCGGTTTTATGTTATACGACCCATAATATATGCACTCGCGTTCCTCATCATGCCCGGTTTGAAGGACTCATGCTATGATATGTTTACGCTAGAGAAACCCTCTATTTATGACCTAGATGGTTTCTATGATATATTCCATGCCTAGGGTACCGTATCTATTTTCACGGGTCTCACCTTGAGTGGTATGACTTATGGGGGTCATAATTGAGAAGTAATCCTCCCATCCTTGAGGCTTGTTCTCTAGTTCCATAGTGGCCCTCTTTTTTGGAAGTATGGTAGCGGCTATGGAAGTGTAGTAGTGATATAGTTAGGGGAGTGGATGTTCTCTGATATGAAATTTTATAGGTGACTACTCGATCTAAGTCAATAGGTAAAGATGGAAGGGTAAGAGGGACTTTAGTTATGTGAAACAGATAAGAAAGGGAGATATGGTGAATCCCTTGCAATAGTAAGAAAAGTTAGGATACTATTATTGGATGAGTGTAAAGTATAGGGTCCCATAGCCTATGCTAGCACTTTCAATTCTGATTTAGGTTTCAACATGGAAGGAATATAAAGTTATATACTCAGGCCCTCATAGTTATGTATTTTCGGGGAATGGGGAGAGGATTAGGAAATTAAAATGGTAAAATGTTGGGTTCATTGCTAAAAGAAAAGTAGAGAAGCTTGGTTATATGTACGGGTTACTAGGTGCTTTATTTGAGGTGGAGGAAACTTCTTGGAAAGCTGGAAAGGATATGAGGTCCAAATATTCGTTCTTGTTCCTTGGATTAGACAATCGTGTCGAGGGTATTCATTTCCTTAATCTCTTTGTTTTCTAACTTTGTTAAAGGAAAGCGTGGTTGAGTTTCTATCTTACAATCTTCCTAATGAATAACTTGACTCATCATTCAGGGATGAATGATCCTGGGGGTAGAATGTAACACACCAGATTTTTGATCCTTGAAAATTTCTTGACTTTTAAGCTTACTTCCCAGACTATGACTCATTGTATGAGTCGTAGGGTGTCTATACGGGTCGTAGGACCCAATCGTAGTGTGCCAAGTAAAGACTGACCTATCTTCTAGCTTGGTGACGACTAGATGTAACGAGTCATGAAGACTCCTAATGATTCATAGCGTGTTCTAGTAAGCAACATAGTGTAGGTGCCCGGTCATTACGACTACGACCTTATGAGTCACAAGGTCTATGTATGAGTCGTAGGGTACGAGTCGAAATGTAACTTAATGAGTCATATAATGTACTCGTAGGGTCAATAGTGTGAATGCCTAGAGACATTGTCTTGACTACTAGTCAAAGAAATGACTCGTATCCAGTAGTTATGAGTCGTAAGGTGACCCATAATGATTAGGCGACATCATTTAGCATATTTAAGCAGGGGTATTTTCAGTTACTTGTTTCCCCAAAAAGGGGTTATTTTCAACATTCTAACCTATCAAACACGTCTCTTCTCTCACAAAATCCCCAAAGACAAGAGCACCTCAGGTTTGTAAGAAATTGGCACTAGAGCCTCCAAAGAGTGGTTTCTCTCCATAATTGTGATACTTTTAGGCATGTTACTCTTCCCCAAAGCTTATTTTATTGAAAGCATGTATTTAAGTTGTTATTAATGTGATTTAATTGTGGTTTATGAATATGGGTTTGAAGGTTTTGGAATGAATGTTCTTAAATTGGATTTCTACGGTTTTATGTGTAATTTTTATACTTTATGAATGGTTTTTAAACAAAGTGGATGCATAGGTATGGGAATCGGAATGAGGGTTGAGGTATTCCCCTAAATTGATGTATTTGGACTTGAAATTGGTTTAAAATAATTGTGTTCCCTCAACCCACTTGTGAAATTTGTTTTGAAATATGGATTGTCACATGGTTTGACTTACTTACCTATACTATTTGCATTACATAAATGATTAAACTATAAACATGGATTTTGAAGGCCTTATTGGCTATACTTTGATTTAATGAACAAAGGGTGTCGAGGCATTCCCCTAATTTCATTGATATACTAAAACCATTCTAGGCATTCCTCTAACTTAACTTAATGAACAAAGGGGGTTGAGGCATTCTCCTAAGTTAATGGAATTGTAATTGCATAATTATGAGCTTTCTAACGAAATAGTATGATGATACCTATTCTGCCTTAATGTATAATTCCTTTGTTAAATGAATAGGTTATGTGAAACTGGTCTTAATTGGGCTTAATATGGGTTATGTATCTAAGCCATGAAGGTAGAGGTCCCGAGGGACTGACACTGGAAACTCACATTTGTTGATGTGAGGGTTGGTCTCAATGACTGTGTGCATGGTTCATAGTATAAATATATTTGTATCATTGATTGACAAGGGGTCGGGGAATTTCCTGGTTATCCTTGATACCTCGGTACAGGTGTCTAACACGCATTGGGGTCTTTCAGTAGGGGAACCTAAACCCATATCGCCCGTGTGTGCCTTTTTTGACGTTTGAGCTACATAGTCCAGGCTAATATTTTACTTGCATGCTAAACGTTGTTCCCTATCCCATCATGATATGTATATATGTATATGATTATGTGCATTGTCTTTGAATGATGTTGAAATGTTTGAGCATAGAATTACTTTATCCCTTCACTAATTTATATGCTAGCGCTTATCCCACTAATCGTCTCCGAATGTTTTATCCATACGCAATGCAGGGAATGGAAATACTTCTACTTCTCTTACTTAGTGATTTTGGGTTCTGGGTTTCTCATTATTCAGCTTGAAGTGGTGAACCTCCTTCTTCTAGAAAGCCTATTACTTTTGGGATTAGCTTACATCATAGACTATTTTTCTTTGGACTCTTCTTTATGGATATGGTCGAGGGCATGGCTTGATTTAGTTTGTCTTTGGATTAGTATAGGCTTTGTGGATTATTATGGATTGGGAATTGTTGAACATCTTTAAGTACTTTTGAGTTATCTGATTCTCTATCTTGTTATATATTCGAAATTCATCTGCTTCTAGGTGTGTTGTGTTCCATTTGACTAAGCAAAGGGGTGGTCTTTGATCCTTGATGGACTTCGTCGTGTCTAGGCCTTAGTTCGGGTCATGACAGAATCTTTAGGCTAAGGCCATAAGCAGTGCTCTTTACATTGTGAATAGATGCATGGTTAGGCCCATCCTTGAGAAGACTCTTTAGGAATTACTCAAAGGTACATTACCTAATTTTTCTCATTTTAGGACTTTTGATTGCAAATTTTTCATTCTTAATAATGAAAAAGTTGATTTGAAAATTTGTTGCAAAGAGTGATGAGGGAATTTTTCTTGGGATATTCTCACCATAGTAAAGCTTATAGGATCCTAGATAAAAGAACAAAATATGCTAAAGAGTGTGTGCATGTTTTTTTTTTGATGAATTTTGTGTTGAGACTAATATGCATGATGAAAGTGAGATTGAAAACCAGTCACAGGAATAGTTTTCACCACCCGGTCCAACTAAAGATCAGACTGGGGCCATATTTGTAAGGTGAACTAAATCACCAATAACTTTAGTTCAAGACACTACTAATGCTCCTAGTAGCTCATATGGAATGGTGCCTAAAAGATACAAGTATCAAGGATGTCATCCAATTGAGCGTATTCTTACTGATTTCACTTCTAGAATCATCACTAGATCAAGATTTAAGAACTTGTATGCCTTAAACGCCATTCTATCACTGATCAAACCCAAAAAGGTGAATGCAACACTTTTTGATACAGATTGGATTGTTGCTATGCATGAAAAACTCCACCATTTAAGAGATGTAAGGTATGGAAGTTAGTTTCATCACCACATGATAGAACTGTTATTGAAACTAAGTAGGCGTTTAAAAATAAAGTGTACAAATATGGAACAGTTAGAAGGAACAAGGCAAGGTTGGCGGTCCAAGGATACAATCAGGAGGAAGGTATAGCCTATGATGAGACAATTACTCATGTGGAAATACTTAAAGTAATTAGGATCCTTGTAGTTTTTTCTTCCTTCAAGGAACTTATTCTTTATCTAATGGATATGAAGAGTTTATTCCTAAATGGTATCTAAAGAAGGAAGTATATGTGAAGCAACCACCAGGGTTTGAAAATGTTGAGTTTCCTGATCATTTGTACAAGCTTGACAAAGACTTATATGGGATGAAATAAGCTCCAAGGGCTTGGTATGAAAGATTAACAAAATTCCTCCTGGAGAATGGGACCACAAGAGGTACAATTGACAATACTCTATTTTTGATAACTAATGGCACAGATTTGTTAATTGTACAATTCTATGTGGATGAAATTATTTTTGGCTCTATTGATGTCTACATGACTTATGATTTTGCAAAACCCATGATTAATGAATTTGAGATAAGCATGATGGGAGAACTCAACTTCTTTCTCATATTGCAAATAAAAAAAACTCCTACTAAAACACTGATTCATCAGTAAAAGTATGTGAAGAAACTACCTAAGAGATTCTCTATGGATGAAGCCAAGGAGATAAGCACTCTCATTGCCACTACTGCGAAATTGGACATGGATGAAACAGGTTTATCTATGGAACAAAAGTTGTTTAGAGGAATGACTAGGTCTCTCTTGTATCTACTTCAAGTAGACATGAGATTATCTTCAGTATTGGCTTATGTGCAATGTTTCAAGCAAATCCTAAGGAGTTTAATCTTAAGACTATCAAAAGGATATTGAGATATCTTAAAGGAACTTCTGAACTAGGCCCTTGGTTTCTTAAAAGAAGCAATTTCAAGTTGGTAGGCTATGCAGATACTGACTATGCAGGTTTTCTAGTGGACTTAAAAAGCACCATAAGTATGGTTCACTTACTTCGATCATGTCTGATATCCTGGTCCACCAAAAAACAAAAATTTGTAGCCTTGTCCATTGTTGAGGCTGAATATGTTGCTTTTGGATCCTGTTGTGCATAATTACTATAGATTAAGCAATAATAAAAGGATTTTGGTATGGATGTCGGTTGTGTTCCAATTTTTTGTTACAACACTAGTGCTATCAACATAGATAAATTCCAATTCAACTTAAAAGAACTAAAAATATGGATATTAGACACCATTTTCTTAGAGATAATGTTGAAAAAGGTCATTTATCAATTATGTTTTGTTCTACGAAGATCAACTTGCTGAAATTTTTATCAAGGTATTAAGTAGGGAATATTTTGAAAAGAATAAGTTAGACTTGGGGATGATTAAGATTTTATAAGACTCTCTTAATGATTAGCAAGATTATATGTTTCTTCAAAATATTAGCTAAATTGTTATTCCTTTCAGTCTTGCACATAGAGTTGTACGTGTCAAATCTAGGTTGCTGACCTTTCTCATAACTATATTTTTAGAATTTACAAGTTCAATTAAGTACATGCTAGAACTAGAGACTAGGAGATTTATCTTATGAAGGTATGTTCCATACTGAATTATGGTTAATAATATTAAACGGTGGAAAAACTAAGCTTTCATGTTTCTTATATTGTCCTACTCTCTTGGTTCTTCCTCTTCTTTAACTTCCAGAAACTCAAAATTCCTTATCTTTTCAAAAAAACTTCCACCGCTTTCACATCTGTGTGAAATCACCTTCTTTCATTCGTTCACATATGCTTCAACAGTTTTACCTCTTCACATTTTATCTTCTCTTTCTGTTTTTATAAATTTGTCGATCATAATTTTCTTCTCTTCACCGAACACTCTTCTCACAAAATAAAAAACAAGAAACTTATATCTATAATGGCTTTGTCTTCTCCCTCAAACACTCCTTCTGTGTCTCATGAGTCTCCCCAAAACCCCCAAGAAATTTTTATCCGTATTGAAGAAACCATAGAGATACCTCTGAATATTCCTCTTCAACCTTCAATTAAAATGTCTGATTTAAGAGCATGAAATGAGTTTAAACAGATGCTTGCCTCTTTCGTAAGTAGCCTATCTTTCAATTAACCCCCCTCTTTACATGACCCAGAAGTAATCCCTCTTCAAGTCCTTCATGGTGAGGAGACTCTCTTAGCCATTATGGTTCCTAAAAAGGTCAGATCTTGTATCAAGAAATAATCTAGAGCCTCTGGTCTTAATCCTGATGAAGAACCTTCAGTTGAACCAACTCCTCATATTCTAGTTCATAATCCTCATACCAGACATTTCAAGCGCAAAGAGGATGAAACTCTTGCATAAGCCCTTCAGGCTAGTAAGAAAAAAAATCATCCATAGCTACCCCTCCTCCTTTAATTTATATTCTATCTGATGATGGCTTTCTTCTTCACAAAGTTCAACGATAAAGTATTGTCAAATTCTCTATTCCTAAATCTTTCTCTTTTCGTCCTTCCAATCCCTCTCAGTCCTCAAATTCCAAACCAAATAAGAAACTCTTCCCTAACTCTAAGTCATTATCTAAGTTGAAATCCACCTTAATTTCTCGCTCCTTGAACTAGGTTTCTATACCTTATCCAACCAATGATTCTAATTCTAAACATACACGCAATGATCTTCTATTTAAAATGAGACTTCTGAATCTTCAGATCCTAAACTGCAACATATTTTATACTTTAAAAAAAATCCTTTATCAGAGATAGGGTTGTAATAGTATTTGGTGGACTGAGATGTCTGTTCTACTCTCTGAACTGAAGGTTTGAGGTTGGTCTCACTAGTTTCTTCAATGTGATACTCAATGAAAGTTTGGATGACCTAAGGTTTATGGTTGTTATACTCATGGCTTTGAGAGTACGCCTGCATTTTTACTATTGTTGGAGATGTGACAATCACATTTGTGGCTGAGGATATGGCTCATATTCTTGATGTTTCTCTTGGGCGATGGGGTCACTATGTCAAGTTCAAGTGGCCTTCTTTGGATAACATGGAGTCTTCCATGGCCAGTACTAGAAAGTTCTCTGGAAATCCAAATCTTTCCCAACACAGGTATAATCTTAAGAGGGAAATATCTCCTCTCGATTAGCTATTCTTTAACGTGGTTCATAAGATGATCACACCACCTATAAAAAGATGCACTGAGGTAAACTATTTGGACCATAGGAAAACTATTTAGACCTTATTCTTATGCAACTTCTTGACACTGAGGTCAAGATAAATTTGCCTAGTCTGATCATTAAACATATGTAGCATGTGATTCTTATGAATGAAATAGGACATGATTTTCCCTGTGGTTTTTGGTTGTCCCCATTATTTTTGGATTTTTATGTTATTGTCAAATTATGGTCATTTCATACTACCAAGGATGTTCTTGGTTGGGTGATGTTGCTCTACTTGGTTCAATACGCAGGGAGGACACACCTCTATAAAGATTAAGGAATGCCTTGGCTGACAAGACTACAGAGTTGGAGGAGGTTCAAGTTGTTCAAGATCAAGAGAAGGGGTTATTCAGGCTAGAATCCAGACTTCAATAGATGATCTCGCACGTGAAAGAACTGATAATGTTAAGGCCATTTGTATATTGACACAACTGATTTCACTCGTTCTACTAGCCTCCTCAGCCCCTTCATCTTAGTCTCTTTTGTTCCAATCCTTCCTATGTCTTATACTTTTTGGGTATGCTTAGTTCCATCTATTTATGTTACTGTTGTTCAGATGTAGTTCATATTGTAGTTTAATGAAAGTACTGGTGTTTGTATTTTGTTGTTATTTCTCTTTGTCCTATTTTTTTTACATTATTGTGATGATTGCTTGTCTCACTCTATTTATTTGTCACACCCCGAGACGTCACACGGTTCTTAAGGCCATAAGTGATCCTTAAGCTAACTCTTGTACTAGTATATTACTTGAGCTACTGATTTAATTACATAAAACTGGGAGTAAAGCGAGGAAGAGATATCTTTAGTTGAATAAATTCAATACAAAACTATTTAAAATAATTATAACTCTGGTTATACAAAATGAAATTGGAATCAAATACATCAACTCTACTGACTATCTATGAAGACTCTACTAATATTGACAATATGTAGCCGGACATGACCCCCAGCTATCCCTATTCAGTATGACTAAATAAAAGAAACAAGATGCTACTCGAACTATGATTGACTCGAGCCCTCGAATCAAAAGGACTCTTTACCTGTTGACTAGAAGCTGCACACTATTTGATTATGATGTGTGGGCTACAACTGGTACCTACATTATGAGACAATGTAGCACATAGACATATATGTGGGTCAGTACTTCTGGAATATACTGAGTATGTGGGGGTAAATGCCTAAATAAAACAATAACTCAATATATAAATATACTTTCAAACCAATGCAAGCTAAGTGTAGATGACTCACCCTGGGCTTGAATAAAATGACGACGAAAAAAGTATAAACATGAGTAATGAAGCACAAGTATAAACTTTGTGAGCCATATCACTTAGTTTCTAAAAGCATTAGTTTTTGTTGTATCTTTTTGGGAGATTCTTCTAAAAGCTTTACTTTTTGTTCCATCTTTTTGGGAGGTAATTCAACTGACATAAACCATGTGAGCTATCATGGAGTCCAACGTCTTACCCACATTGAGGAGAGTTGTTCTACCTTTACCATTGGAATAGAACCTTAACTTGAGTGATCACTATTCTTAACCCACAATGGGACTTAAACCTATGGTGGCACATAGTTCTGAGGCATGTAACCTTGTACTCATACCCAACTTGGTGCTAAATACTACTCCTATATTACTTATATGCTCATACATCAGGAAATCCACCATAAAATCTCACAAGGGTTTATAATGAAATCCAGTTATACTTCTCTTAGCTTTAAATTATAATCAAAATGAACAAATGTGGATTCCATATCTTATCTTAAGATCAAAAGATCAAAAGATCAATCTTTACTTTAAATCTTGGTATAAACTTACCAAAGGAGCTTAAGAGCACAATTTTACGAAAATCTCAAAACTTGTACTTAGGACTTATAATATATACTTAAATTTTTTGAAATTCATAACAAAACTTCATGCTCAAAAAACTTCTTGAAATACTTATATAATTTTAGTCAAGATAATGAAATCAAAATCATATTATGAATCTTATAAATCAAAACACGAGCATATGTAGTCTAGATGCACTTAAAGCCTTTGAATCTCATGTTTTCTTTCATATAACTTGTAACACAATATCATGCTAAAAAATCAATTGAAAATATTTAATCAATGTTTCAAATAATTCTCATGGTGTTCAAATCATAAAAGTGAATTCTTTAAGTCAAGACAAATATGCACTTTAATACTTCAATCACTTTATAAATCCATAAATTCAAAACAAGATAAATTAGGTATGAACCCTAATTGCAAATCTTATAACTTTAATTTTAAAAAAAGTTTTGGGCACACTGATAAAAGAATATCCTTATTCATAAACCTCACATACCTTAATTTTCTTAACTTGTGAAGAAAGTCTGAATCTTGGGACTTGAATGATGAACCTGTGAAGGAAACCCTATTCTTGATGTTTCTTGAAAATTTTCTTGAACTTGTAAGCTTGAATTCTTGTAAAGAGAAAACTTAAATTTCTTGTTCTTGGAAAGAAACCCTAATCATATTATTCTTGAGATTGAAGAGGATTAATGGCATCTAAAACTGATAAGTAATGGTAAATAACGCCTAATGATGCTTTAAGTCGTGGGCGGTAGGGTTTGAGATGAGGAAAATACCAAAATACCCCTATGAAACTAAATCAAAATACCTAGAATTTCTTTAGTTGATGACTTGGATGATGGCTTGTCAACTGGTTGATAGCCTATCAGCCTAGTCATCAATTCCCTTTCATGTTATGGTTGTGGGTAATGACTTAGTTGATGTCTTATCAACTGGTTAATAGCCTATCAGCCTTGTCGCTAACTCCATTAAAGTTACTGCCTAAGGTTGGCCACTTTAGCCAATGGCTTGTCAACTGGTTGATAGCTTATCAGTCTAGTTGTCCCCTTCTTCAGTGATTCTACCTAAGGCTGATGACTTGGCCGATGGATTTTCAATAGGTTGATGGCCTATCAGCCTAGTCGTCACCTTGATAACAGATGGAAATTCTAAGGTAAAATGGGCATAACTTCCCACTCTGATGTTGGATTAAGGTGAAACAAGATGCATTGGAAAGAAAACTCAAAGGCCTTTTATTTGGTATATAGTAGGATACTTGAATCAATATATTCTAGGATATACACTCATATAAAGTAGACCCTAGGTGGCACATTCATCAAAGCTCTATCAAAAGAAAAGTCCTCAACTCATCTTTGAGTTAGGAGGGTATTATGACCTCGATCAATATACAAAGATAAACCACACCATAAATTTGACAATCACACATACATATACATAGAATAATTGGGTTCAAGGCTAAACGCATAAGAAAATGGTTTGAATTCTAGCCCAATAATATGGGGTGTTACATTATCTCCCCCTTGGGAACATTCGTCCTCAAATGAGATTAGTTAGACTTAGAACCCTAAGGCAACTGAGTTCGTATATGTAATACCCCATACTTTTTCCTAGCTTGAAATTGTCCCAAGAATGTTAGAAGCTTTCTTTGAAAGATGAATCCACTTTTGTACACGTGGTATTTTTAAGATTTTCAATTTTAAGATGAATCCATCGATACCAATTTCATCAAAATTCGACATTTGAAGAGAATGTTATGGCCAAAATACAGAAGGCAGTAAAATCACCCAGGTACGACGGTGAGGCCGACGAACCATCAGACTAGAGATGGACCATCGCCCATAACCATCGTAGAGAGGAAGTGTAACTAGCTTCATCCCTGGATCGACAGCCCAGGCCGACGGACCATCGAACTAGCGACGGACCATCGCTCAGGCCATCGCAAGGGAAACAGTGAGACCCTATTCTACCTAGAAGCAACGGTCAGTACCGATGAACTGTCGACCCAGCGAAGGACCGTCGCACCCCACCGTATCACAAAGGCAGTAAGTTTTAGTTCTGGTCCTAGTGCGACGGTCAGTCCGATGGACCGTCGACCTAGCGACAGACCATCGCACCCACCGTCCTATGTTCCGCTCAGTTAGTTTAAAGCCATTTCTAAAGGGGATTTTTTGGTCTTTTACCACCCATTTATATACCTAGTTATATCCGACAAAAGCTCAGAAATTCATTATCCATCTATAACAACAAAATTAGGGTTCTCCCTCTAAGATTAATCCCTAAGAACAAAATCCAAATCTTCTTCAAGAACTAATAGATTCAAATTTTTCAAGTTCAAGATCTTCAAGAAACTCAACCCAGATATGCATAGTGTTCATTCATGTACTCCATTCATCCATGAATCCCAAGAATCTCTTTTCAAAGTTCAATGGTATTGATTTATTTATGAATTTTATATTGGGTTGCTTTTGTTCATGTTGATAATGACCAATTGAATTCTAATCCATGTTGGGTGATAAATTTTATGTGGAATTGATTAGTAAAAAGGTAGATTTATGTTGACCTATGATTAAACCCTTGGATGATGAAATTAGAGTTGAATCATGATGTTTATTTGTTATATAATGTTGTCTATGTATACTATGCTTACCATGTGTTTGATTAAATGCCTATGTGAAGGAAAAAAATGCCCAACTAGTATGATCTTATGAAATACCCATTTATGTACAAGATTATGCATATCACATGTTTGATGAATTACCTCAATAAATGAATTATAGATTGAGATGTTGGTCATGTATTCAAGAAAGTCATGTTTTGTCAGTTTCTTTCAATCGAGTCCTGGGGTACTTATACCTGATAATTTAGCTGTATACCTAGAACCAGTGTTATGTTTTCATGATATCCTTAGCCAAGCCATGATCCATGAACTCAGTCAGTCATGTGACTTAGGAAAACTTAGTAATTGAGTAACCTCAGTAATAACACGAACTCAGTCAGTTATCATATATCAGTAGTATTCCATCAGTTAACAAAATTCAGTAAACTCAGCCCATGTTTATATCAGTTAATCATGTTCAGTGTCTATTAAGATGGGATTAGAAATTATCACCGAGTGAACCCAAGGATAGGAACTCACATGCCAATAGATGGTGTGATTCTTAGAAGGAATCCTTGCATTCCAAAACTACATAGCCAGCATAGGTTGAGACATCATACCTACTAGTTGAGGGTATATGAGGTGGATTAATCTTCTAGATGAGGGTTCCCACCATTCTCATTAGAGTAACCTGCTAGACGAGGGTCATTCATATGTTATCCTTACCAGTGGCGTGGTATTGACACCCTTCCAATCAGAGAACAGATTGGACCCCAATTTAGCTATAATGCGTTATTTAGGGAATGTCGGTAAGATGACTATTTCCCACAATTTCATGTTACAAAATATGGACTATCAGAAACAGTTAACTCAAATATAGTACGGAACTCAGCTAGTTCCATCTAATTTAGGGCTGTCAGATATAGTTATCAGTAAACTCATATTATCATGATTTTAGATATAGTTACTATGTATGCATGCATGTATTCTCACATTCATATTAGTTAATTAACCAGTATTATTCATGCATATGAACCCCATGCATTCAGCCTACCTCACATGCATACCAGTATATTCAAAGTACTGACATATTTGCGCTATGGTATCTTATACCATAGGTTCAGAGACACGAGCTCTAGAGCATCAGTAGATTCCAGTCTCAGCAGTCAGAGCTAGAAGTGAGTCCTCATCTTTTGAGAACATGATCAGTACTTTATTATCTCATTAATTTATTTATTAGTTGGAGTTAGTTGGGGACATGTCCCATCAACTTCTTATTCAGACTGTTCAGTCAGTTAGAGACTTTCCAGACTATCATGATCAGTTAATTATTTCAGTTGTTTTGGGTATTTCATACCCCATCCATATGTTATGATTTATTAGATCCTAGGTTACAGTTTTGAACCTTTTGGCCTTTAATTTTATGTTTTCGTATTATATAGTATATTATGAAGTATACAGGTACAAATATCAGTCATAGGTTAGCTTATGGTCCTTTAGGGTCATGAGCATCATGTATCATTTTAGGCACTACATTCGGGGCGTTACAAACTTGGTATTAGAGCCTAAGGTTTAATAGAGTCCTAGGAAGTCTGAAAGTAGCATCTAGTAGAGTCTTGTGCATGAGTGTGTTGCATGCCACATTTATGTGCAGGAGGCTATAAGATGTTTTAGGAACAGTTTTCCTTCTTTCAATATTCATGTCATGCCAGTGAGCATAATCTCAAGTCAATCTCTCTGTCTAATCCATTTTTCTCTTTATTTCAGAACATGCCTCCCAAGAGTAGAAATCATCCTATCCAAGAAGATCCCTTGGATGAACATGTTTCTTATGCAGAGTTCAAAGCTTCATTCACTACTCTTGCTTAGTCAGTTGCTGCTCAGAATGAATGACCAGCTGTTATTCCGACCAACCTAGTGACCAATTCAGCTACAGCTAAGATTCTGGACTTCACCCGAATGAATCCTTTATACTTTCTTGGGTCTAAGGCAGATGAGGACCCTTAGGAATTCCTAGATCAGGTGTAGAAGGTTACAGACATTAGGAGGGTTACTTCTAGTGAAAATTCTAAGCTAGTTACATATCATTTGCAGGATGTTGCTCACATTTGGTTCAAGCAGTGGAAGTCGGAGAGGGAAATTAATGCAGGGTCAATTGAGTGGGAGGAGTATTCTTGTTATTTCCTTGATAGATTCTTTCCCCTAGATCTTAGAGAAGCTAAGGTGTTAGAATTCATAAACCTCAGCCATGGAAACATGATGGTGAAAGAGTATTCTCTAGACTTTACTCAGTTAGCCAGATATGCCGTTTATGTGGTTGCAGATAGTAGGGCCAAGATGAGTAAGTTTGTTTTAGGGGTAAATGATAGCATGGTTAATGAGTGCAGATCTTCCATGCTGAATAGTGACATGACTTTAGCCAGGCTTATGACTCATGCTCAGCAGATAGAGGAGAAGAAGATTAAGATGAGAGAGAAGCAGAATAAGAGAGCAAGGACAGGTAGTTTTAACTTTTCTCAGCCAAAATCAGAAGGAGGAAACCGTTCTCAGTTTCATCCTAAGTCCTTTGTTCTAGCTCCTTCTTCAGCTAGTGCTCCTTTGCCTAAGTTTAGAGATAGAGAACTAGGCTTTAAGTCTTAGGGCAGTGTTAGCAGTGCCCGTACCTATCCCCTTTGTCAGACTTATGGCAAGAACCATTAGGGTACTTACAGAGCTGGCAGTGATACCTATTTCGGGTGTGGCAAGCTAGGCCACAGAGTTAGAGATTGTCCGCAGTCAGGTCCACAGGGTCAACCAAACCATTTCTCATCTCAATTCGATCGCTTGAATCAGCAGGGTGCCACCTCCAGTGCTACTAATGGGAAACGTCCAAATAGACTCTATGTTTTCCAATCCCGACAAGATCAGGAAAATTCTCCTGATGTGGTTACCGGTACGTTATAGATCTTTTATGTTTATGTTTACGCTTTGCTAGATCCAGGTGCTTCTTTGTCTTTTGTTACTCCCTATATACCAGTTGATTTTGGAGTCTGTCCCAAAACTCTAGCAGAGTTCTTTTTGTTTCTACCCCAGTGGGTAAAACCATTATAGATCTGTGGGTATATAGGAACTGCCTGATTATGACATCTCAAAAGTCACTCCAACAAACTTAGTCGAATTAGATATGACTTATTTTGATGTCATTCTCAGCATGGATTGTCTTCATTCATGCTATGCCACAGTCGACTACAGAAACAAAATAGTCTAGTTTTAGTTTTTGAATGAACCCATACTAGAGTGGAAGGGTAGTGTATCCGCTTTCAGAGGTCATCTTATTTCCTACCTTCGGGCATGGAAAATGATATCTAAGGGATGTGTTTATCATCTTGTTTGTGTTAAGGACACTTGTTCCAAAACACCCAGTCTTGAATCAATCCCATTCGTGAACGGATATTTAGATGTATTTCCCGAAGATCTTCCAGGAATTCCTCTCGAAAGGGAAATAGACTTCGCCATTGATCTTCTTCCAGATACTCGGCCTATATCTATTCTTCCATACATAATGGAACCAGTAGAACTCAGTTAATTGAAAGAGCGATTAAAGGATCTCTTAGATAGGAGATTCATCAGACCCAGTGTGTCCTCATGGGGCGTTCTAATATTATTTATGTGTAAGAAAGATGGTTCTCTCATAATGTGTAAAGACTACCGTCAACTTAATAAGGTCATGGTCAAGAACAAGTATCCTCATCCCAGAATCAATGAGTTGATTGACCAACTTCAGGGTGCTAGATATTTCTACAAGATAGACTTTAGATCCGTCTATCATCATCTCAGAGTCAGAGAATGTGACATTCCAAAAATAGCTTTTCATACTGGGTATGGTCACTTCGAATTCCTAGTCATGTCCTTTGGTCTCACCAATGCCCCAACATCTTTCATGGACTTGATGAACCGTGTGTTCAAGAAGAACTTGGACATGTTCATCATAGTCTTCATAGATGATATTTTGGTCAATTCCCATAGTGAGCGAGATCATGCAGACCATATCAAAACAGTACTTCAAACTCTCAGATATCATTAGCTATTCACCAAATTCATTAAGTGAAAATTTTAGCTAAGGCCAGTAGCATTCCTTGGCCATATCATTTCCGGTGATGGCATTAGAGTAGATCCTCAAAAGACCAAAGCAGTAAGAAACTAGCTCGCCCTGTCTCTCCATCAGATATCAGGAGTTTCTTGGGTTTGGCTGGCTATTATAGATGGCTTGTTGAGGTATTTTCTTCTATTGAATCCCCTATGTCCAAATTGACTCAGAAGAAGTCAAGTTTCAGTGGTCAGATCCTTGCGAGAAGAATTTTCAGGAGTTGAAGACTCGACTCACCTCAGCTCCAGTTATAGCTCTTCCAGATGGTTCAGATGGGTTCGTCTTGTATTGTGATGTATCCAGAGTAGGTTTGGTTTGTGTCCTCATGAAGTATGGTAAGGTCATAGCCTACGCCTCCAGACAGCTTAAACCCCAAGAGAAGAATTATCCTACTCATAATCTTGAGTTAGCTACCGTAGTATTTTCCTTGAAGACTTGGAGGCATTATCTATACAGTGTTCATGTAGATGTGTTCACGGATCAAAAGATCCTTCAGTATGTCTTTTCTCAAAAATATCTCAATCTTCATCAGAGAAGGTGGTTAGAGCTCTTGAAAGATTATGACGTGAGTGTCCTTTATCATACGGGCAAGGCCAACGTAGTGGCCGACGCTCTCAGTAGACTGTCTATGGGTAGTGTTTCTCATGTTGAGGACAGTAAGAAGAAGTTAGCCCAGGAATTCCATCATCTTGCCATACTAGGCATTTTCTTAATCTATACATAGAAGGGTGATATATGGGTTCAGAGTAGTTCAGAATCATCTCTAGTTTACGAGGTGAAAGAAAAGCAAGATAGGGATCCTAGCCTTGTCAAGTTAAAAAAGTCAGTCAAGGATCAGAAAGTGGAGGCTTTCTCCCAAGGGGGAAATGGTGTTCTGTGTTGTCAAGGTCGTCTGTGTGTTCCAGCTGTAGATGACTTAAGGCAACAAATTTTTGCAGAAGTGCATGGTGCGCGCTACTCGATTCATCCAGGGGCCATAAAGATGTATTGTGATTTATGGGAAATCTATTGGTGGAGTGGGATGAAGAGAGACATTGTAGAGTTTATGGATAAGTGCTCTACATGTCAGTAGGTTAATATAGATCATCAAAAGCCTAGTGGGTCCATGCAGGAGTTTAGTATTCCTACTTGGAAGTAGGAAGAAGTGAACTTGGACTTCGTGATGGGTTTGCCTCAAACTCGTCCTCAACATGATTTGGTTTGGGTCATTGTAGACAGGATGACCGAATCAGCTCATTTCTTTCCAGTTCATACCTCTTATTCATCCAAGGATTATGCTAAACTCTACATCAGAGAGTTGGTTAGATTGTACAGTGTTCTGTTATCTAATATTTTATACAAAGGTACCCAGTTTACCTCTCATTTCTGGAAAGCATCCCAAAAGGGACTTGGTACCCAAGTTTATCTAAGTACAACCTTTCATCCTCAGAAAGATGGTCAAGCAAAAAGGACCATTCAGACTTTAGAAGATATGTTGCGTGCGTGTGCAATTGATGTCAAGGGAAGTTAGGATGACCACTTGCCTTTGATTGAATTTTCATACAACAACATCTATCATTCCAGTATTCATATTGCTACATTCGAAGATCTCTATGGTAGGATATGTAGATATCTAATTGGTTGGTTCAAAATTAGTGAGGCCTCAGTTGTAGGGCCTGACTTGGTATTCGACGGCTTAGAGAAAGTCCAGTTGATCAGAGATAGACTCCAGGATACTCAGAGCCAACAGATATCTTATGCAGATGTTCGTAGAAAGGAACTCAAGTTCGATATTGGTGATCATGTCTATCTAAAGATCTCTCCTATGAAGAGAGTGAAGAGGTTCGTCAAGAAGGGAAATCTCAGTCCCCGATATGTTAGTCCTTTCAAGATTCTCAGTCACTTTGGCAAGGAAGCTTATGAGCTAGAATTGCCTTCATATCTAGCTTCAATTCACACAGTCTTCCATGTCTCCTTACTCAAGAAGTGCATAGGTGACCCAACAATTGTAGTCCCTATTCAGAGCATAGATGTTCAAAATAGCCTCTTTTATGAAGAGATTCTGGTAAAATCCTATACTATCAGACTCGTAGATTGAGGAACAAAAAAGTCCCTATAGTTAAGGTTCTTTGTCAAAATCAGTCCGTCGAGGGAGATACTTAGGAAGCAGAATCAAGCATACGTTCTAAGTATCCTCACCTCTTCTCTGTGAACTCAGATCAAGCTCAAGGTAACAGTTCTCCTTAATCTTACTCAGTTTTATGTTCAGTGTTCATCACAAACTTGGTACCAAGTACCATTGCATATCCATACAAGCATTCTCATCGTGAGAAACTTAGTTCATCAGAATACCCCGTCATGCATTCATGAATTAATTACATATGCATCAGATATGCATGTTCTGTATGATATATTCAGTTATCAGTCATGTCAGTCATGAAATCATCTTCTAGCCAGTCATGTTCAATATGTATTTCAGTTTACATTCTTTCCCCCTCACTCAGTATCATTAGAGGATGAATGTTCTCAAGGGGGAGATATTGTAATACCCCGTACTTTTTCCTAGCTTAAAATTATCCCAAGAATGTTAGAAGCATTCTTTGAAAGATGAATCCACTTTTATACATGTGGTGTTTTTAATATTTTCACTTTTTTTCACGTGGAAAATTGAATAAGCTTTCCATCGATACCAATTTCATCAAAATCAAACATCGGAAGAGAAAGTTATGACCAAAATACAAAAGGCAGTAAAACTGCCCAAATGCGATGGTAAGGCCGACAGACCATCGGACTAGTGAAGGACCATCGCCCATGACCGTCGCAACGAGGAAGTGTGACTACCTTCTTCCCTAGATTGACGGACCAGGCCAACGGACTATAGAACTAGCGATGGATTGTCGCTCAAGCCGTCGAAAGGGAAACAGTGAGGCCCTATTCTACCTAGAAGTGACGGTCAGGATCGACGGACCATCAAACCAGCAATGAACCATCGACCCAACGATGTTCCATCACACCCCACCATCACACCAAGGCAATAAATTCCATTTCTGGTCCTAGTGCGATGGTCAGTCCGACGGACCGTCGACCTAGCGACGGACCGTCGACCTAGCGACGGACCGTCGACCTAGCGACGGACCGTCGCACCCACCATCACATGTTCCGTTTAGTTATTTTAAAGTCATTTCTAAAGAGTATTTTTTGGTATTTTACCACCCATTTATATACCTAGTTATATCTGACCAAAGTTCAGAAATTCATTATCCAACTATTATAACAAAATTAGGGTTTTCCCTCTAAGATTAATCCCCAAGAACAAAATCCAAATCTTTTCCAAGAACTAAGAGATTAAAATTCTTCAACTTCAAGAACTTCAAGAAAATCAACCCAAGTATGCATAGTGTTCATTCATGAACTCCTTTCATCCATGAAGCCCAAGAATCTCTTTTTAAAGTTCAATTGTATGGATTTCTTTATGAATTTCATGTTGGGTTGTTTTTGTTCATGTTGATAATGACCAATTGATTTCTAATCCATGTTGGGTAATAAATTTTATATGGAATTGATTAGATGTGGACCTATGATTAAACCCTTGGATGATGAAATTAGAGTTGAATCATGATGTTTATTTGCTATATAATGTTGTCTACATATACTATGCCTACCATGTCTTTGATTAAATGCCTATGTGAAGGAAAAAAATGCCCAACTAGTATGATCTTATGAAATCCCCATTTATGTACAAGCTTATGCATATCACATGTTTGATGAATTGCCTCAATAAATGAATTATGGATTGCGATGTTGGTCATATATTCAAGAAAGTCATGCTTTGTCAATTTCTTTCCATCGAGTCCTGGGGGTACTTGTACCTAACAATTTAGCTGTATGCCTAGAGCCAGTGTCATGTTTTCATGATATCTTCAGTCAAGCCATGATCCATAGAACTCAGTCAGTTATGTGACTAAGGAAACATCAGTAATTGAGTAACCTCAGTAATCTCATGAACTCAGTCAGTTGTCAAATACCAGTAGTATTTCATCAGTTAACAGAATTCAGTAAACTCAGTCCATGTTCAGATCAGTTATTTATGTTCAGTGTCCATTCAGATGGGAGTAGAAATTAGCACCGATTAAACCTAAGGATGGGAACTCACCTTCCAGTAGAGGGTGTTATTCTTAGAAGCAATCCTTGCGTTCCAGAACTACGTAGCCAGCGTAGGTTGAGACATCATACTTGCTAGTTGAGGATAGAAAAGGTGGCTTAACCTACTAAATGAGTGTTCCCACCGTTCTCATTAGAGTAACCTGCTAGACGAGGGTCACTCACATATTATCCATACCAGTGGTGCGGTATTGACACCCTTCCAATCATGGCATAGATTGGACCCCAATTCAGCTATAATGCTTCATTTTTGGTAGATGACTATTTCCCATAGTTTCATGTTATAGAATCTGGACTGTCAGATACAGTTAACTCAGATACAGTACGGAACTCAGCTAGTTTCATTAGATTCAGTACTGTCAGATACAGTCACTCATGTTATCAGTTATCAGAACTCAGTCATTAGTCATGTTAGTTATCAGTTAACTCATGGTATCATGATTTCAGATATAGTTACGATGTATGTATGCATGTATTCTCATGTTCATATTAGTTAGTTAGCCAGTATTGTTCATGCATATGAACCCCATGCATTCAGTCTACCTCACATGCATACCAGTACATTCAAAGTACTGATGCATTTGTTCTATGGTGCTTATACCATAGGTTCAGAGACACGAGCTCCAGAGCATCAGTAGATTCCAGTTTCAGCAGTCAGAGCTAGAAGTAAGTCATCATCTTTCAAGGTCATGATCAGTACTTTATTATCTCATTAATTTATTTATTAGTTAGAGTTAGTTGGGGACATATCCCATCAACTTCTTATTCAGACCGTTCAGTCAGTTAGAGGCTTTCCAGACTATCATGTTTAGTTAGTTATTTCAGTTGTTTTGGGTATTTCATACCCTATCCACATGTTATGATTTATTAGATCCTATGTTACAGTTTTGAACCTTATGGCCTTTCAGTTCATGTTTCCACATTATACAATATATTATGCAGTATACAGGTACAGATATCAGTCATAGGTTAGATTATGGTCCTTCGGGGTCATGAGCACCGTGTAGCATTCTGGGTAACAAATTCGGGGTGTTACAGTATACTGAATATGCATGGCTTGGAATGTGATTGCATAACTGATTTCGAGCGCGATACATGAACTGAACTAATTTCGTGAACACAAGAAATGACATAAGAATGAATATAAAGATGAGATAGAGATAAATGAGTCAACTTATGAGTAAACATTACCTTTGGTTAGATATGGTTTCGTGAAGAAAAGTTGAGAGGTTTAGGATATTAAAACTCAGGGTATTACAACATCTTCCCTTTAGACCATTTGTCCCCCGAATGATAATGACTTGGTTGAAATACTAAGAAAGAGTGATATGATGCACCGGACACTTACAAACTAAATTGTGACTGAATATCTGAATTTGAAACATGATGCATGAACTAAACTAAATTCACAATTTGTATGGACTTGAATGAGTTACCTTATGGATTAGCCATATTCATGAAACTTCGAATAGTAAAACTAAATGAAAGGATGGAAAACCATATAAACTTGTATATCTGACTGCTGAACTGGATTTCTGGCTTTACAAATAGAATTATACTGAAATCTTATACTCAACTAGAGTGTTTCTTCAACACTTTTTCTAAGAAATCTTAATAACATTAGGGAGCAATGAAAATGAGCATGATCTGAATAATATATATGAGTAAGGACTCTTAATATGGCTTTAAATTCTATAACATGGAACATAGGCCTATGAATCATAGACTAGGATAAAATTATTAGGCCTTAGGCAATGTAACTTCCTTATTCAAGCTTAGCCTCGCTCCTTAAACACTCGTATGGGTACATATAACTCCTTCCGCTAAATTTTAAGTTGAACTAACTACTCTCACCATGTTCAATCCTAACTCAAAATTTCAAGGTACTATGCATAACACCATAACACTAGTCTGTAACATGATAACAAGAAACGCTTACTCTCTTCCATCAAAATAATTGTTCATCATCACTATCTCGACCTAAGCAGAGGTCATTGAAAGGTTAGAACATGAGATCCTGAAGCATGAAAGAATAACTTTGACACTTAACTAAGGTCTAAGTACTAGAGTATCAATGATATGTATTCATCAAAGTGATATAAACTGAGGACATACATGACATAATCTGAATTTTTCTAATTATGAAGAGTGTACCGTGAGTACCTGGAATTGAACATTCTATAAAGTATGAGTACGTGAGTCATGAGTTGCGTGACCTGAGTTTGGAGTTTGTAAATTCATGGAATGTGATTCGCACTACTGAGTGAATTGGAATTCCTTGTACAAGGAACTAGAAACACACAAGATTCTATATGATGTGCATGAATATGAACTATGATCATGGGGATGACATGTAAGGCATGAGTAGATATCATGATAACTGAAGTACAAATACTGAAATAATACTTGGTTGGGCATCTTCCTCCCTAGCATTGTTTGGCAAAACACTAGCATCACTACTAGAATCTGAGAATCTAACTTGGTTCCTTTTCCTACCATCTCCCCCTTATCTTTAATCCATCGTTCTAAGCCCGTGGAACCCTTTAATCTACTCTAAACTGAAACCACGTTACTCAAATGTTTGGGAGATGATATTACACATCAATAACAAATTTACTCTGAAAGACTACACCTAAAAGTGTAAAACCCATTCCTTATACTTTTTTCGGAGATACAACTTTTATCTTTGTATAAACCCAATAGTCATCATATAATAACATAAATACTTACTAACGTAGAATCTTCAAGACTATACCTTAAGATCACACGATATAGTGCTTCAACTCTTCTTTTTGTTAGCTCAATTATTCCATATTCAGTCTTAGATTCCAAAACTTAATATGGATATCCCCAAACCTTTATGAACTATACTAACTTCATTATTGAACACTCCCTTAACATACACTATCCTTAACTTTCCTTAGCTGCAGCACTCATCACATCCTTAGACACTTCTTGACAACATGCTTGCCTTACTAAACACATAATTTTCCTTGTTTCCATCATAGCCTAGCATTATCACATCTCCAAGCTTATATTCTTCCCTAAAACACAAAAATCAAAATCATACCAAATACCTTAACATCATCTATCCATAACTCCTTAACTTAGCTATTAAGAACACCATAGACTATATAACTAGCCTTATTCCCATTTAGAAACTCAAGAGTACTACTAACCACAGACACTCTTTAATAATATTAGAAATTAAGTCAACCCCCATATCACCTTGGGAACACATCTAAATCATACCTGCAACATCATACTCAATTTCCAACAAATGAACATAAGCTCTTGCATATACTGCTCAAGCCTACTAGATCACTTTCATATAACCATCATCACTAACAAAGCAATCAGTATTTCCACCTTGATGATCATTCACTATTCAAACTTAGCATCTAGTGCAAGACATGATTAACAACCCAACCTCATATAACATTCTTACTCGGGATCTATAAAATAAAACATCAAGAAACACTAGTACACTAGAACCTCATAATAATAATAATTGATCATGATCGTAGGGACTATCTTATTATAATCAATTAGCACATCCTCCCTCCACACATCACTACTTTTCACCCATATATACACCTAAATTTCTTTCATAGCTCTACAAGTTGTAACTAAATTCCCTGTAACCTCTAGAGAAGCCTAAATTTACAATACTCAACCACCAAATACTTTCATCAATAACCTATATATTTTTAACACAATAACTACCATCAATAACTACTTCTCTACCTTCAACCAAGGAATATATACCACATTCATTACCCCTAAACTAACACACAAGGACCTATTACATGACTACTAACTCGATCGCTGATGTGTGAGCAATTGCTAACATATTTAAGGCCTTTAACCAAGAATAATTGCGATGTCTTAAGACACTTTTGTTAATTTTGATTTGTTTATGTCTGATTTTACAGTTTAAGCTGATGGGATAGAGAACCAACAAGAAGTTGAAATCTGGAGAAATCTAAAGAGAAGTTTGGCTGATGACATTTGTGATAAGTAGTCAACCCTGTGATAGGCTATCACAGTTGTCATCAGACTTAACCAGAGATTTGTCATGAGTTGAAGCCTGTGACGACATCTGGTGATATGACGTTAAAAGTATGATACGTCATCATAAATGTCGTCATCCTTAACCAAAAAATAAGAGTTGAAGAGAAGATGTGATGACATTCATGATAAGTCGTCAGGAGCACCATCAGACTTAGGCAGAACTTGGAAGCTCAGATGAAATTTTAACGACATTGGTGACAAGCCATCAAACTCTTGATGCGTCGTCATCATCGTCGTCAGCCTTAGGCAGCAAGAGCCAAAATTGTAGAGGAGCTGAATACATTAGTGGTAAGTCATCAGACTCCTGACAAGCTATCAGGGATGTCATCGTTTATTCTGAGGAAAAGCTAAAACTTTTATTTTGTTTCCTTATTTAGGGTAAACTATTTAAAGCTTTGTCTTAGGGTTTTGTATGGGGGGGATTATTCATCATCATCATTATTCTGAAGAGAGTTCGATACTTTAAGTCTTGGAGAATATTTTTTGATATTTCTTTCTTTATCTTTTTGGATTCAAACAATACAACTATTTTGGGGATTTTCCATTGTTATCTAATCTACGATTCACTAATTATTATTCATCTCTGTAAGTTAATCTTCTCAATTATGAATTCAATTATGTGTTTCGTTCTTTGCATCATGAGTGGCTAAACTCTGTTAACCTGAATTATGGAATCTAGGGTTAGGTCGTGATGAGGTTCTAAATACTCAAGATTCAATAGGTGTTAGGATTTCTTGATAATTCAAAAGTTTTAATTAACGTTTGTTGGTTGCAAATAGTAGTCACACCTGCTTTGACTTGCTTGAGAAAGAAATCAAATATAGCAGGAAGTGAATTATCAACAGGGACTTGGAAATACTTCATTTAATAATCAGCGTTGTAACAAGGTTGGTTAACCTGAGGTAAAATCTGGATAGTGAATAGAAATTTCTTATGTCCGAGAGGATTAAAAAATTAGACGCTTAAATAGGTCAAGAGATATTTTAGAATATCATTGATAAAGATAACTTGTTATCCTAACCACCATGAGAATCTTGAGTCACCTTTAGCATCTGTAACGTACTGTAAGACCTGGTGAACATAATTCTAGTTATTTCATAAAATCTTGGTTACAAACATCAAAATTAAAGTGACAAACAAACAACTTGTTAAACCTAAACCCCTATTTTATCTTTTCGTATCATTTGTTTGAATTTAACTTGTAGCTTTAGTTTCAAACTATTTTAATCGACACTCATATTGTTCCCTGTGGATTCGACCCCGACTCCAAAGTTGGGTAAATATATTGATGACGACCGCCTTATACTAAATTGATGTGTAAGTTGAGTGTTATCAAAAATAGTGTCGTTGCTGGGGAATAATTTGGCGTATTAAGTTGGTTTGGAATTTTAGCCTACTTTCTTGAATTCAAAATTATAAATAATTATTTTTAGTTTTCTTTTATTTCTTTTGTTAGGTAGATTTTTATTTTAGTTTACTTATTACTATGGCATCGTGGAATGAACATGAGCTTGGTGGTTGGAAATATTATCTTGATAATCCATGTCCATATTGTGATGGACCTCACTTTTGGCAAGATTATAGATATGATCCCCAGAGAGAGATCTGTGCACCATCTCTATCCTACCGGGAGAGTGATGGTTCATTATGTGGTGGTCAAGATGGACATAGGAGTGATTGCCCAAATGCCCCCTCCCCTCGGTATGCTAACCTAAATTCTAGTTCTTTTTATGATTTTAATAGGTCTTATGGTCAAGAACAGGAAGAATGAAGCACCGGAAAGAGTGGCATTGAAGCTATGCTTCAACTAATGTTGGAGTGTGTGGACACAACGTATGATATCATAAGTGATATACATCAAGACATAAGGGAAAATAACGAGGAAAGAAGAATTATAGAGGATATGGATATAGAGGTGAAGCATTCAAAGCACTTTTCCACATTATGTTTAGATGATATCTTGTCTGTGGAATAATTTAACATAATGGATGAGTGTAAATATGAGGAGCAAGAATCCGATGTTGATGATAAGCTTGATGTTGAGCAACCCTTGGTTATTTCCCAACCAACCAAAACATTTATGAATGAAGAGGCCAAAGATGAGGAAATGGTATTAGAGTCAAAAGAAGAAATCAAGCCCCATCCTTGTGAAGACTCTAGTCCATTTTAGGGTAAAAATACAAATAGGGATGCTACTCAAAAATTGAGAGTTAGTCCTCATTCGAACCACTTTTCAACATTATGCTTGGTGGATGTGATGAAAGTCAAATCACCAAAGCAAATGATAAATTTTGAAAATGAGGAGGAAGATTCTTACATATTGGAGTTTGTTCTTCCAAAAGGGTATACTACAACACCAATCTTGAAGGCCAAGAAGCTTAAAGATCGATGTCTATTTAGTGGCTATTTAAGATTCTCACCATTGCCAAATGAGCCCACCCGAAAGCTCGATGCAAAAGTGGGAAAGCATTTCAAGTCTTTGAAGTGGCGTGATAGAACATTCCTCATCATGCCCTCATATTTTCCCAACACACCCCGAAGATGTATTGATCAAAGTTGGGTCGACGTTTCAAATCCTCTAAGTGGAGACATAAATAATTATCAACAAGGTATCTTGATGAAGTCTGAATAGTCAAGATAACTGAGTCTTACCGCGATGCTAAATTAGGCGTTTATTGGTAGGCAACCTAAGGTATTTTATTATTTGTATTTGTATTATCTGATTGACATCAGATCCTTGCACCCATGGTGCCACAGGTATGTTTCTGACTCTCATGTTTTGGTTTGATGCATTGGGGACAATGTATGATTATAAGTTGAGGGTGGGGCTACTTGTAGGTGTTGATGTCCTCTTGGGGTTTTTGTTGTCATGCCTCTTTTCCTCGGAGTCTTGTTCTTAGTATATTTGTTATATTAGGCGTATTGTGTTTTATTTTGTGATGTGTTGTGGTTATTTAGGAGAAAAATAAGTATCGATGGCAGTTGACATGTTTTTGATTAATTTTTAAACACCTCTCTAATGTTTTTTTTGCAAAGACTGTGTGAATTATATTTACTTGTGACCATTGTCAATCTTGTTGTGGAATTAGTTCTAGATGCTTAATGATCATTGCTGAACAATTACATGAACTAGATAAGTGGTGGTCTGCGATATACTTGTGTGCCATGTGTGTGTGAGAAACTACTTAATTCCATTTGTATGCTAAAGCCAGAACTTACCTGGTTTGTCTTACCATAGTTAAAGGATAGGGGTTAGGAAAGAATCATAGGTCGTTTTGTTGATTAACCCACTTTTAGCCTAAATAGCCTTCCCTTTGTGAATCATATCCCTTGATCCTTGTTTTGATCCTAATTAGCCTATTTCTTTGTTATGACACCTTTTACCTTTCCATTTATACCATAATGAACTTGTTTTTTCCCTGGTCCTCCTTGGACACTGTACACCTTGACCTACACAAACAACCTAAGTTGAGGGTGGCTATCATAGGGGTGCATGGTATAAGATGAGTATAAAGAACGGTAGAATAAAGGAAAAGGAATAAAAGTTGGGTGCTATTCTAAAAAAAAAGAGGCACCCAACTTGAATATGTGCGATCAATAGAAAAGAAAATGAAAAAGTGGTTAATAAGTGAGCCCCAAGAGAGTAGTGTAGTGTCAAGGAGGCATAGTCACCCTAAATGTCCTTGAATATCATACCAGCCCCATCCTACATTTTAAGCTTGAAATAAGTCCTATAGTGATCCTAGCTATCCTATCTGAAGGTCTTGGTACTGAAAATAAGTTCAAGCCTATGGTACTTGGAATACACTAATTGAAACTTCATTTTGAGAGTGAGAGTTTTTTGATGATCCCCACGTTTACATTTTTAGTTTATTATATGCGAGGAGGGGGATTTCTTTATTGTGAGGGCACACTGGTATTGTTGCTAGCTACTTGCTTGTTTAGATAGTGCAACATTTGTATATGAATGGTTGTTGTGGCTAATATTTATGCCATCGTTTTAGTCCTTTGTGATACATTATTGTTCTTCAATGACATTCACAGTTGGTTTTAATTGGATTGACCTTGGAGGTAGTAACTATGTTTTGAGCTTAAAAAAGAAAATTGGTTGCTGAATGTGCTATGTATTCTCTTAGTTGGACTGAGTTTCTTGAGGACAAGCAATTGTTTTAAATTGAGGGTGTTGATGTGTGAGCAATTGCTAACACATTTAAGACCTTTAACAAAGAATAATTGCTAAGTCTTAAGCAACTTTTGTCGTTTTTGATTTGTTTATGTCTAATTTTACAGTTTAAGCTGATAGGATAGAGAACCAACAAGAATGGAAGCAAAGATGTTGAAATATGGAGGAATCTAAAGAGAACTTTGGCTGACGACATCTGTGATAAGTCGTCAGTACTGTGATAGGCTATCACAGTTGTCGTCAGACTTAACCAGAGATTTGGCATGAGTTGAAGCCTGTGACGACATCTGGTTATATGACGTCAAAAATGTGATACGCCATCATGAATTTCGTTATCCTTAACCAGAGAATGGGAGTTGAAGATAAGTTGTGACGACATTCATGATAAGTCATCAGCCCGGTGATAAGGCGTCAGGAGCACCGTCAGACTTAGGCATAACTTAGAAACTGAGATAAAGTTTTGACGACATTGGTGACAAGCCGTCAAAATCTTGATACATCATCAACGTCATCGTTAGCCTTAGGTAGCAAGATCCAAAATTGTAGAGGAGCTAACGACATCAGTGGTAAGTCGTCAGACTCTTGACAAGCTGTCATGGATGTCGTCGTCTATTCCGAGGAAAAGTTGAAGCTTTTATTTTGTTTCCTTATTTAGGGTAAACTATTTAAAGTTTTGTCTTAGGGCTTTCTATGGGGGGGATTATTCATCATCATCATTATTCTGAAAAGTGTTCGATACTTTGAGTCTTAGAGAATATTTTCTGATATTTCTTTCTCTATCTTTTTGGATTCAAACAATACAACTATTTTAGGGATTTTCCTTTGTGATCTAATCTACGATTCACTAATTATTATTCATCTCTGTAAGTTAATCTTCTCAATTATGAATTCAATTATGTGTTTAGTTCTTTGCATCATGAGTGGCTAAACTCTGTTAACCTGAATAATTGGATCTAGGTTAGGTCGTGATGAGGTGCTAAATACTCAAGATTCAATAAGTGTTAGGATTTCTTGATAATTCTAAAGTTTTAATTAACGTCTGTTGGTTGCAAACAGTAGATGCACCTGCTTTGATTTTCTTGAGAAAGAAATCAAATATAGTAGGAAGTGAATTATCAACAGGGACTCGAAAATACTTCGTTTAATAATCAGCGCTGTAACAAGGTTGGTTAACCTAAGGTAAAATTTGTACATTGAACAAAAATTTCCTAAGTCCGAGAGGATTAGGAAATTAGATGCTTAAATAGGTCGAGAGACATTTGAGCATATCTTCGATAAAGATAGCTTGTTATCCAAACCACCGTGAGAATCTTGAGCCACCTTTAGCATATGTCATGTACCGTAAGCCCTAGTAAATATTCTGGTAATTTCATATAATCTTGGTTACAAACATCAAAATTAAAGTGACAAACAAACAACTTGTTAAACCTAAACCACTATTTTATCTTTTTGTATCATTTGTTTGAACGTAACTTGTAGCTTTAGTTTAAAACTAGTTTAATAGCCACTCACATTGTTCCTATGGATTCGACCCCGACTCCAAAGTTGGGTAAATATATTGACGACGACCACCTTGCACTAAATTGACATGTAAGTTGAGCGTTATCAATCGCATGCAAAAGTTTATCTATATATATTTGATCAACCATCATTACCACCTTTTGTGTCACTACACTTCTAAACCCATACTTCCAACTATAAGAAGTTTCTACTACTTATTAACCATAACACTCAATGTCATATTATCCCTCGAATGCAAACTCTATTTAACAACCTAGATTCATACTATCTCCTTTCATGAGCACTATCTAGATAAAAAGGGTTTAATAAGTAATCTGTATACATAACATATTCTGTCTTAACTACACAAATCCTATGGATAAGGACATAAGATTTCAACTTAAGCGACTTATAACATAATAGAAAGCTCCTCTCAAGCCCCTTGTGTGACTTCTGAAGTTATTGATAGTAAATTTTAGAGCATCATCTTGGGAGAAATTTGGAATCTAGTGCTCATGTTATCTCAGATGGTCTTATATGAAGGATTATAGAGTAAAACACAAATCAATAGAAGTTTCTAAAAGAACAACTTTACAATATGATATAGAGTATGAAAGAAAGAAAACTTTTATTAAATGTCCTATAGCCCCTCGAACAAAAGTACAAACGTCTCTGTACCATTCTGTAAGACTCTAATAGACATGGTTTCATAGAGACACTAAGAAACTTGAACTCTATTCTCTGATACCAAGTTTGTCACGCCCCGAGACTACACCCTGGACGTCACACGGTGCTTAAGACCACAAGTGATCCCAAGCTAACCCTTGCACTGGTATATTACTTGAGCTATTGATTTAATTACATAAAACTAGGAGTAATATGCTCAAGAGATATCTTTAGTTGAACATTTTCCAAAAAAACTATATAAAATAATTACAACTCTGGTTATACAAAACAAAATTGGAATCAAATACATCAACTTTACTGACTATATATGAGGCCTCTACTAATATTGACTATAGGTAGCCGGGACATGACCTCCAGCTTTCCCTATTCAATACGACTGAATAAAGAAAACAAGATGCTACTAAAACTATGATTGACTCGAGCCCTTGAATTAAAATAACTCTTCACCTGCTGACTAGAAGCTGCACCTATCTGATTATGATGTGTGGGCTACAACTAGTACCTATATTATGAGACAATGTTGCACATAGACATATATGTGGGTCAGTACTTCTGGAATGTACTGAGTATGTAGGGATGAATGCATAAGTAAAAAAACAACTCAATATATAAATATACTTTCAAACTAATACATGCTAAGTGTAGATGATTCACCTTGGGCTTGAATAAAACAACGACTTCAAAAGCATAAACATGAGTATTGAAGCATAAGGATAAACTTTGTTTGCCATAATACTTAGTTTCTAAAAGCTTTACTTTTTGTTGTATCTTTTTGAGAGGTTCTTCTAAAAGCTTTACTTTTTGTTCTATCTTTTTGGAAGGTTCTTCTAACCGATATAAACCATGTGAGCTATCATGGAGTCTAACATCTTACCCATGTTGAGTAGAGTTTTTCTACCCTTGCCATCAGAATAGAACCTTAACTTGAGTGATCACTATACTTAATCCACGATGGGACTTAAACCTATGGTGGTACATAGTTCTGGGGAATGTGACCTTACACTCATACCCAACTCGGTGCTAAATACTACTCCCATATAACTTATATGCTCATACTTCAGGAAATCCACCTTAAAATTGCACAAGGGTTTGTAATGAAAACCAGTTATGCTTCTATTTGCTTTAAATTATAACCAAAATGAACAAATGTGGATTCCATATCTTATCTTAAGATCAAAAGATCAAACTTTACTTTAAATCTTGGTATAAACTTACCAAAGGATCTTAAGAGCATAATCTTATTGAAATCTCAAAACTTTTACTTAGGACTTATAATACATACTTAAATTCTTAGATATTCGTAACAAAACTTCATTCTCAATAATTTTCTTGAAATACTTCAATAATTTCAATCAAGATAATGAAATCAAAATCATAATATGAATCTTATATATCAAAACGTGAGCATATGTAGTCTAGATACACTTAAAGCCTTTGAATCTCATGCTTTCTTTCATATAACTTGTAACACAATATCATACTTTAAACTCAATTGAAAATCTTTAATCAATGTCTCAAATCATACTCATGGTGTTCAAATCATAAAAGATAATTCTTTAAGTCAAGACAAATATGCACTTTAATACTTCAATCACATTATAAATCCATAAACTCAAAACAAGATAATTTGGGTATGAACCCTAATTACAAATCTTATAACTTTAATTTTAAAACAAGTTTTGGGCACAAGGATGAAAGAATATCCTTGTTCATAAAGTCCACATACCTTAATTTTCTTAACTTTTGAAAAAAGTCTGAATCTTGGGACTTGAATGATGAACTTATGAAGGAAACCCTATTCTTGATCAATTCTTGGGAAGAGAAAACTTAAATTTCTTGCTCTTGGGAAAAAATCCTAATCATATTGTTCTTAAGAGTAGAGTGGATTAATGGCATCTAAAATTGATAAGTAATGGATAATAATGCCTAATGATGCTTTAAGTCATGGGAGCGGTAGGTTTTGAGGCGAGGAAAAGACCAAAATACCCCTATGAAACTAAATCAAAATATCTAGAAATTATGTAGTTGATGACTTGGTTGATGGCTTGTCACTGGTTCATAGCCTATCAGCCTAGTCGTCAACTCTCTTTCATGTTCTGGTTATGGGTGACGACTTGGATAATGGCTTATCAACTGGTTGATAACCTATCAGCCTAGTCGTCAACTCTTTTAGAGTTACTACCTAAAGTTTATGATAACACTCAAACTACACCTCTCTAATGAGAATGTAAGTGATAGTTGTCAATATATAATCCAACTAGGTTGGGGTCGAATCCCACAGGGAATATTGTGTGATCTTAAGTCATTTAAGATTTAATCAACTGATAGTTGGATATTTCCTGAGATGGGGAGTTTTTGAGTTTAGAAAATAATTGTTGGTCACTTTAGCTTCGGTGTTTGAAATCACGAGTTTATGGAAAAAAATAAGAATTATGTTCACTAGGGGTTTTGGTACTTGACAGATGCGAATAGTGATTCAAGATACTCACAGTAGGTAGGAGAACAGATTATCTTTATCGAAGTTATGCATAAATGTCTCTCGACCAACTTAAGCATTTAATTACGTAATCCTCTCAGACATAAGGAATTTATATTCACTGACCAGACTTTACCTCAGGTTAATCAACCTTGTTACAACGTCAATTGTTAAATAGAAGTTTTTTAGTACTTTCAAGTCACTGTTGATAGTTCACTTCCTACTATAATTGATTTCTTATCTCTAGCAAATCAAAGCAGGTATTATCTATTGTTTGCAACTAGTAGACGATAATTAAAACCTCGAAATTATCAAGGATTCCTATTACCTTTCAAATATTGAACACAAAGCATCTTATCAAGACTTACCCCTAGATCCCATAACTCGGATTAAAGGGATTTAGCCACTCATGATGTAATGATCGAAACAACTAGATGAATTCATAATTTGAAAGATAAACTTACCACAAGATGAATAATAACTAGTGATTCTTATATTAGATCACAATATGTATCACCAAAGTATTGATGGAAATCTCTTCAAAGTTAATTGTTTTTCAAGCCAAGAAACTAAAGAGAAAAGTAAAAAAAAATACGTGTCTCCAAAAGATGTTCGGAACCCCTTAGAAAACCCTAAACAATGCTTTAAATAGTTCACCCAAATTATGGAAACAAAATCATAGAGTGCAATAGTTTCTCAGATAGGTGACGCCATTCGTGACGCCTTATCAGGAGGCTGACGACTTATCATAAATGTAGTCAGCTCTTCTTTGATTTTGAAATTCGTTGCCTTAGGCTACGATGAACTGTGACGGCCTATCAGATCTTTGACGACTTATCACGAATGTCATCACTTATCTACCACAACTCCTATGTTCTGCCTTAGAATGACGACAATTTTAATGACCTATCAACACCTTGATGGCTTATCAATAAATCTCGTCACAACTTTCAACTAAGGTCCATTCTCTGTCTAAGGCTGACGATGAAGCTGATAACTTATCATAGGGCTGACGACTTATCAAGAATGTCGTCATCCATCCTTCTCTTTTTTTTGCTTCAGATTTCAACTCTTTTTCTTCTATCCTTGTTGGTTTTCTATCATCTTAGCTTCTACTACAAAATCAAAGTTAAAACACTCAAAAACGACAAAAGTTGCTTTAGTCTTTGCAATTATTCTCAGTTAAAAGACTCAAATGTGTTAGCATCATCTCACACATCAACACCCTCAACTTAAAACAATTGCTTATCCTCAAGCTACTCAAACACAACTAAGAGAATACAAAGTACATTTGGCAGTCAATCATCTATATCATCTCAAACATCTTCACCATCTCCAAGGTCAGTCAATTCAAGAAAAATTATGTATATTATTGAAGAACACCAATGCAACACATAGGAATCAAGATATGGAACCAACTCAGCAATACAACCATGTATGCATCAAGTTTACACTATCCAAACAATTCAGTAACTAGTGATGTAACCAGTGTGCCCTCACTACAAAGATATCCCCTTTTTGTCATATCAGACATCACATATATAACCATGGGGACAATCACAAGACACTCACTTTTAGAATGGAGTTACAATAAATGTATGTCGAGTACCATAGGCTTGCCCTTATTTTCATTACCCAGATCGTCAGATAGGTTAGCTAGGATCACTATAGGTCTTCTCTTTGGCTTGTAATGTAGGATAGGGGTTGGTATGATACTTGATGATATTTAAAGTGACTAAGCCTCCTTGACACTACACTATATTTTTGGGGTTTCACTCATTAGACTTTTTCTATTCTTCTCTTTTCTTGATAACACTTATTCAAGATGGGTGCGGTCTTTTCTACAATCACTTTTCCTTTTTCACAACTTTTCTTTTTCTTTCTCTTTTCTACCACACCCAACTTTTTATTCTTTTTTTAACTCTACCTTTCTTCCTACTCATTTTACATCATGAACCCCTATGATAGCCACCCTCAACTTAGGCCATTTGCCTAAGTCAAGGTGAACAGTGTCCAAGGAGGACAAGGGACAAAATAGGTTCATTATGATATAAACTGGAAGGTGACAGCTGTCATAAAAAAATAGGCTAATCAAGATCAACGCAGGGATCAAAGGATATTCTACATACAGGGAAGGTCATTTAGGCTAACAGTGGGCTAATATCAAAATAGCCTATGATCCTTTCCTACCCCCTATCCTTCAACCTAGGTAAGACTAACAGGGCAAGTTCTGGATTCAGCATACAATGGGAACTGAGTAAGATCTCACACACACATGGAATACAAGTAAATCACAAGCTACTACTCATTTAGTTCTTGCAGTTGTTTAGATCTGATTATTTTGTCACTAGAACTAATGCCATACAAAGATGCACAGTGGTCATACTTAGATGCAATTCACACAAGTAACTACTTAGTCCATTGGAGAGGTGCTCAAAAATTACAAAAACAAGTTAACTGCCTCAAGTACTAGTATTTTTCCTAGTCGACTACAAAATTTTACAACAATAATTTACCCTACACCCTCAGCTTAAAATCAAAGAAAAATTTAACTAAGGATAAGGGTATGCCTGGAGTAGATCAATCATGACGATCATGGGTTTCCTCCCATATTGCGTCTGATTTAACATTGCGGCATGACTCAGGTATCTCGATTACTCCAGACTTTTTCGAGATAGAGAGCAGAATTACTTTTCATTGGTTCTTTTAGATAAATATAAAGTTTGACTCGTTGCCTATTCACCTTGAAGGTACTGCCGTCTTCATTTTCAAGTTCTACTACTCTAGATGAGTAGACTTGACTAACTCTAAACGGGCTCGACCACTTGGATTTAAGTTTACCTGGGAACAGTTTGAGTCTGGAATTAAACAGAAGCACCAAGTCACCCTTTCGAAAGTCTCATTTCTCTATCCTCTAATCATGATACGTTTTCATCTTTTCTTTATATAGGTCTGCTCGTTCATATGCCCTAAGATGGAATTCATCAATCTCATTTAGTTGTCCCAGTCTCAGCTCTGCTGCCTCCTTCCAACTCAAATTCAACCTTTTGAGTTCCTATAAGGCCTTGTGTTCCAGCTCTATTAGTTGGTGGTATGCTTTTCGATAGACCAGCTGAAATAGTGACATGCCAATGGGTGTCTTGAAAGCAGTCTGGTATGCCCATAAGGCATCATCAAGCTTTCTAGACCAGTCTTTTCGACTAGCTTCACCATTTTAGCTGGGATAGCTTTAATATCTTTATTTGACACCTCCACTTGCCCACTAGTCTGTGGATGATATTGAGCGGCTACTCTATGTTGTTTCACCCTATATTTTGCTAAAGCCGCTCGAAACACTTTTTTGTAAAAATGAGATCCTCCATCGCTTATAATAGTGTGTGGTACTCCAAAGAGAGAAAAAATGGTCTTCTTGAGAAAAGCAACAACTCTCTTTCCTTCATTGTCATACAAGGCAAAAGCTTCAAGCCATTTCGAGACATAGTCAACAACAACTAAAATATACTTCATCCTATATGATCTTACAAAAGGACCCATGAAATCGATGCCCAAGACATCAAACAATTCCACTCCAAGCATCTTAGTCAAAGGCATCTCATGTCTTTTGGAGATTGACCCCTGCCTCTGAAATTGGTCACATTTCAGCACAAACTTGTAGGTATCCTTGAACAATGTTATCCAATAGTAACCGCTCTGCAACACCTTTCTAGTCATTCGGTCACCTACATGGTGATCTCCAACTAGGGAAACATGGCATGCTTCCAATATGCACAATACATCCACTTCTGGCACACATCTCCTTATATATTGTCAGCATATCACCGAAAAACATACGGCTCATCCCAGAAGTAATGTGTCATATCATGCAGGAATTTCTTTCTTTGATGGAAAGAAAGATTTTTTGGAATGACCTCACTCACAACATAATTTGCAAAATCAGTGTACCAAGGCAATTTCTCCACAGCAGCAGCCAAGATCTCCTCATTAGGAAATGCATCATTTATCTCTATTTAATCACTAATTGCCTGCTCACCTTCCATTCTAGATAGATTATCCGCAACCTAGTTTTCACACCATTTCTTATCTTTGACTTCAAATTCAAATTCTTGTAGAAGCAACACCCATCTAATCAACCTTGGTTTTGCATCCTTCTTAGCCATCAAATACCTCAAAGTTGCATGGTCAGTGTGAACCACCACCTTGGTCCCAAGCAGATAAGCCCTAAATTTCTCAAAAGCATATACTACAGCTAGAAGTTCGTACTCAGTGACGGTGTAGTTCTTTTGCGCTCCATTCAGTGCTTTGCTGGCATAATATATTGGATTAAATAGTTTGTCTCTCTTTTGTCCAAATACAGCTCCAAGGGCAACACCTCTTACATCACACATAATCTCAAATGGTTTTGACCAGTCTGGTGTAACAATGATAGGGGCCTCAATTAGCTTCTTTTTAATGCATTCAAATGCCTTCAAGAAATCATCATTGAAGGAAAACTTCACTTCTTTCTCCAAAAGTTTGCAAAGTGGATTTGCAACTTTCCAAAAATCTCTTATAAACCTCCGGTAAAAACCAGCATGCCCAAGAAAACTACGCACCCCCTTCACTGAAATGGGAGGTGGTAGTTTCTCAATAATTTCAACCTTGCCTCGATCAACTTCTATTTCTTTTGCTAAAATTTTTTTCCCGAGAATGATTCCCTTCTTTACCATAAAGTGGCATTTCTCCCAATTAAGCACCAAATTAAATTTAATATATCGTTGCAAGGCCATACTCAGGTTTGCCAATCATAATTCAAATGAGTCTCCCACCACAGAGAAATCATCCATGAATATCTCTATGGTGTTCTCCACCATATACAAAAAGATAGACATTATGCACCATTAAAAAGTATCGGGTGCATTGCACAGCCAAACAACATCCTCTTAAATGCAATGGTGTCGTATGGGAACGTGAATGTTGTCTTCTCCTGATCTTTAGGAGAAATACAGATATTATTATATAGATAATATCCATCTAAGAAGTAGTACCATCTCTTTCCAGCCAATCGATCAAGCATTTGGTCCATAAAGGGCATCAGGAAGTGGTCTTTCAAAGTCCATGAATTTAGTTTTCGGTAGTCCATGCAAACTCTCCACCCAGTCATAGCCCTAAGTGGAATTAGCTCATTCTTGTCATTTGCAACCACAGTCATGCCCCTTTTCTTGGGCACGCATTGAACTGGGCTCACCCATTTGCTATCTGAAATAGGGTGAACCACTCCTGTATCCAACCACTTAATAATTTCCTTCTTAACCACCTCTTGCATTGGTGGGTTAAGACGGTGCTGGTGCTCGATGGTTAGAATAAAATCTTCCTCAAGTTGTATTTTATACATGCAGATGCCAGGGGGAATGCCAATAATATCTATGATAGTTCATCCGATTTCTCTCATGTACCTCTGAAGTATGGAAATAAGTGCTTATACCTGTTTCTCACCTAAATCATCCACAATAATCATAGGTAGTGTGTTTCCATAGCCAAAAAACATGTACCTTAAATGCCCAGGCAATTCTTTCAATTCCAACACCGGTGTCTCTTCAATGAATAGCTTAGCCGGCGATGTCGGTCGATTTGCAAGATCAAGGTCTAGCTTCTTAGGAGCATAAGGGTATGAGCACATTCCTAACAAAGAACAAACAGTCTCTTCATATTCCTCAATACCTTCATGATCAAAATTCGTCAAAACTGCGGCTAAAGGCTCGACAACAAGTTGATCCTCTATTGACATCTCATGTTCGTCCTCATAATACACATCAACCACTGAGAACACATTCATTTCTTCATCCTGCTTCATTGACTTGCGCATATCAAATCATACCACCTCATTATTTATCCTGAATAAGAGCTCATTAGCTCTTAAATCAATCAACATAATTTCGATTGCGAGGAGAGGTCAATCCAAGATTATGGGTACCTCAAAGTCCACCTCGCAATCCAGAATCATGAAATTTGTAGGGAATATGAAGCTATCTATCTTCACCAACACATCATACAAAATACAAATAGGTCATTTTACCGACCTGTCTACCATCACGAGTTGCATATTGGTGGGTGTGGGATTTCCCAGGCCCATCTTTCTATATATAGCCAGCGGCATCAAATTAATGCTTTCTCCCAGATCACATAATGCCTTAGAAAATTCCATAGATCCAATCGTATAGGGAATAGTAAATTCTCCTGGATCTGGCTTCTTCTATACCAAAGTACGCGTAGAGATAGCACTGCAATGGAGAAGATTATCCTCCCGATCGTAGCTCACCGCTCTTTTCTTATTCACAAGGTCCTTCATAAACTTTGCATATCCTGGCATAGTGCCTCAACCAATGGCACATTCACCATTAATTGTTTGAGCATTGCCATGAACTTGCTGAATTTTGTATCATCAATTTTTTCTTCAATCGTTCAGGAAAGGGAGGTGGTAGTTTGGGGAGTGTTTTTAACACTACCTCATTCTCCTTCTCTTTCTCTTTTTCTAGAGGACCATCAGAACCATCCAGCTTCTTTGACTCTACTAGACATTCTTCTTTGAGTTCATCCTCTGCCTCAGTGACATCTTCAACCAAACCTTTGCCCACAGAAGGTCCAGGTAACATCTTACCACTCCTAGTGGTAATCTCCATACATGAGCCATCATTTCATAAATTCTGAACCGTATCTCTTGGTAACGTTCCACTCTTCCTTTGGTTAAATGCTGCGAAGAGTTGGCTTTTCTGCTACTCCAACTGTTTGATTGCAGTGGGGTGTGAGTTTACCAACTGACTAATAGATAACAGATCGGTCTTCATGGTAGTCACACCAGAGTTGGTATCCTCCACTCCCTTCAGCAACTTAGCCATCATGTCCTCCATGGAAATTTTTTCAGAACTTATTGTAGCAGCCTTACGATTTCCAGGAGGGACATAGAGCCTGCTCCTATCATTATTGTTCCTCTAATTTCCTTGCTTCCTATCTTTATATCCAGGATTATTATAATAATTCCAACCTTTATTCCCTTGTCCATTGCCTCAAAAACCCCTCTGATTATTAACATAGTTCAGCTCTTCTTCTATATCCGCATCAACTCTATCTTGAGATCCCACAGCTTTCACCTTCTCAGTCTTTCCTAATAGCAAGTGTTTGGTTAGTAGATCCTTCTGCATTTTTAGGTGAGCCATGTCTTGGTCATGCTTCTGATATCTTCTGCGTTGTTCCACACGCATGCCCATAGAAACAGTGGGGTTGGCTACCACAGAGTCTCTGGTATGCAATGCCCGACTCTGTTTGGTCATTCTCTCTAGCATCTCTGAAGCCTCTAGGAATGTAAGATCAACAAATGAACCACCAACAGCATTATCTATAATTGGTTTTATGACAGAGTTAAGATCCCTATACAAAGTCTCCATCAAGTGTATGTCCATCATATTATGGTTCGAACACTGTGTCAGCTTCTTCTTGAATATCTCCCAGGTTTTATGCAAGGCTTCAGTCGGGAGATACCTAAAGTTACTGATCTCATCCCTCAACTGTACCCTCCTGGAAGGCGGAAAGAACCTTTCTAGAAAAGCTCCTTTCAACTGCCTCCAGTTGGTTTTAGAATTGGGTATCAGTTCATTAAGCCACAATGTTGCTTCCTCAGACAGAGACAATGAAAACAACCTCAATAGGACAGCATTTTGACCCACTCCTGGGTTATCAAAAGATTTACATATGGTGACAAAGTTCACCAAATGCAAGTTCGGGTCATCCCCAGAAAGTCCACTAAACAACCCCTTCACATTGAGGAGTTGAATTATAGTACTCGTAGTGTTGAATTTTTCCCAAGTGCCAACGGTGGAGGAATAATTGCACCCATTCCAGCTTCTCCATCCATTCCATCATCATCATCATTGAGGTCATACTGGACCGGCTGGCAATCTTGCCTTCCTCGGAATGGAAAATTCCTGTTAGCATTACGTTGTACTGGTGTAGCTACTTGCTCTGCACGCCTTGGGTTTCCACGATTTAAAAAATCCTCGTGTCCCAAATATTCATCCTCAGGATTTGGATGTCGTGCTTATTGCCCAACATTTTGCACATTCACCTGAGCTCTAGCTAAGGTTGCTAGTCTTTCAGCCTCTTTTTGGTCTGCAATTCTTCCAATTCGTTGTGGTTTCGGATTAAGTGATACTAATGGTTTTCCGAAACTTTTGGTTCTTGTCATACACTACAAAGATCCTTCAATAAAAAAAACAAAAAATAAACATAAAACTAGGAAACTTGACTAACAGTCAATTAGCGCACACAAACTTCAATTTACAACTGTATTCCCCGGCAACGGCACCATTTTTGATAACGCTCAAACAACACCTCTCTAATGAGAATGTAAGTGATCTTTTTCAATATATAACCCAAATAGGTTGGTGTCGAATCCCACAGGGAATATGGTGTGAACTTAAGTCATTTGCGATTTAATCAACTGATAGTTGGATGTTTCCTGAGATCGAGGGTTTTTGAGTTTAACAAATAATTGTTGGTAACTTTAGCTTCGGTGCTTGAAATTAAGAGTTTACGTAAAGAAACCATAATTATGTTCACTAGGGGTTTTGGTACTTGACAAATGCGAATAGTGATTCAAGATTCTAACAGTAGATAGGACAATAGATTATCTTTATCGAAGTTATGCCTAAATGTCTCTCAACCTACTTAAGCATTTAATTACCTAATCCTCTCAGACTTAGGGAATTTATTTTCACTGACTAGACTTTACCTCAGGTTAATCAACCTTGTTACAGCGTCAATCGTTAAATAGAAGTTTTTTAGTGCTTCCAAGTCCCTGTTGATAGTTCACTTCCTACTATAATTGATTTCTTATCTCAAGCAAATCAAAGCTGGTGTTATCTATTGTTTGCAACTAATAGAAGATAATTAAAACCTTGGAATTATCAAGGATTCCTATTACCTTTCAAATCTTCAACACTTAGCATCTTATCAAGACTTACCCCTAGATCCCATAATTTGGGTTAAAGGGATTTAGCCACTCATGATGTAATGATTGAAACAACTAGATGAATTCATAATTTTAAAGATAAACTTACCACAAGATGAATAATTACTAGATTCTCAGATTAGATCACAATAGGAATCCCCAAAGTATTGATGGAAATCTCTTCAAAGTTAATTGTTTTTCAAGCAAGAAACTAGAGACAAAAGTAACAAAAAAATACGTGTCTCCAAAAGATGTTCGGAACCACTTAGAAAACCCTAAATAATTCTTTAAATAGTTCATCCTAATTATGGAAATAAAATCATAGAGTGCAATAATTTCTCGGACAGGTGACGCCATTCGTGACGCCTTATCAGGAGGATGATGACTTATCATAAATGTCGTCAGCTCCTCTTTGATTTTGACATTCATTGCCTTAGACTAACGATGAACTGTGATAGCCTATCAAATCTTTGATGATTTATCACGAATGTCATCACTTATCTACCTCAACTCCCATGTTCTGCCTTAGACTAGCGATAATTTTGATGACCTATCAACTCCTTGACGGCTTATCATAAAATGTCATCACAACTTTCAGCTGAGGTCCATTCTTTATCTAAGGCTGATGATAAAGCTGATAACTTATCACAGGGCTGACGACTTATCAGGAATGTCGTCAGTCAGACTTCTCTTCTTTTTGCTTTAGATTTCAACTCTTTTGCTTCCATCCTTGTTGGTTCTCTAGCATCTTAGCTTCTACTGCAAAATCAAAGATAAAACACTTAAAAATGACAAAATTTTCTTAAGTCTTTGCAATTAAACTCAGTTAAAAGCCTCAAATGTGTTAGTATCAGCTCACACATTAGTTGATGACTTTGGTTGATGTCTTGTCAACAGGTTGATAGCCTATCAGCCTAGTAGTCACCATGATGACAGATGGAAATACTGAGGTAAAATAGGCATAACTTCCCACGCCGATGTCGGATTAAGGTTAAACCAGATGCATTGGAAAGACAACTCAAAGACCTTTCATTTTGTTTATATTAGTATACTTGAAAAAATATATTCTAGTATATACACTAATCTAAAGTGGACCCTAGTTGGCACATTCATCAAAACTCTATCCATAGAAAAGTCCTCCACTTGTCTTTGAGTTAGGAGGGTATTATGACCTCGATCAATATACAAAGATATTACCACACCATATATTTGATAATCACAAATACATATACTTAGAATAATTGGGTTCAAGGTTGAGCGTATAACAACAACATTTTGAATTCGAGCCCAAAAATACGAGGTGTTACATTATCTTCTCTTTGGGAACATTCATCCTAGAATGAGACTAGTTAGACTGAAAACCCTAAGGCAACTAAGATCATATACTAAATATACATAAATTTGAAAATTATTGCATAACTAATTCCGAGCTCGATACATGAACTGAAATGATTTTGTGAACACAAGCAATGACATGAGAATGGTTATAAAGTTGAAATAGAGATGACAGAGTCAACTTTTGTGTAACCATTACCTTAGGTTGGATATGTTTTTGTGAAGTAAAGTTAAGAGGTTTAGGACATTAAGACTCAGGGTATTACAACATCTCCCCTTGAGACCATTCGTCCCCCGAATGATACTGACTTGGCTGAAATACTAAGGAACGACTGAGATGATGCACGGGACACTTACAAACTAAATCATAACTGAAAATCTAAATATGAAACATGATGTATGAACTAAACTAAATTCATAATTTGCATGAACGTGAATGAGTTACCTTGTGGACTAGCCATATTCATGAAACTTTGGACAGTAAGACTAAATGGAAAGATGGAAAACCATATAAACTTGTCTGTCTGACTGCTGAACTAGATTTCTGGCTATACGAATAGAATTATACTGAAATCCTATACTCAACTAGAGTGTTTCTTCAACACTCTTTCTAAGAAATTATAATAACATTAGGGAGCAAAGAACTTGGGCATGATCTGAATAATATATATGAGTAAGGACTCTTAATATGACATTAAATTCTGTAACATGGAACATAGGACTATGAATCATATACTAGGATAGAATTAATAGGCCTTAGGTCTTATGCCTTATTTTTACCAAGGTTAAACAAAACATGACGTTATGAACTCTAAAAGAATTGAAATTTGCACAGAGTCGTCATCTAATTTTTAAAGGAAGACAAGGAAACCTATTTATTTGTCAATGCATATAGCTAATGTTTTAGTCTGCGAAAACCTATTGAGACTCTAAGTAAGGGTTCAAATTATCCTGAAGGAAAGGGGTTAGGCACCCTTCAGGATCCATAAACGTGATACCCAGCTAGACTAAACTTATCAACGAGGGAAGAGGTATAAATATTTAAAATAATGTAAAAGTGTATGTGTATTAAGTGTAAAATAATTCTTTTGAAAAAATATAAATGTTTAAAACTATGTAAAAGTATATGTATATTAACTATATAAATAAAATCTATTGTTATAAAAACATGTAAAAGATATGTATAAAAATGTATAAATTACACGTGAAAAAGAAAAGTATTTTATGATGTACGAAAAGAAATGTATTTTGATGTGCCATGAAGAGAAAAGGTATTTACAAGTAATATTTTTATTTGATTAAAATTACGAAAAAGTAAAATTTATTTGAGAAGAAAAGACTACATAATTCGTGAATCACTTGATTAACTTGATTCTTTTATGTAAATATTAACGGCCTTAGTTTTGCTTAAAAGACTACATAATTCGTGAATCACTTGATTAACTTGATTCTTTTATGTAAATATTAACGGCCTTAGTTTTGCTTAAAAGCGATGAAATTATGTAAATAAAGAATATCCCCGCCCGGCACCCAAAAAATAAAGTTTTCACTATCTTTTATCTTTATGTACAATTACACAAACGAGAAATAAACTACAAACATAAAGTTCGAGAATTATGTATAAGTGCTTGATAAAGTAATGAAGAAATACACATGTACATATAGATGTACATATAAAAATAGTGTCTTGTTATAAAATGGGCTCGGATTAAGTTTTAGACTCGCCATGGCTACAAAGTGGTTGCTCGACTAATCGACCGTCCTAAATCGTCTTGTCAAGATATGATGTCTCCGATTGTCTACGGGGACTTGAGGATGAATGACGGGAGTCTTTGATTGTTTGCGAAAACTGATGTTGATGAATGAAAGATGTCTTCGATTGTCTATGAAGACTTAATGCATGACCTCTCCAATTGTCTATGGAGACTGATGTTGAATGATGATGTTTTTGATTGTATACGAAGAATTGATGCATGACACTTCCAATTGTCTATGGAGGATGGTGTTGATTATTATCTCTGATTGTTTACGGAGAATTGATGCATGACACCACTAATTGTCTATGGAGGCTAGTGTTGATTGTTGTCTCTGATTGTTTACTGATAATTGATGCATGATACCTCAAATTATCTATAGAGGCTGGTGTTTATTTTTGTCTCCGATTGTCTACGGAGACTATGATGAATGATAATGTCTTCGATTGTCTGCGAAGACTTGATGACATCTCCAATTGTCTATGGAGATGGATACTGATTGTCATCTCTGATTGTCTACGAAGACTATGTGATGAATGATGTCTTCGATTGTATATGAAGACTTGATGATATCTCCAGTTGTCTATGGAGACTGATGTTAATTGTTATCTTTGATTGTCTAAGAAGACTATGTGATGGTCGTCCTCAATTGTCTATGAAGAATAAGGTCATCAACCGATGAGATAATGGCCTCTCGATTGGTGGAACAGCTGGAAGGTAATAGACTCTCATCTGGCGGGGCTATGAGAATGTAAAAAGTCTCTCGACTGGAAGGGCTGTTGAAAGGTGATAGCCACTCGACTGGCGAGGCTATGAAAATGTAAAAGCCTCTCGACTGGAGGGGCTTTAAAATGTAATGGCCTCTCGACTGGCAGGGCTATGAAAATGTAAAATCCTTTCGACTAGCGGGGCTTTGAAAGGTAATAACCTCTTGACTGGCGGGGCTATGAAAATGTAAAAGCCTCTCGACTGGCGGGGCTTTGAAAAGTAATAGCCACTCGACTAGAGGGGCTATGAAAATGTAAAAGCCTCTCGACTAGCAGGGCTTTGAAAGGTAATAGCCTCTCAACTAGTGGGGCTATGAAAATGTAAAATCCTCTTGACTGGCGGGGCTTTGAAAGGTAATAGCCTCTGGACTGGCGGGGCTATGAAAATGTAAAAGCCTCTCGACTGGAGGGGCTTTGAAAGGTAATATCCTCTCGACTAGAGGGGCTATAAAAATGTAAAAAGCCTCTCGATTGGCGAGGATTTGAAAAGTAATAGCCACTCGACTGGAGGGGCTATTAAAATGTAAAAGCCTCTTGACTGGCGGGGCTTTAAAAGGTAATAGCCTCTCGACTGGCAGGGCTATGAGATTGTAAAAAGCCTCTGAGAACACCCGATTGAAAAGAAAAATGTCTATGTTTGAAGGCTATATCTTTAAGAAAAAGGTCAATTGTTGGTATTCAGAGATAGGCGTCTTGCACGTAAAGTGTGATGCATGTATGTGAAGGCATGGTTTGAAAGGAAAGATTTTTTTTTTGTATTTTTGTTGTAAAAATGTGTTGAAAGATGAAAAATGCATAAGATTGCTTTGTGTTTTATTTGTAAGAAATGCTGAAAGGTAAAAATGTAGAACATTAGTTGTGTTTTCTTTGTAAGAATGTAGAAAGGTAAAAATGCAGAAGATTGTTTTGTATTTTCTTTGTAAGAAATGTTGAACAATGAAAAGATATAATTGTTTCTACACTACAGTTGGTACCAACAATTAGTAGTGTGTATAAGAATTCCCATATCTCTTTTCCAGCTAACTGAGATCAACTTCAGGGTAACTTCCATAACTTCAAGTGGTACCTTAGACATACCTAAGTATCAACAAGATTTGTTCGTCTTACTTCAAACAAAGATTTTGAACTGTGCATGTTCCCATGTTTCAAGTGTCCTCTCCAGAAATAATGTCTCATTCTCACACTTATTTTAACATTATTTTCTTTTAAATTTGGAGATGTCTAGAAATATACACTCACACTCAAAAAGAAGTCCAATGAATGCAATTATGATACCATATACTTGGACTTGATGCAAGTATCCACTAATATGAGAAAACTTAGAGTAGGATCTTGTAGGACTTGTTATTGGCTTATAATGTAGGCTTGGGGTCGGGTAGGATGACGTCTGGGATAAAAGTGACTATTTCCTCAATAAGCATTGCACTGTATCCATTCTTTTGACGCTCGATCTTCTTTATTATGCTTCTTTTCCCCTTGTTTTGTATTTGTTTTGACTTCTTTTGAATCTTGTGTTGGAGTTTTTTCCCTTTTCGATATATTTTCCTTCCTTTTTATTTTTTTTAAGGGGAGGGGGGAGGGGGGGAGGGATGATGATTCCCCAACTTTATTAGAGTTATCTCTTTTTTTTTCTTTGTGGGGGGTCTTGATGTAATACCCTGGGAAATTTTTTGTTGAAATTTTGTGCGTAAACGTGTTGGGTTCTATCTTCTAGAATGAATTATAAAGTTTCCGTGTGGAATGTCTTAGATTAGGGCCCACCATTGTGTAGAGTATCGAATAATATTTCCAACTATATGTGGATAATCCAAAACGGACACCCGAGCGACGAGTTATGAACATTCCGATCTAACCGTGAATAGTAGTGAATAGTAAAAAGTGCAGGGAAAAAAGTACTGCGGCCTGGCGTATTTTTTCTCCCACTTTAAATGATCATAACTCCTTGTACATAATGATCTGGGTGATCTACTAAATATCAACGGAAATATATGCGAGTCCTCTTTCCGATGAAATTGGTTTCATCCAATTTGTCTGTCGGAGCAAAAAGTTATGGTCGATCTACTTCAGCCTATCAAAAGTGAATTTTTGGGTCAACTTCAAACGATCATAACTCCTTGTACACAATGATCTGGGTGAGATAATATATGTCAATGAAAAGATATGAGAGTCCTCTTTCTAATGAAATTAGTTTCATCCAATTTGGATATCGGAGTAAAACGTTATGGTTGATCTACTTCAGACTATCAAAACAGTCCACCAAAGGACAGATTCGAGAATTATTTGATTTTTAGGGGTGTTTTGGTCATTTTCCCTCTCCCAAAATCCGTCCAAACCCTATATTAAAGTCTATTAGAAGCATTATATGTTATATTTGATCAAATTCCCTCAAAAAGAAAACCCTAAGCTCCTACATCCAACTTCAAGAACCTCCAAAGTTCACCATTAATTCTGCAAATTTATTCAAGATTCCAAGTTCCTAGTTCAAGAACTTCAAGAACCTCCAAAGTTCAGCATTAATTTGCAAATTTATTCAAGATTCCAAGTTCCTAGTTCAAGAACTCAAAGAACCATCATTCAAAGGCACGATTAACATCTCAAAAACGAGTATCGATCTAAAGTTCATCATTCAAGGTATGTGGGGTTTTTCAATAAGAACTCTCTTTTGTTCTTGTACCCAAATTGATTTTTCTTTTATGAATATACATGATTTTACATGTTTTGATATGAATTTGAAGCACTAGATGGTGTACATTCCGGCGATAGAGATGTTTGTAGAGATTCGAAATTAGTAAGCATTTGAGAATTTGAGTGGTGGCTTAAAGCTAAGGGGGAGATGATAGAACAAGTAGTCAAGTCAAGCTTTTACATTTTAGTAGAAGTACCAGTAAGTTGTAAATTTGCTGTGACAAAGATCGGTGCTTAACCCAATGTTATTTCAGTATTTTCAGTTGTCCCAAAACCTACTCATGCTTTACATTTCAGTTCCATGATCTTAATTCATGTTCATACACGTGATGGAGAATTACATACTCTTCTAGTTTCCAAAAATGAGAAATTCCAGTTCTTCTAGCAGTTGGAATCACATTCCATAAGTTAAGAGATCTAAATTCAGGGCATGCCGCCCATGACTCATAAACTCAAGTTTTACAGTATGTTCAGTTCCAGTACTCAGGCAATACTCTTATTGATCAGTGAGATTCAGTTTCCGTTATGGGTGTCTTCAGTTTTGATACCTTAATGAACCCATTGTATTTGATATTTTCTTCCTAAGGCCTCAATAGAGAGAGTCAAGTTATTTACATTATCCCTTCATGTTTCAGGTCTTCATGTTTTAAAATTTTGTGAACTTTTCATTAAGTCAAGCTAATGGTGTTGAGAAATTGTATAGAAGGGAGAGAAGATACTTCCTTATCTATGATAGAAGGTGGTGTGCTCACAGCGGTGAAGTGAAGTTAGATTGAGGCTAAGTCCTTGATACATGCCGTGGTTAGTTGAAGTTTTAAATGTTTATTTGGAAAGATTGTTGTGCGTTGGTTTTATGCACTTCTATGAGGTTGTAGGAATAGTAATACAGAGTTTTTGTGTATAGTTCAATTGGTTGAGAAAATGTTATGTGTGCCGTTTAAAGAATTGACCAGTATGTGTGAATGATGTAGTTGATGGAATCTTAGAGAAAGCGAGGAAGATGCTTTATGAGTGTTCGTTTAGAGGTGCATGTGCGAAGTGCGTATGTGGTTATGAGTATAGGCTTGAATGTTATGGTTGTATATCTAAAAGAATGCACCGCAAGTTAGCGGATCCCTAGTATAAGATTGTATGTGGTTGTTGGAGTAGCAATAAGAGTTATGTTAGAAGTAAGGAGTTGTAAGGCTCAGTGTGTATTGAGGTTCATGATATAGATTAATATTATAGTGTTATGTGGCATATCTCATGAGTACTTGGAGTTAGGCTTGAACATAGTCAAGGGAGTAGTTGGAAAGTGTTGCTAAGTTTGGAAGCAAGGAGTTATGTTTCCCAAGACCTAGAAATTCCTATCTTAATTTATGTCATATGGGTCCTTGTTCCCATACGATAGGATTGTATCACATTATGGTTCATTTTCTCCCCGAACAATGTCATTTGAAGCTTTTGGAGGGAGTGTTGAGGGACGTTTCATTTGGGCGCAAGTGGTCCTTCTTTTGATGAGATCCCCTTCGAGACCTTTGATTCTCAGTCTCTGAATAAACCAAAGATATCGATTCCTTAAAATCAGTCTCCTTTGTTTAAGATCCAACTATGTGAACATTCTCATTATGAATCGCATGTTCTATGAAGTATTCGAAAGTTTGGAGTGAAGTAAGTGGGTTGATTTCGTTATCCCAGCCTTTTGTCCTCATTTCCATGGTATTTTGTACTTATTCATCGACATTCAAGGATGAATGTTTCCAAGGGGGAGATGATGTAATACCCCGAGAAATTTTTCGTTGAAATTTTATGCGTAAACGTGTTGGGTTCTATCTTCTAGAATGAATTATAAATTTTCCGTGAGGAATATCTTAGATTATGAAACACCACTGTGTATATTATCATATAATATTTCTAACGATATATGGATCATCCAAAACGGACACCCGAGCGACGAGTTATGAACATTCCGATCGAACCGTGAATAGTAGTGAACAGTAAAACATGCAGGAAAAAAAGTACTGAGGCATGGCGTATTTTTTCTCCCACTTTAAATGATCATAAATCCTTGTACATAATGATCTGGGTGATCTACTATATATAAATGGAAAGATCTGCGAGTCCTCTTTCCAATGAAAATGGTTTCATCCAATTTTTCAATCGGAGCAAAAAGTTATGGTCGATCTACTTCAGCCTATCAAAAGTGAATTTTTAGATCAACTTCAAACGATCATAACTCCTCGTACACAATGATCTGGGTGAGATACTATATATCAACGGAAAGCTATGAAAGTCCTCTTTCTAATGAAATTGGTTTCATCCAATTTGTATATAGGAGTAAAACGTTATGGTTGATCTACTTCAGACTATCAAAACAGTCCACCAAAGGACAGATTCGAGAATTATTTGATTTTTATGGGCGTTTTGGTCATTCCCCCTCACCCAAAAACCGTCCAAACCCTATATTAAATCCTATTAGAAGCATTATATATTATATTTCATCAAATTCCCTCAAAAATAAAACCCTAAGATCCTACATCCAACTTCAAGAACCTCCAAAGTTCACCATTAATTCTGCAAATTTATTCATGATTCCAAGTTCCTAGTTCAAGAACTTCAAGAACCTCCAAAGTTCACCATTAATTCTGCAAATTTATTCAAGATTCCAAGTTCCTAGTTCAAGAACTCCAAGAACCATCATTCAAAGGCACGATTAACATCTCAAAAATATTGATCTAAAGTTCATCATTCAAGGTATGTGGGGGTTTTCAACAAGAACTCTCTTTCGTTCTTGTGCCCAAATTGATTTTTCTTTTATGAATATACATGATTTTACATGTTTTGATATGAATTTGAAGCATGAATTTCTACCCTATATGATTTTACATGAGATTATGATACTCTATATGTTTTGAAAGTTGAATTGAATGAGAATGATGACATTTTTGTACATAAAGCTGAATTTTCCAGATTTTAAAGTAAGTTATATATATTTATGATGAAAAGCATGAATCTTGAGAAAATTTAATATGATTTTGATGTATGAGACATTGAGTCCTAATTGGAATTGTACTTTGAGAAATTATGTGCTATAAGCACAATGAGATTTGAATCCCAAAGCTAATTTTCTTTACCAAGATGTATGATTATAAAGCTGAAATTTTAAGTTTTAAGTGATTATTTTCATGCTTATGTCATAAAGTATGAAACTTTGGGAGGTTTTATGGTGATATTGATGTATGGGTTTTTGGAACCCTATTTGAGATTATTATTTTGAGAAAATCATATGTTATAAACACCTTGATTTTAAATAATTTGAGATGTTTTGAATGATTTGACCTTTTGGTCGTGAATGAGTTATTTTGAACTCGACTGTGAAAGAAATCTACGTTTTTATTAATTATGATAAAGGGGTAGCAAATTGGCTCCCGATGAAAATTGTTGAAGTGTTTATTGTGGATTTTCTTTAATGTGAGCCTGAGGCTAATTTAAATTTCTGAGCTAAGTCCGGGAGTAATCTTTAGCACCGAGTGGGAGGTATAAAGTGACCTTACTTCCCTAGAACTACGTGCCCCCATAGGATGTGAGCCTGAGGCTGATTTATATAGTGATCACTAGTATTTTTGAATTGATACTGGAAGTCCTACTCCGATGGCAAGGATAGGACGGCTCTCCCCAATGTGGGTTGTACGTTGGACTCCATGTAGCTCACATGGTTTATGTCGGTTATAGGATCTCCCAATGTGTGTGTGTGTACTCTTCTATCTGAGATGAAAACATATTTGCTTAAAAGGCTGAGTTTGAGAAAGTCATTATTCTTAAAAGATTTAAGGAATATATTCTAATAAGAATTGACATGAGATTTGATTGTTTTAATGATTTGAAATTGAGATGAAAGTGAATTGAGAACGTATTGTAATGACTCACTTGTTTTACTTTACATGTATTATTCATCCATGATTTTGATGATTTAATTCGAGCTAAGTGAGTCATCTATATCAACATGCATAATTTTATAAACTGAGATGATATTAAGATATTATTTTATATATGCATTGCACCCCCATATGCTTGGTATTTTTCCACGGTGCTGACCCACATATTCGTATGTGGGCTGCATTTTCTCGGAATGTAGGTACAACGTATAGTTGCACCTTCGGATCCAGTCAGTTCGTGGTATCCAGTCAGCAGGCGATGATTCCTTTTGATTCAAGGGCTTGGTTTAGTTATGCAGAGTTATAGTGTTGTATTTTCTTTATTCAGTCGTATTAAGTTGGGTTAGTCGGGAGTCATGACCCGGCTACCTATAGTCAGTACTAGTAGGGGTTTCATAGACAGTCAGTAGAAGTTGATGTATTTTGTTTTAATTTTGGTTGTAAAGGCAGAATTCTAATCCTGTAAAATTCCATTTTTGTATCGATCAGATTCAGAAAAGAGTTAATTTCTACTGATTTGTATGGATTTGTATTTTTATTCAGTTGCTTATGATTTATGCCAGTAGAAGGGTTAGCTTGGGGTCACTTGTGACCCTAAGCACCGTGTGACGTCTCGGGACCCAATTTCGGGGTGTTACACTTGCTTCTTCTTTCTTTGAAGTCGTCCTTTATTTTTGTTCTTCTGGGGATTTACGTCCTTTTCCTTTAGCAACTTTGGTTTTGAATCTTCATTCTCAACTTGTACGTACTTAGTGCGCTCAAGGAGGTGGGCCAAATAAGGATAGTGCATATAAGCACTCAAAAGGTATAGGCTCAAATGTTATTATTCCAAAGAAAGGTTTCAGGCTCAAATGGGGAAATACTAGTGATTGATGTCATTTGGCAGGCTGTGGAAGGCACAATCTAGTCAAGAAAGGCCTAGAATCCTTTCCCAAACTAAGTGTAACTCAGAATTTCACCTCAACAGACATTCAGGCCAAGTTCTGGATCAACAATGCAATGCAATGAACTAGTCTAAATATCACCACACAATGCACTTAAAACGATGGGGTTGACTTTGTTTTTGTCTTAGATGTATGCAAGAGAATTTTTGAGTGTTACTCAGGTTTGACTAAGAGGTACCAAAAGAATCTATGGTTTACCGTGAAGTTGGTCCTCTCCATCATACCAATTTTTTCTTTCTTATGCACACTCCTAATTGTGTTGGTACCAACCAAGTCAAAATTTTACTTTATTTTAAAAAAGAAGGGGACCAAACTCTAATGAGGGTTGCCTACGTATCTTGTGAAAACAAGAATCAGGTCTTCATAGTTCAGGCAAATTTGTAAATTTCTATGTAACATGTATGAATGTACAAAAGTAGTGTTCATATTTGAAAATGATATGAAAGACGGTTGGGAAGGAATTTTTTGTATCAGCAAAGTTGGTTCGATTATATGATCAAGAGGATAGATGTCGAGCATGAGGAGAGTTTTGAAATTACTTCAATATGTCGACGAGATTAAGAAGGTCAGACATTGAAGAAGTTATGGCATTATTTCACCGTAGTTGGCAGGATTGTTATGAATGAAAGAATATTGAACCCTTGCTTTGATAGTGGGGATCGATACACAGTAAATTTAATGATTTACGACATCCGAAAGAAGAAGCTAGATGTTCTTGAACCAAAATTGGGTGAGGATTTAGAGGTAGGTCGGCTAAGCACTAATGTTATCGAGATTTGGATTTGAGGAATCATTTATTTGCGCTCTTGAAGACTTTTGGAGAGCGTTTTTGAACTATTTCAGAAAAGTTGCTCCAGTATGAATACTGTAGGAATTATTTTGAAATAGTGAAGAGACCGAGCCCTCATACACGGCTGCCTACGTATCTTGTCAGGACAAGAATCAGGTCAAAACATAGTTCAAACCTATTTTTTAAGAGTTTGTATATGGCGTGATTTACTTCTAGAATAGGAATCTTCCTAAATGATTGAGAGTAGGAATGAATGATTGTGAGAAGGCGCAGTAACCTAAATGCACCAACTCTAAAACTATGGAATTCAAAGAAGGTTTTGGGGAGTGTAAGACACCCCCCTCGTGAACCACAGTGTGTGAAGTGTACGGCCAAAGACTCGATGAAATTGTAATTTATGATTAAATAATGTGTATCAGTTTTTCAATATACAGATAAAGTGTATATAAACAAGTAATGAATAAAAAAATTTGACAAAACAACAAAAGTAATTTGTGTTAATAATGTACAAAATTTATGAACAATTCTACATAATTTACAGTGTAAATATATAAAGAATCAAAGAACTAACATATGCAAGAAAAAAAAAATACCTCCCTCAATTGAAAAATTGAGCCTATAGTGGTCAGAACCTGTTGTTAATCCCCAGCGGAGTCTCCATTCTGTCATGCCCTATTTTACCAAGGTTAAACAAAACATGACGTTATGGACTATAAAAGAATTAAAATTTGTACAGAGTCGCCACCTAATTTGTAAAGAAAAATAAGGAAACCTATTTATTTTTCAATGCGTATAACTAATGTTTTAGTCTGTGAAAACCTATTGAGACTCTAGGTAAGGGTTCAAATTATCCTGAAGGGAAGAGGTTAGGCACCCTTCGGGATCCACAAACGTGGTACCCAGCTAGACTAAACTTATCAATGAGGAAAGAGGTATAAATATTTAAAATAATGTAAAAGTGCATGGGTATTAAGTGTAAACTAATTCTTTTGAAAAAATATCAATGTTTAATAATATGTAAAAGAATATGTATATTAACTATATAAATAAAATCTATTGTTATAAAAACATGTAAAAGATATGTATAAAAATGTATAAATTACACGTGAAAAAGAAAAGTATTTTATGATGTACGAAAAGAAATGTATTTTGATATGCCATGAAGAGAAAAGGTATTTACAAGTAATATTTTTATTTGATTAAAATTACAAAAAAGTAAAATTTATTTGAGAAGAAAAGAGTACATAATTCGTGAATCACTTGATTAACTTGATTCTTTTATGTAAATATAAACGGCCTAAGTTTTGCATAAAAGCGATGAAATTATGTAAATAAAGAATATCCCCGCCCGGCACCCAAAAAATAAAGTTTCCACTATCTTTTATCTTTATGTACAATTATACAAACGAGAAATAAACTACAAATATAAAGCTCGAGAATTATGTATAACTACTTGATAAAGTAATGAATAAATAATCATTAAAGTAAGTGAAATTATGTTCACACACATGTAGATATAAAAATAGTGTATTGTTATAAAATGGGCTCGGATTAAGTTTTAGACTCGTCATAGCTATGAAGTGGTTGCTCGACTAATTGGCCGTCCTAAATCACCTTGCCAAGATACGAATCATAAAACCCTGTGTGGTGTCGTGGTGTTATAAATGTTTCATCATTGCCAGTATTTTATTTTTATTACATATTTGTATACGTAATGTCCGTCCTTTTATTTGTGAAGGCCTCGAAAATCGACGGCGAATTTCTTCATCAGCCATTGTATTGATACTTGATATAAATAAATAAAATTGAGAAAAATAAAGTCCGTCTTTGTAATGGGGTGGCCTCAAGTATCCGATGGAGAGATAATATCTTTTGCCAAGCATTTATTTTTTATTTAAATAAGTAAACTTTGAGAAATAAAAATCCATGTTTTGTCACGGGGTGGCCTCAAGTATCCGACGGAGAGATAATGTCATTGACCAAATATTTATTTTGATATAAAATAGTAAGCTTTAGAAAATAAAATCCGTCATTTGTAATGGAGTAGCCTCAAGTATCGGACAGATAGATATTTTTATCGGCCAAATAATTAATGATATTTAATAAAAATGAAAAATGACAAAAAATTAACAAAGTCACTGAACGCATATCAAAATCATACATAGTAATTCAAACGATTATCAATGATTAAAATAATAAAATAACAAAAAGGTCAAAGTTAATGAATAAAAATGATGTATCCATGATAAAGTAATTGAAAATAACAAAATAGAGTAAAATTCCTAATTGTACAACAGAGTAATGGAATAAAATAGAAATAGTTCAAACATGATTGAAAAATGTGAACATTCACTGAGAAGTGAAAATAACCATCATTAAGCATCCATAAATAAAGAAATACGAAAATAAATTTACATAAAATATCAACCAACAAAACCCTTAAAAATATAACGAAGATTGATGGAAATGGGTAAAGGAAAGAAAGTCACTGGGACACAAACTTTTGGCCATGAACAGTAAGAAAATATGAATAGAAACAACAACACTTGAGAAATATATATATATATATATATATATATATATATAAATGTAACCAACATAATCCCTTGTAAAAGTGGTGAAATTTTACCAAAATAGGGAGCAATTTTTTTTTATTTTTATGTGTATGTGTATTTTTTGTGTGTTTGAGAGAGAGAGAAACGAGAAAAAAATTGTGTGTATTTTTTTATTCTTGAGAGAGGGGAAAAAGAAGAATATAATTCATGTGTGATTAAAAAATGTGCATATGCATTTGTGTATTTTTGGGAAAGAAAATGAAAAATGAGAAAAGATTTTTTCTTATGTTTTTTTTTGTGTATGTATTTGAGAGAGAGAGAAAATATGTGTGGGTGTATGAAAATGTGTGTGTATAGAGAAAAGATGAATACAACTGTCTTCAACCCTTGCCTGTTTATAATAAAATTGGGCACTCCCTATTATCCAATGGATAAAGGGGTGTCTCCTTTTTTTATAATAGCACATCCTTTAGTCCTTAGGATATTGACCAAATGATGTTCCTCCTTTTGACCAATGGATAGAGTTATTGTCCAAAGGGTAGTGTCATTGAGTTGTCATTGTAAGATGTGACAAGACATTATGTGTAGTCATTGTCGAATGTGATAAGACATCATTGCGTAGTCATTATTGGATGTGACAAGACATTATGTCTAGTCACTGTCGGATGTGACAAGACATTATTGTGTGGTCATTGTCGAATGCGATAAGACATCGAATTATTATACTGTGTAAAATTAATTTATTCAACTTAGCATTTGCGGACTGTAAAAAAGAATGCAAAAATTAATTTGTAATTAAAAAAATATTAAAAAATATAATCAATTTGAAAAATGATAAGAAAAAATATGATGTCGTGTCGTGTACGTGTACATATGATTGTAAAATGTTAAAAACGATAATGAATTGATAGAAATTCTAATATAAGGAGGATTATTAATAAATTATGAAAAGTAAAAATACGATAACAAATTGATAAAAATCCTAAAGTAAGGATGATTATCAATAATTTGTCAACAATTATAAAAAAGATATAAAAATTATATTTTTCCCTTTAACGATCAAGAAGCCTGAAGACGTTAATTTTAGGCACGGAGAGCAAAAATTGGGTGTCAACATTAGGCAATGCAACAGCCCAATTCAAACTTAGCCTCACTCCTTAAATACTCGCATGGGTACGTATAACTACTCTAGCCAAAGTTTGAGTTGTACTACCTGCTCTCGCCATGTTCAAGCCTAACTCAAAATTTCAAGGTACTACACATAACACCATAAAACTAGTTTGTACCATGACAACACAAAACACTTACCCTCTTTCATCTAAACAATTGTTCATCATCACTATCTCGACAAAAGGAGAGGTCATTGAAAGGTTAGAACATGAGATCCTAAAGCATGAAAGAATAACTTTGACACTTAACTGAGGCCTGAGTACTAGAGTATCAACGACAGGAATTCATCAAAGAGATCTAAACTGAGGATATACATGACATAATCTGAGTTTTACTAATCATTAAGAGTGTACCTTGAGTACCTGGAAATGAATATTCAGTAAAGCATGAGTACGTGAGTCATGAGATGCATGACCTAAATTTGGAGTTCGTAAATTCATGGAATATGATTCGTACTGTGGAGTGAACTGGAACTTCTTATACAAGGAACTGGAAGCGCACAAGATTTTCTATGATGTGCATAAACATGAACTATGATCATAGGGCTGACATGTAAGGCATGAGTAGATATCGTGATAACTGAAGTACAAATACTGTAATAATTCTGGGTCGGCCATTTTCTTCCCTAGAGTTGATCTACAACACACTGACATCACTATTAGAATCTGAGAATCTGACTTGGTTCCTTTTCCTACCATCTCCCCCTTAGCATAAATCCATCGTTCTAAGCCCAAGAAACCCTTTCATAGACTCTAAACTGAATTAAAATCACGCTACTCTAAAGTTCGGGAGATGACAATAGACATCAATAACAAATTTACTCTGAAAGACTACACCTGAAAATGTAAAACCCATTGCTTATACTTTCTTCTGAGATGCAACTCTTATCTTTCTATAAACCCAATAGTCATTATATAATAACATAAATACTTACTATCTTAGAATATTTGAGACAATACCCTGGGTTCACACCATCTAAAGCTTCAACTCTTCTTTCTATTAGCTCAATTATCCCATATTCAGGCTTAGATTCTAACTCTTAACATAGATATCCTCAAACCTTTAATGAACTATACTAACTTCATTCTTGAACACTCCCTTAACATACATTATCCTTGATACGAATCGACCCATGAGGACTCAAATCTAAGATGTGGAAAATAAAGATAGAAAGATAGAATAACCAAGATAGGAAGATAGACACGAAATTGATACCAAAAGGGCAATCGAAGGATGTATCAAATTCTAAAACCTCCTTAAATAACTATCAATAGGCACATAACTCTTACAATGACCACAAAGGATATTAGATCGCCCTTATAGCCAACGTTTCTAAACAAGGTTCAACAAATGCTTTTCCAAGCACTCAAACACTCCCATGAAGTCTCATGAATACATCATGTAAAAATTATCCAAAAAATAGATAATGAAATATCTAAGGAACCTATTTATGTTAGTTACCTTTTCAAGACTAGCCTATTACAAAAATAACCCAAAAGTGGCTATTTTAAAAATAACCCACAAGGGTTCTTTATTCCTCGAGCCATGGATTTCCTTGACTCCAAGCTATCTTCCAAACACAATGTTGTTTGATTTAGAGCTCGAAGTAGGTCCTCCAAGAGTATTCTTGAGCTCTTTGCTTGATCACTGCTTTGACCTCTTTGTATTGGCCTCGAATGATATCATCAAAAGCTAGGACGGCCATTTGGCTTGTATCATCCTCCGTTTCTTGATAAGTATTCAACCTCGAATCCAAACCTTGCAAAACCAAAGAAAGAACAAAAAAACACAAACTCCTCATGGCATGAGATTAAGGTTATCACAACAAATCACCTCAACATACCAAGGTTCCACATACTTGAAATATAACCAAGGATACTTTGTTTTAGTCAAGAAGATCTCAATGAGAAAGTTACAAAAGGAATGGCTATGATAAGTATCAAGAGATAAATAAACTAAAAAGGTTTTAATGGTATCACTAAATCCAAAAGGTTAGACTACCTTTATCTTAGGATCCATAAGACACAATTGTTTCATTACCTCTTCAAGTGACCTCATCAAATGCGGTGCCACTGTTGGTATTAAAGTCCACCAAACCCGCATAGCATTGTCATTCAAATAAATGAACTAACCAACAAGTTGCCTACCTCTACATAATATAAATCCAAAACTAGCATGGATGTCATCATAGGCAAAGAGGTAGTATATGAAGGAATCAAGTATAAAGGCATTATCCAAGGTGCTATCATCTATAAGAACACCATTTACCCAAATTATATAGAACATAAGTCACACAAGAATAGAATTAAGGCACTTAAGAACACATAACTTCTTTCTTTCAAGTAAAGCATCAACTTGGCATGCAACTTAAGCAAAGTGTGCTATGCAAGGATGCAAATTTATAAGCAACACCAAAGGAGACAATGACACTTTTTCCCTCGAGTTTTCAAGAATGATAACACCATGGAGAATAAGGTCGTTAATTCTACTCAAGTATGGAAGAAGGGTATCACAAGAATAGAATTTATCAAATGTAGTTTCAAGAGAAGGCTTTCTTCTTGATCTACAAGTAGTGAAACTTTGGTCAAGAGTGGAAACACATAATGGATAACTCTCTTGGAGATTTTCATTACTCCCCTTCTTCAAAGATCTCTCATCTTTATTGGAGATCTTTCCCTTACACAATGTTGGTCTCTCAAGGGGATTATGAATTCTTGAGAAAGACTTTCCATCATAGGGAAGGATACCAACATTCTCAATCAAACATTGTTTGTCATGTAGACCAAGCAACAAGTTGGGTTTACCAAGATCACCATTTCCAAATTTGGTACCGGGGTCAAATGGAAAGAGTGACCATAGACACGGGTCTAGATAACACTCTTTTTCCCCATAGGTTTCACCCAAATAGAAAAACATGCTCTCTATAATAGCATAAGCATTATGAAAAGCAAGTAGAGAGTAGAGAAAGGTATCACTTAAGTCCACTTCAACAAAGATGTAACCATCTAGATACTCACTATTAGATCCAATATCATTACCATGAGTATTATCAACAATAGGGTCACACAATGTAGAAAAGAAAGCAATGTCCAAACAATGGATACTTTTTCTTTCAATGGAAGAATCCTTAAGTAGACACATGCCATGTAAGACCCCACAAAATTCTTATCTTAATTCAGTCCTTTAAGCTTGTGAAGGGGGTCCCAGACATAGAAAATTCTAGCTATGTATTTAGACATAGTGTTATTTTAGCCTTCAAAAGTTAGAAATATTATTTTGAGACCTTTACATCCATTAAATATTGATGTTTGAGTTAATTCATGATCAAGAATGTCAGTAGGTGTTCTCGGACAAGTTTTGGATTTTTCAGACTTCGTTTGAAGCACCTTTGGAGTCCTAAACCAGTGAATTAATGCAATCTTGACGTGTCACATCTACTATCGCATTGATAAAAAATTTCCCCAACTCCCAACATCCAATTCCAGTGAATAGACACAGAATCAATGCGGCTTATTGGCTATCGCGTTGATGCCAGCAACGCGACGTGTAGGCCTGTGCGCCGATAGTTCAGTTTATAGTCATTAAAAAGTTACATCCTGATGATAGGCGGATTTACACGCCTATATCAATATATTTTGCCCATATTTTAGCCTAGTTTTGAGAACAAATTATATATTTCATGCACTTTTAGTCCTTTTTCCTGTAAGAGAGCTAACGAACATAATTAGTAAAGTTTCAGGTATAAATGATGCAAAAATCAGCATTTTATGGCTTACTTGACGCAAAAGAAAGCTCACAAAGGAAGGGAAGAAAGTTTACACGCCTAAGGACCAAAACTGTTGTATGGAAAATCTGTCCCGGGCTAAAACAGCATTTCTGAAGACTTTGGGGACTTACAGACACAAAGCTGGATTTTGACAATGATACATTAACCTAGTACAATTAGGTTATGTATTTCATTATTTTATGTGGATTATGATAATGTTACCTTAACCTAGTACATTTGGGTTAAGGATTTCATTAGTCTAGTAGGATTTGGTTATTTATTTCATTAGCTTAGTAGGAGTAGGATATGGGTATTATAAATACCCTATCATGCTAGAGATTTTAGAACATCTTCTATCATCTTTTTACATCTTCTATCATCTTTTTACATCTTCTATCATCTTCTATCATCTTTTTACATCTTCTAACATCTTCTTAACTTCTCGTCTTACAATTCAATTCTATTACTCTACAATTCTTCTAATCTTTCCATTAATTCTATTTTCTTCTTCTACTCTTCTATTCTTAAATTCCACAACAAGAGAATCGTTACTTGCTAAGGAATTACGCCTCACGCCTATCACTTGATCTACACACCATTACTCAATCTCGTGATATAATAACAATGTCAATCGTGATTTCCTTCGCATTCATGGGTAACTAAACTTCTCTGTTGGGGTTATGGAAGCCGTATGAGATACTATCTATTGCTGTGAGTTTGTGAGTTCAAGGCACGTATATTGCTTATATCATTATTCTCTTCATCTTAATCTACATTCTTTGCGGTTGCAAACGCAAGAATATGCCAGTCTAACATTTAACTTGTTCGAGAGAAAAGTTATTTGTCTGGAAAAGAGATAATGTCAAGGTAGTAGGACACCCTTTCCTATTAACAAGCTAGTGCCGTAACTAGACTAACCTCTTGGAGAATTCGTACCGTTAGATACGCTTTAAGCTCGAGAGAGTTAAAGTGAAATAGTCCTTGTTTAGGTCGAGAGACGCTTGGATTTACCATCGACTACAATTCTCTATAAGCAATTGCATGACAGAATTCTTCACACTCATAGCCAATAGAGACGTATACCTCAGAAGGTGGACATAACCCCAACACTTCAATTCTCATTGTTTACAACCAACGTAACAATCTCTCTCTTTTTACTTTATTATTTTCAGCTTTTGTTTACATTACTTGCAAGACAAGAATCCCCCCGTCTTACGAGACTTGCACCAAAAGTTTAGTAATTTTACTTACTTGTTGGCCAAGCTATTCCCTGTGGGATCGACACCCAACCCAGGTTGGGTTCTATATTTGCTAACGACCGCTTTACACTCAAACGAGAGCTGTAGATTGAGCGTTATCAAAAATTGGCGCCGTTGCCGGGGAATACAAGTGTCAATTAAGTTCGTAATAATTACTAGACCCTTTGGTCAAAGACTCTCGTACTTTTACTTTTAGTTTTTGTTTTTGTTTACTGCAGGTTTTTTGTTCAGTACATCAATGGATGCACAACGTGAAATACCATTCGATGATGATGATGATGATCTTGATGGAGCTGGTGCCACTGGAGCCATTATTCTTCCGCCAGTAGCCCCCGGAGCCAAGTTCAACATCACGAGCACCATGATTCAGTTATTGAAACTCAAGGGATTATTTGGTGGACTAGCAGGCGATGATCCGAATATCCATCTCATCAACTTTATTTCTACATGCAAGTCTTTTAACAATCCTGGTGTTGGTCAGAATGCAATTCGATTACGTCTATTCCCATTGTCTCTGTCTGGGGAGGCAACACTATGGTTGAATGGGCTGACTCCTGATTCAATTACAAATTGGAGGCAATTGAGAGACGCTTTCCTAGAAAGATTCTTTCCGCCTTCCAAAAGGGCACAATTGAGAGATGAAATCAGCAACTTTCGTCAGCTTCCCACTGAAGCTCTCCATGAAACATGGGAGAGGTTCAAGACAAAGCTAGTGAGGTGCCCAAACCATCATATGACTAATGTTCACCTAATGGAGATATTGTATAGAGCCTTGAATTCAATAACTAAGCCAGTGGTGGATAACGCAGCTGGAGGATCCTTTATGGACCTCACCTTTGGTCAAGCAAGCAATATGCTAGATCGCATGACAAAACAAAGTAGAGCTTGGCATACCAGGGATTCCGAGGTAGCAAGCCCCACTTTATCTATAGGCATGACTGCAGACCAAAGGAGAAGAGAAGAAGAACGTGACCAAGATATGGCGCACATGAGAACACAAGTGGATCTTCTTACAAAGCATCTATTATCAGGGAAGACCGAAAAAGTCAAAGCCATTGTAGCACATGGAAGAAACGAAGATGATACGGAAGAAGAAGCCAACTACTTGAATAATCAGGGGGGTTTCCGTGGCAATGCCCAAGGAAACCAAGGTCGGAACTACTATGAGAAATCTAGAAACAAGGACCAAGGTAGTTGGAAGAACAAGAATGACAATAGTGGTGTGTATGTTCCCCCTGGAAGACGTGACGCCACCACATCTAGTTCTGGATGTATGGAAGACATGATGACTAAATTATTGAAAGGTATGGAAGCAACAAGCGCGGGAGTTACTGAGGTAATTAATGATTTGTCCTCCATGAAACAACTAGTTGATTCTCATTCCACTTCAATAAAGCAAATAGAGCAGCAATTGAGCCAACTGTCAGCAGCACCCAATCAAAGAAAAGCTGGCACTCTACCTAGCGATACTGTGCAAAACCCAAGGAATGATGGGTCATGCATGGCCATCACTACCAGAAGCGGTAAGGTGCTGGAACCTTCAGCAAAAGGCAAGCAAGTGGTTGACGAAGTAGCGGACATGGATGATAACGCAAAAGGAGAAGATGCCGCAACAACCAGTCCTGACGTCAAGGATGTCACGCCCAGTGATGTGTAGCCTGAAAAAATGGAAAAATGGAAGCAAGAGGAGAAGAAAGCCATGGAGAGAACACTTCCATACCCACCACCACCTTTTCCCCAAAGATTGAAGAAGGTGGCGGATGATACGAAGTTCAGCAAATTCATGACTATGTTAAAGAAGCTGACCATTAATGTTCCATTGGTGGAAGCACTTGAACCAATTCCTGGGTATGCGAAATGCATGAAGAACCTGTTGACAAAGAAGCGGGAAGTAAGATATGAGCCGACAGATAATATTCATCATTGCAGTGCAATTGCCACAAGGTCCTTAGTACAGAAGAAGGCAGACCCTGGTGCTTTCACTATTCCTTGCACGGTTGGATCTATGAATTTCCCTAAGGCATTGTGCGATCTGGGTGCTAGCATCAATTTGATGCCACTATCCATCTACAAGAAGTTGGGGTTAGGAGATCCAACACCAACTAATATGAGGCTCGTGATGGCTGATAGGTCGGTAAAACGACCTGTGGGTATCTTGAATGATGTGTTGGTGAAGGTATCTTCATTTATCTTTCCTGTATACTTCGTTATTCTGGATTGTGAGGTGGATTCTGACGTTCCCATAATCTTGGGATGCCCCTTCCTCGCAACTGGAAGTGTGCTTATTGACATGAAAGATAATGAGCTTTTGTTTCGAATTAATGACGAAGTGGTCCGCTTTGATATATGCATAGCCATGAAGCAGCCCAGCGATATGAATGAGTTATCTGTAGCTGATGTTCATCATGAGGATATGAAAGCATTATCTATAGAGAAACAGCCTACTGTTGAGCCATTGTCTGCTGCGCCACTGAAAGTTGAGCATGAGGACAATGAAGATTATGAAGAACTTATGGGTGCTCTAACAGAAATAGAGTCTTATACTCCTAAGCAACCGGATTGTGATCTCAAGAATCAACCAACAGCGAAGACTCCCATTGACGAGACACCAACACTAGAATCGCAAGAGCTCCCCGATTATCTAAGGTATGTGTTCTTGGAAAGTAGAAATATACTTCCGGAGAGTGCAAATGATTTAAGTGAACAGCACGTAGAAGCTCTCATCTCTGCTCTGAAGAGATACATGAGAGTTATGGGTTGGACTATTGATGATATAATTGGTGACCCTCCGGGGAGACGTATGAGTCTTCTCAAAGAAGATTGCATGCCTACAAGTAAGCCTCATTGTCGTCTAAATCCATTCAGAAAACGACCAACCATCTATCTCGACGAAGTCTGAGTACTCGAGGTAACCATGTCGTGCCACGACAATAAATAAGGCGCTAGATGGGAGGCAACCCATCGTTTATCATTTTTCATTTATCGTTTATTGTTTTCTTTCATTCTAGTACTTGATTTGTTTTTAATTAATGAAAATCAAAAAATAAGAGTCGTGCCACGACCAAAACTAAGGCGCTTGGTGGGAGGCAACCCATCGTACTAATCGTTTTTATTGTTTTGAGCAAATATAGGTGCAAGAGGTATTCAACGAAGAGATTGACGATTTGGACGCATTGTATGGTAAAGTTGGTAAGTTAGGAATGGTGATGCATAAGGCTATGGATTGAGCATTTCTCACGCCAAAATAGGCATAGAGGAACTCTAGGCCTTGGTAAAACTAGGCCACGAACGATGCACAACCTATCCTATAGCCTAAGGTCTCGGAATCCAGTGTGCTATACACTATGCGCCGCCTATTCCTAGGTATGCTTTTGACTATGCGCCGCCTATGCTATGGCATTTGATCTCAGTATCTCATATTCCATAGACTATGCGGCGCATATGTCTACAAATGCCATAGACTATGCGGTGCATATGTCCCATTATGCCATAGACAATGCGCCGCATATGTCATATCTATGCAAAGCATTATGCGCCGCATATGTGGAATTTTTGTCTCCAAAACCGATTGTAAATGGGTCATAACCCAACCCATTCTCTTCCTATATAAAGGGGACTTAGTTTTATAACACAACACATTGCAAAGTGACCTAAAGGTGCCGCATATTCATCCAAATCCTCTCAAAATTTTCTTTTTTGCTCTTCCAATTCACAAAACCACCTCCAAAAGCTTCAAGCAAGTAAGTACTCTCTTATTCTTCATTTATTTCTCGTAAGTACTACGTTGCTATGTCTATTATAAATTGCTACATATTGAAAGATTGTTGGTGAAGTTCATGTGTTTGGAATGTTAATGCAAAATCATGTGAGTGAACGTAAATGTTAGAATCATCTTGACTTGTTTCCGACTAGAATTTGGTTTTAATAGCATTGTCATACTATTTGCGGAATTGCTATAGTCTTGAACATTGTTTAAAATTGCTACTTGGATACTTACATGTTAGGCTATCCCGTTCATCGGGATAAGACTTATAGTGCCTGCCGACATAGGAGGTTGTGATTGTTGAAAGTAACTATATTATGTGGTAACCCCTATGTAGTAGTGTTGTTATATCTAACATGAAAGTAATGCAATGGCTGCAAGTAGTGATACATCACTGATTTTCTTGCCGGAATACAACTCCTAAAACGTATGTCGACGAAATCTGAGTAATCGACCACTTTCACTTCACTGATTTGTGTCAACAAAACTAAGTGTGGGGTGGTACCCCTACTGCTTGTGCATAGATTGTATCCATTGATATTGTGCTACCACTAACACTATTTCTAGTCTCAGGTACAATGGCACCTAAAGCGAGACAAGGCAAGGAGAAGGCTACCACCTCCCAAAAGGGCAAAAAGAGAAGTCGCAAGGACCAAGGAGAACCCTCCTTGCTGCAAATACCTCGACTCACGCTTGGAATTAAGTGGGATACTTATGAGGAACTTTTGAGGATGACGACTCTGATGATGATTCCAATGCAAGGGGAATGACCCCAGACATAGAGGATAAGTCCAACCAACCAGGTTCCTCGTATTTATTTTCCACTGAGGACAGTGTCCCGACTAAGTGTGGGGTGGTGGTATTGCATGCTATACTTCTCTATTCGCATCTATGTTTGTTTGCTTTTGTTTCATTTTTGTTTCGTTTTGTTTTTTTAGTAGTTAAAATTTTTTTTTTAGCTTCGCATGAAATTATTTTGATAGGCAGCATGAGATTATAACAAGAGTATGTGCTAAAATTGTGACTATTGAGACGTTTAGGCTCTAGTTGTGACTCAATATGTGATATTGTGTGATTCAATTCCTTCACTTGTTGGGTCGAGAGTCTATATTACTTCCAATCAAGTCGACCATGTGCCTTGTGTGTGTGAGATAATAGTATATTCTATGTATGTGGCTGATGCTAGAACTTGCCTGGTATGTATGCAAAGCGAAAATAAGGAGTGTAAGTTTAGGATATGATTTAGGCATTTCTTTGGCAACCTATACATGTTTACCTTCAGTTTTACCTACCCATGGACATCATCCTAGTTAACCCTTTTGAGCCTTTAGACTATTTCTTTGACAACCTTGTATGTAAGCCTAATCCATTTCTTTCAAGACCGTAATTTGATCCCAAAATCCCTAAGTGCTTTAAAGTGAAAAAGTCATGTGACAACATAAAAGGAAATCGGGTGAGTATAATGCTATAAATTGGAATGGTTCTTGAATGTGTTATGAAAAAGAAAAAAAATGCTATCATAAGAGGTATGTTGTGAAAAGAAAAAGGAAAAGAAAGCTGAAAAGTGAGTTGTGCTTAAAATTGAAAAAAGAGGAGAACAAGGGTGGTAGAAAAAAGAAAGAAGAAAGGTTGAAAGAAAAAAGTGTCAATGATACAAAGTGATGTATTAAAGCGCTTAGGAACCTAGTCACTATTCTTGGTCAAAATGGTCCTACCCGTCCCTTAGCCTACATTACAACCATCAAAAGACCTACTTGATCCTAATCTTAACATTCCGACATTTAGTGGAGCATTACACTAAGGGCAAGCCTATGGTCATCAGTTGCTTCATATGAATTCTTTGCGAGAGCGAGAGCAAGGATATTTTGATACCTATGTTTGAAAAATATTCTATACTTGTGAGTGATTATGGGTAATACATTGTGAGACACACATGGTTGATGAGTTTTGGGTAGTTGTGTATGATTCATTCTGCCTTAACTTTTGAATATGAGTTGATCACCATCACGAGTCTATGCTAGAGGTTAAACTGTTTCTACTTATAATCGGAAAGCTACTCTTTGTTGATAATTGTTGTGCTTGTCTTGAAGAATGTTTTGTGTTGTTGCTGTAAAAACCCTAAGTTGATGTTTAGAAGGACATGATATTTTGTTCGAGGACGAACAAAGCTATAAGTGTGGGGTGTTGATGATAGGCGGATTTACACGCCTATATCAATATATTTTGCCCATATTTTAGCCTAGTTTTGAGAACAAATTATATATTTCATGCACTTTTAGTCCTTTTTCCTGTAAGAGAGCTAACGAACATGATTAGTAAAGTTTCAGGTATAAATGATGCAAAAATCAGCATTTTATGGCTTACTTGACGCAAAAGAAAGCTCACAAAGGAAGGGAAGAAAGTTTACACTCCTAAGGACCAAAACTGCTGCATGGAAAATCTGTCCCGGGCTAAAACAACATTTCTAAAGACTTTGGGGACTTACAGACACAAAGCTGGATTTTGACAATGATACATTAACCTAGTACAATTAGGTTATGTATTTCATTATTTTATGTGGATTATGATAATGTTACCTTAACCTAGTACATTTGGGTTAAGGATTTCATTAGTCTAGTAGGATTTGGTTATTTATTTCATTAGCTTAGTAGGAGTAGGATATGGGTATTATAAATATCCTATCATGCTAGAGATTTTAGAACATCTTCTATCATCTTTTTACATCTTCTATCATCTTTTTACATCTTCTATCATCTTCTATAATCTTCTATCATCTTTTTACATCTTCTAACATCTTCTTAACTTCTCTTCTTACAATTCAATTCTATTACTCTACAATTCTTCTAATCTTTCCATTAATTCTATTTTTCTTCTTCTACTCTTCTATTCTTAAATTCCACAACAAGATAATCGCTACTTGCTAAGGAATCACGCCTCACGCCTATCACTTGATCTACACACCATTACTCAATCTCGTGATATAATAACAATGTCAATCGTGATTTCCTTCGCATTCATGGGTAACTAAACTTCTCTGTTGGGGTTATGGAAGCCGTATAAGATACTATCTATTGTTGTGAGTTTGTGAGTTCGAGGCACGTATATTGCTTATATCATTATTCTCTTCATCTTAATCTACATTCTTTGCGGTTGCAAACGCAAGAATACGCCAGTCTAATATTTAACTTGTTCGAGAGAAAAGTTATTTGTCTGGAAAAGAGATAATGTCAAGGTAGTAGGACACCCTTTCCTATTAAAAAGCTAGTGCCGTAACTGGACTAACCTCTTGGAGAATTCGTACCGTTAGATACGCTTTAAGCTCGAGAGAGTTAAAGTGAAATAGTCCTTGTTTAGGTCGAGAGACGCTTGGATTTACCATCGACTACAATTCTCTATAAGCAATTGCATGACAGAATTCTACACACTCATAGCCAATATAGACGTATACCTCAGAAGGTGGACATAACCCCAACGCTTCAACTCTCATTGTTTACAACCAACGTAACAATCTCTCTCTTTTTACTTTATTATTTTCAGATTTTGTTTACATTACTTGCAAGACAAGAATCCCCCCTTCTTACGAGACTTGCACCAAAAGTTTAGTAATTTTACTTACTTGTTGGCCAAGCTATTCCCTGTGGGATCGACACCCAACCCAGGTTGGGTTCTATATTTGCTAACGACCGCTTTACACTCAAACGAGAGCTGTAGATTGAGCGTTATCACATCCTCAGGGTTAATTAAGACTTTTTCCCATGCCCTTCAGCCCCCATAACATGAAATTTATCCCTCTTTTAGTAGGTTATATTCATTCTTTCATAAGTTGCTCAAGAATAAAAACCCTAGGTAAATTAAATTCAAATTCAAGGCTCAAGATTCCACCGTTAATTTTTTAGAATTCACCAACTAAGGTATGTGAAATGTTCATCCAAGGGTTCCTTCCACCCTTGGAGTCCAAGAAACTATTTTAAAGTTCATGTGGAGTGATTCCATGATTTCCATAATTTGAATTAAAGTGTAGTCATGATTATTACTTAATTGGGTATCTATTTCATGACTTATTACAAGATTCATGTAGATTTAATTGATATGTGTGCTTTATCATGTGAATTCATGTTGAAACTCTTGGAATTATGAAATTGAAATTGAATCACGTTGTCTACATGTTGTTTTAGTATTATGTGCATATATTAAGCCCCATAACTGTTTGATGAATTGTCCATGTGAGTTGAATAGTTAAATTATATCATGTTAGTATGTAGACAAGTTCATGTCATGCAAGTGTTTGCTTAAATTCCCAAATGAATGAATGATGACCAAGTAGTTAGTTATCATGTCTCAAGATTATGCCATCCCTTTTAAATTTATGCTATCGAGTCCTGGGGGTATTTAATACCCGACAATTTAGCTTCTTGTTTAGAGCCATGGTCAGTCACAGAGTCGTATCATCTATGTCACGATTAATAGAATTCATTCAGTTACAGAACTTTAGAAAACTCAGTGAACTCAAAATTAGTCTAGTTCTGTTCAGTAAAATTAGTTTAGTTCATTCATACAGTACGATCAGTAACAGTTCAGTCCATCCTAGTATAGTTTAGAATTCAGTCCAGTGTTTATTCAGTTGGGAGTAGAATTTAGTACCGAGTGAACCCAAGGATGGGGACTCACCTGCCAGTAGAGGGTGTAATACTTAGAAGTAGTCTTTGTGTTCCAGAACTACGTAGCCAGTGTAGGTTGATACATCAACCTGCCAGTTGAGGGTTGATGAGGTGATCTACCTGCCAGTTGAGGGTACCACCATTCTCATTCAGAGAACCTGCTAGATGAGGGTGACTCAGCACTTGTCCTTACCTTTGGCACGGTATTGACACCCTTCCAACTGGGGTTCCAGGTTGGACCCCAATCTATTTAGAAAGAGGCATATTGGTTAGATGATTACCTCCTACAGTCTCAGTTCAGATTCAGTCTAAGTACAGAGTTCTACAGATTCAGGACTGTCAGTTACAGTCACTCAGCTAAGTACGGAACTTAGTATAGTTCTACAGAATCAAGACTGTCAGATACAGTCACTCAGTTATCAGTAATAAAGTATTAGTAAACTCAAACATCAGTAATCAGTATTCAGACTCAGTATTTAGTATTATCACAATCTCAGTTACAATCTACGTATTCATGCATGTACTCCCATTTAGTCATACTCATGTTATTTAGTTAGTATTATTCATACATATGAACCCATGTATTTCAGCCTACCTCATTGACGCATGCTTTTCTTTTGTGCTATGATGTCTTATATCATAGCTTCAGACGTACGATCTCCAGATCACCCTTAGCAGCTCAGATTCTCAGCAGATAGAGTTAGTGGTAAGTCCTCATAGTTTGAGGACATGATTGTTTTTCAGCACTTAAGTTCGTTTTCAGTAGTCAGAGTTAGTTGGGGGCTTGTCCCATCAACTCCACAGTTCAAACAGCTTAGAGGCTTTCCAGACTAGGGTATTTTTAGATAGATAAATCAATTTTGGTATTGTTATACAACATTCAGTATTATTTACAGTATTGGGCCTTATGGCCAGTTTTCGCCTATGTTTTACATATTTACTATAATATCATTCAGTTATTGCAGCAGGTACCAGTCATGGGTTAGCTTGTGGTCCTTCGGGATTATGAGCACCATGTAGTTTCTGGGGTACAGACTCGGGGCATTACATACCACCACCAACATCAAAGAGATTATTGCTTAGGCCTACACAAGAAGAAAGAAATTCATCATCATAGGTATCAAACAAGGGTGGGGTGTCATACAAAGGATCACAACCACAATTATTTTCAAAGGAGCAATCACTTATTGCATTTCTTAAACATTTAAGAAAATTAAAGTTATCATCACCCAATTGATTATTCCTTTCTAAGCCTCACATTCCTTTCCCTTAAGAGTACTCACATCTTCCAAGAAGATATTTCAATCTTTAGGTGGAATGTTATCACACCATAGTGGGTTAGAATATAGGATATAGTCTTCATGACAAGCTATACCTTCAATATCATTCTCACCACTAGGTTCATCAGGAGTGATCTCATCATCTTCAAACAAGATATTGTACTTAAAGAGAGAAGTATATACCCATGAAGAGGATATAGAACATGCAAATCCATTTTGTAAAATACCATTATCAAGCATCAAAGATGTTTCAAGCACATGATTATCCTTATGAGACAATAATGTATTAGAATGTTCACTAAAGTTAAAGCCCAAAGGTTCGCTCCCATTTTCTTGATCAACATTCTCAATTACATCACTCACTTAAGGTTCTTTAATCATACTACACATTTCCTCAAGTGGTGGACTAGTTTTGCACACAAGTTGATCAATATAATTTCCACAATACGATGTACTATCACTCAACTCAATGGCTTCAACACTAGGTGGATACAAATTGATCTTACAAGAAAAGTCAATTCAGTCATCAATAGAATGAACTAGTGTATCCACACTCACAAAATGTACATCATCATCAAGAGGAAAAGAATCAATAGACTCACATGTAGGAAAGCTACAACTCACACTCAATGGGATACTAGACACACAATTATCATTCATGTGCACAAAAGTGTAAGAGTTAGCTATGTTACCTTGTAGTTCTTAAGCACATTCTTCTTTAACTTGTTGCAAAGGTCCTCTACAAGCTTTGGAATCATCTAAGATTACCCTTGTCAAATCTTCAAAGGGAATCTTATCTTTTAGAACTTGTTCTCCTCCGCTTGCCGTGTTGGTACCTACATAAATATACTTAGAAATAGAAGGACAAATAATGTTAGCTCGATTTGGTGGAAACCCCCTTTACTTTTATCCCCTCAACCTCTCTTTTTTCCTCTCTTGTATTACTACCTTGCACTCTCTTACTCCTCTCAATCTTTTGTCTCTCAATTTCATAAGGCTTGGAGTAAGTGGTCACCTTTTCTTGAGTTTTAGGAAGGGTAGGTGGAAAGAGATGATTTCCCCATTGGTTCTTTGTAAACTTAGTCCAATTTTGCATGTTTGTAATCTTATGTTGTGCAAACCAATCGGCACTCAAGTGTAAGTTTCCATATTCCAATAGGAACATGTCACATCACACCTCCTTATAGTATCCATCTTGGCTAAAGAAAACCTTCACGCTCTTTGAGACTCTATAGCCTTCCAAGAAGTATGGGAAATACTTGGACACTCGGGGTATCCCTACATAATCAACCAAAAGAGGATTTATGTAGTTTGCATGAATCCAATCATCAAGGATAAGAACACATCTCAAAACTCCACAAATTTCTACCCATCTTGAACATGGTTCTCTTCTTGGATCACTATTATACATCTTTGTATAACCATTTGGAATGTAGATTGGCCTCAAGAACTCTTTCAAGGCACCTAAATGTTGGGTAGGATTCCTTAAAAGTTTACACTATGCTAAGGTAGGACCTTGAATGTACTTAAGGGCATATGTAGTTTGTTCGGCTTTGCTCATAGCATAATCCTTGAAGACTCTTTCACATTGCCATTCCCAATTGAGGTAAACTTTGGTATCATGTTCTCCTTTAAAGATAGATAGAGTAGGAAGACATTGACTCTTACTATACCCTCCATTCATATATTGGTTCCCGTTTCTACTTATTTGGGCACTAGAACAAGAAGCTTGAGATGTCACACCCTTAGACTTCGAAGAAGCATACTCTTTTCTATTCATGGGACAACCTCCACTATAGCTAGTATAACCATTCACACCACTTCGACTTTGATAAGAAGAACTATAAGATAAGGAATATGAATCTTCATAATCCTCACATACGTTCTTACCATCTTCCTTATTATATTTGTAAATGAATGAGCTATACCTTACATCACCTCTAGGCTCAGAGTGGGAAGTGTAATACTCCTTACATGCCTTATCTTCCTCATAAGAACCATTACAAGGCTCTTCATCATCTCCATACTCACTATAAGAACTAGGATCATAATTTATCTCACATTCTCCTTCGGAATAGTATCCCTCATTTTCATTCAACTCTTGATCATGGCTATATTCATAGCCCCCATAATCTTCATCTTCTTCGTAGCCATAAAATTCTTTACTACAATCATAGTTTCTTATGTCGTATTCACAGTTATCCGAGGATATCAAAGACAATTTACCCTTATATCACCTTGTACCTACAAAATGAACAAACAAGATTAGTAGTAAAAGCTCCCCACCAACACACGTATTAAAGTCATCTTTGTGATCCTCACAATTGGAGCGGTGAATGTTGAAATTGCTTATACTCATGTAGTCAATAAGGTGTCAATCACTAATTTGTGGATGGAATGGATTCTTGTTTGATCGACTCAAGACAAAAAAATAAAATCTACTTACGAACTAGAATCAAAGAAGTTATGACAAATTAAAATGAGAAAGCACACAAAAAAAGGACGACAAAAGAAAATGAACTCAAAACTAATCAATCAACTTAGTAGATGAGTTACTAGTTGATGAGTAGTTTAAGAATCAAAGAAGAGATTCAAGAATCAAGAAATTGAAACTAAGAATCAAACCTTGAGCAATGGAGTTTTTAGAATGTTGAGATGTGTTTTAGAAGTTAAGTTGATGTTGGAGAAGTGTTGATATGCATTTGAGAACTTTAACTAGATGTTGGGAAGGATTTAGATATGCTCAAAATAGGTTGGTGGTGCGTTCAAGAGGTCTACCTTGAAGTGTGGCTGCACCTTTGGCGCATATGGAGAGCATGTTGGACGCAGGACCAATCTGCCCCTGATCTGTGGCCAATCTGCTGAAGTAGATGCAACACAGATCAAACCATTTTAGTCTTCTCTTGTCCTGCGGCCAATCTTCTATGAATCTACTAAAGAAGATGCAGTGCGGGCAAAGGCAGCAAGGCTGGAATTTTAGCCAAGCTTTGCCTAAATGTAGGCCTCCTTTGCTTCTCTCTTGGAATATTCTTTAGGGACTTCAAAAGGTGTTTGTATAAACACTTTTGTACACTTTTTTATTCACTTTTGAGGATCAAACAACCACCTTTTCCCAATTATTCCGCTTGAAGATTTGAATTTCTCCAAGAACACTCAAGAACACCAAAACTCCAAAAATCTCTATCTCTTAAACCGTTGATTGGGATGCGACGAAATTTTGAACCAAGGATATTTTGAACCTTCTAAACACATTCCAAGCATAATTTTGCTCAAATTAAAACCAAAAAATCCAAATTTTCAATTCACATCAATCTTCTTCAACCCAAGCTTCCAACAAGTATAGAATACTCAAATAAGGTCCGATTTGGCTCAAATTTTATTTATAGACTCGTATAGTGTTAGAGAACACAAATATAACACAAGAAACACAAGAAAAACACAAAATTAAAAACTCAAAATTTGACCTAAGAACAAAACGTGAATAGTAACTTTTTTTTGTGATTTTCAATTTTGACAACTCTTTTTTGTTAATTTTCAGGATAACAAACTCATGATTGACTTCGTCGGATTGAAATCAATCTAGGATATGATACCAAATTATATGAATCTACCCATAAGGACTCAAATCTAAGACAAAAAAAGTAAAGATAGAGGGATAGAATAACCAAGATAGGAAGTTAGACACAGAATTGATACCGAAAGGGCAATCGAAGGATGTATCAAATCCTAAAACCTCCCTTAATGACTATAAATAGGAACCTAACTCTTACGGTGAACACAAAGGGGATTAGATCACCCTTACAACAAACATTTCTAAACAAGGTTCAACAAATGTTTTTTCCAAGCACTCAAACACTCCCATAGAATCTCATGAATACATCATGTAAAAATTATCATCCAAAAAACTAGCTAATGAAATATCTAGGGAACCTATTTATATTAGTTGCCTTTTCAAGACTAGCCTAGTACAAAAATAGCCCAAAAGTGGCTATTTCAGAAATAACCCATAAGGGCTCTTTATTACTCGTGTCATGGCTTTCCTTGACTCCAAGCTATCTTCCAAACATGACTTTGTTTGCTTTGGAGCTCGAAGTAGGTTCTCCAAGTGCATTCTTGAGCTCTTTGCTTGACCACATCTTGGAACTCGTTGTATTGGCCTCGAATGATGTCATCAAAAGCTACGACGACCATTAGGCTTGTATCAATCCATAACTTTCTTTAGATTCAGCACTCATCACATACTTACACCCTTCTTAACAACATGCTTGCCTTACTAAACACATAATCTACTTCATTTCTATCATAGCCTACCATTATCATATCTCTAAACTTATATTCTTCCCTAAAATACAAGAATTAAAATCATACCAAAACACTCAATATCACCTGTCCATAACTCCTTAACTTAGCCATTAAGGACTCCATAGACTATATAACTAGCCTTATTTCCGTTTAGCAACTAAAGGGTACTACTAACGATACACACTCTTTAATAATCTTAGAAAATAAGGCAACCGCCATATCACCTTGGGTACATATCTAAATCATACCTACAACATTATACTCAACTATGAACAAATGAACTTAAGCTCTTGCTTATACCATTCAACCCTACTAGATCACTTTTATGATCATCCACTATTCAAACTTAAAGTCTAGTGCTAGACATGATTTACAAACCAACCTCATATACCATTCTCACTCAAAAAATATAAAATAAAACATTAAGAAACACTAGTACACTAGAACCTCATAATAACCTCACCTGATTTAAAAAGGATATTGATTCAATGTAAAACTCCTTGGAGAGTTGACGTTAAATTAAGGGAGTAACTTTCACAGTCATTCACACACTTACAAAGTTGTAATACCCCATACTCTTCCTAGTCCCATTTAGATCCTAGTGTGTCAAGGAATAACTTAAAAGTGTATAACTCTTGATACAAGTAGAATTTTCCAGCGCTAGACCCACCAAATTGTAGATAATTAAATCAGCTTTCGAACGATACCAATTTCGCCTCAATCCGATACTCGGTTAAGAAGTTATGGTGATTTTAGTGAAAGCAGTACAACACCACGATAAGAACTGTGTCGGTGAAGGATAAATTAACAATTGTCCGATTTCTAGTGGAGCATCGCAATTAACCCGCGTCACGGAAAAGTTCCAGTTTCCATTCGTTCCCAATTCCGAGTAATTTTTACAATGGGCAATCTAGTCATTTTTTCAAGCCCCAAATCGTGAGAAACAAAGAATTTAACCTATCCTAAGATCATTATGCATACTTTTCATCAAATTACTCTCTAATAAACCCTAGAGCTTCAAAATTAAATCCTCAAGAAATCTAAATTCCACCATTCTTTTTCCAAGATAACCCAAAATTTAAGATTCCCAATTCAAGAACTTCAAGAATCAATCTTCAAGAGCACAAATAGGAACTCAAATTTCACGTTTCTTTATCTAGTCATCAATTAAGGTATGTAAGGTTTTTCAACAAGGATAATTCTTTCATCCTTTTGCCCAAAAATAGTTTTAAAGTCTATTTTTAGATGAAATTATATGAATTTTAGTTTAGGATTTATACCCACTAATTACTATTTGAAGATTATGAGATTTTATGTGATTTAAATGATGAATTACAAGTCAACTTTCGGGTATTTATGCGTGTTACTATATTTTCCAAATTTTTTAGTTGAATTATTAATATTTTCATTAGAAACCTTGAACTTTATGATGATTTGACATGAATTTTATGCATGGATTATTAGCCCTAGTTTGAATGTTGATATTTCAAGAAGATCAAGCTTTTAAGCATCCCATGATTAGTGTATTCAGATTTTGAACAAAGATTTTATCTTTTTAACTAGCTTAGATATGGAATCCACTTTACAGTTTTAGTTACAAATTAAATTAACAGATACACAATTGGTTTTAATTATAAACCTTTATGCTAGTTTTTAAAGTGGATTTCCAATAGAATGAGCATACAGATTAAAGGAAGTAGTATTTAGTACTGAGTTAGGTATGTTCTCACGCCGCAGAACTACAAGCCAATGTAGGTTCAGATTATTCCCATTTCTATATGGATGATAGATACATATGTGATCACTTAGATTAGGTTATACTCTGTGGAAAGAGTATGAAACCTCTCCCCAATGTAAGGTTTTTCCATAAGGGAATTAGACGTTGGACTCCATGTTAGCTCACATGGTTTATTTCGGTTAGAAGAAACTCCCTACAGCTTACAGAAAAGAGTAAAGAATAATAGAAAAGCTTTTAGAAACTAAATGCAAAGGATCACAATTTTATTTAGATATTATTTTATGTAAGTCATTAGCTACTAGATTTCAGTTTTTAGTTTATATATATAAAAGTGAGTCTTTTCTACACTAAGTATGATTTCAAGATAGAATACAAGTACAACTTTTAGAACTAAGTGTTATGACTCACTAGATTTATACAGTATGCATTATCACTCATGATCATGATTCTCAGTTTTAAGTTATTCACGCAATTATGAGTCATCTACACTTAGCATGCATTTTTTTTTTGCAAATTTACACTAATGTTGAGATACTATTTTACTTATGCATTCACCCCATATACTCAGTACATTCCAGAAGTATTGTTCCACATATACATCTATATGCTACATTGTCTCATAATATAGGTTTAGGTGCTCAGTTTCAACAGCGTGAGTGATTTCGAGCATCTCTATCTACATCTCGACAGTTGGTGAGTCCTCATAGTTCGGAGACCTAGTTACTTAGTTTTTCAGCTTATTAGAGTTGTTGATTCAGTATTTTCAGCCAGTTCAAGTCAATTGGGGAATTTTCCAAGTGGCTCTCTAGTTCTTAGTAGTAGAGGCTTGTCAGACTGCTTGACATAGTTCAGATTTCTAGTATTATTTTTCCATACTTTGAATCTAATATTTTTAGATATAATGTTTTGATAATTTCAGCTCAGATCATATAGACTTTTGCATTGATACTATGTTCGTATTTCCTTATTATGAGTTTCAGATTTAATAAAAGGCTTACAGGGTTAGATTGAGTCTACTCATAGTCTTGAGCATCGTGTGACATCCAGGACCCATTTTTAGGGCTTTCCAAACTTGGTATCAGATCCTAAGGTTATAAAAGTCCTAGGGAGTTAGACAAGCCGTGTTACGTAGAGTCTTGATCATGGGTGTGAAGTATGCAACATTTATGAGCAAGAGGCTACGGGGCAGTTTTAGGAAATTATCTTTTTATTTCATGATCTATCGTGCTTACAGTGTCTCTATCTACTTTTAACTTGTGCTCTTACGTGACAGCTGAATATGCCTCATCATTAAGCTAACACTTACAGAAATGATAACCAGACACCCCAGCCTATTGACCCTCTAAATGAGAATGTATCCCATACTAAATTTCGGGCTGCCTTTTAATCGCTAGCCTAAGCTATGACTGCAAATGTTCAGGGCAACCATCAGGTGGCAATCCCACTTCAACAGAATAGGGATCTAGCAGTAGCTAGAATTCGTGACTTTAGGAGAATAAATTCACCTGAGTTATTTGGGTCAAAAGCAGGTGAGGACCCATAGTTTGACTTAGATGAGATAAGAAAGATTACCCAGATTATGCATATTACTGAGGAAGAGAGTATAGAGTTGGCATCCTATAGGTTGAAGGATGTGGTATATGATTGGGTGGTTATGTGGAAGAACGATAGAGGTAAAAAAATATAGCTTTTATGTGTTGTAGGTATTTCAAGATGTGTTTCTAGATAGGTTCTTCCCATGTGAAATGAGAGAAGATAAGATAGAGGAGTTTGTGAACTTGAGACAGGGCTCGATGACAGTGAAGGAGTACTATCTTAATTTCAACCAGTTGCCTAAGTATGCCCATGATACGATGGCTAACCCTAGGGAAAGTATGAGTAAGTTTGTTACTAGAGTATCTAGTTTGGTAGTCAAGGAGTGTAGGACTGCCATGCTAATTGGTGACATAGATCTTTCTAGGTTGATGATTCATGCTCAATAGATTGAGGCAGAAAAATTGAAGAGAAGAGAAAGGGGAAATAAGAAAGCTAGAATTAGGCAGTTTGAGCATGGCCAAACAAAGCTTAAAGGGGGAAATCATTTACAGTTTTAGAATCGTTCATCTATGCTAGTGTCATCTTCATCTAGTGCTCCCTTCCCCAGAGCTATATAGGATCGGTGGGATTAGACTTCTATTTCCAAATCTCAGAATAGTGTGAGTTGAAAGCCTAGTTACCCTCTATGTGTTGAGTATGGTAAGAATTATCTTAGTGAGTGCTTGTTGGGGTAGAAAGGTTGTTATGGTTGTGATAAGTTGGGTCATGGAATCAAAGAGTATTCACATGCTAAGTAGGGAAACAGGGATGCTCGTCCCTAAACTCAGGCTACTAGCGCACCAGGACCTCTAGGTTGCCCAGTCCCTTCTCAGGGTGCATCATCCAGTACCGATAGCGGTCAGTGCTAGAATTGGTTTTATTCTTTACTATCCTATCAGGAGCAGGAGTGTTCACCGATGTTATTACTGGTATGTTTCATGTCTTTCATCTTGATGTTTATGTGTTGTTAGACCCTTGGTCAAATTTCTCTTATGTGACCCCATTAGTTGCAGTAAATTATGAAATAGGTCCTGAAAAGATCCCTAAGCCCTTTTTGGTTTCTACCCTAGTAGGTGAGGCAGTTGTTGCAAAACAGATCTATAAAAAGTGTCCTATCGCTATCCTTCATAAGATCATGTTAGCATATTTAATAGAGCTAGATATGGTCAACTTTGACCTTATTCTTGGTATGGATTGTCTCCATTCCTGTTATGCATCCATAGATTGTTGCACCCGAGTGGTGAAGTTTTAGTTTCCTGATAAGCTAGTCTTTGAGTGGGAAGGTAATTTAGTGTTTCCCATGCGATATTTCATGTCCTATCTTAAAGCCAGAAAGTTGGTCATAATAAAATGTATCTATCATTTAGTTTGAGTCAAAGACACTAAGTCTGAGACTCCAACAGTTCAGTCAATTCATGTAGTCAATGAGTTTCCTAATGTTTTTCCTAAAGATTTGTATGGTACCTCCCGATAGGGAAATAGAATTTGGTATTAACCTTCTCCCAGATACTCAGCCTGTCTTTATTCCTCCATATCATATGGCTCCAGTAGATCTTAAGGAGTTAAAAGAGCAGATTAAAGATCTTTTAGATAAAGGTTTTATAAGGCCCATTGTCTCTCTATGGGGCTCTCCTATCCTAATCGTGCAAAAGAAAGATGGTTCTTTATGAAAGTGCATTGACTATCATTAACTGAACAAAGTCACAATCAAAAACAAATATCCTCTTCCTAGGATTGATGACTTATTCGAACAACTCTAAGGTGCAAGTTACTTCTCAAATATAAACCTTAGATCCGGTTATCATCGGCTTAGATTAAGGGAATGTGAAATTCCAATGACAGCTTTCAGAACCCGTTATGGTCATTTTGAGTTTCTAGTCATGTCCTTCGGGTTGACGAATGCCCTAGCAGCCTTCATGGACTTGATCAACAGAGTGTTCAAAGAGTATTTGGACATGTTTATCATAGTCCTTATCGATGATATTCTTGTCTATTCTCATAGTGAGGATGATCATGCAGACCATCTTAGAACTGCTTTACAAACTGTTAGAGGTCACCAGTTGTTCGCCAAATTCAGAAAATATGAATTTTGGCTAAGATCAGTAGCTTTTCTTAGTCATATTATTTCTAGTGATGGCATTAGGATTGATCCCCAAAAGACAAAAGCAGTAAGAAACTGGCCTAGACCTATCTCTCCATCAAACATCCAAAGTTTCTTCAGTTTAGCTGGCTATTACAGATGTTTTGTTGAGGATTTTTATTTTGCTGCATCCCCTATGTCTAAATTAACTTAGAAAAAGTTAAGTCTCAGTGGTCAGATTCTTGTGAGAAGAGTTTTTCAGAGTTGAAGACTCGACTCACTTCAGCCCCAATTTTAGTGCTACTTGATGGTACAAATTATTTCATTGTTTATTGTGATGCTTCTAGAATCGGTCTGGGTTGTGTGTTGATGCAGAGAGGTAAGGTCATAGCCTATGCATCTAGACAGCTTAAGCCTCACAAAAAGAATTACCCTACCCATGATCTTGAGTTAGCTGTTATTGTATTTACTTTGAAAATCTGGAAGCACTATCTTTATGGGGTGCATTTTGACGTGTTTAAGGATCACAAAAGCTTGTAGTATATGTTTACTCAAAGGGAGTTAAATCTACATCAGAGAAGATGGTTAGAATTGCATAAGGATTATGATATGAGTGTGTTATATCATCCGGGCAAAGCCAATGTAGTGGTAGACTCCCTTAGTAGACTGTTTATGGGTAGTTTTTCTCATGTAGATAATGATAAGAGAGAATTAGTTTAAGAAGTTCACCGGTTAGCTAGATTGGGTGTGAGGTTGGTCGACTCAGCTAAAGGAAATGTTTGGGTTCAGAGTAGTTCAGAATCTTCTCTAGTTTCTGAAGTGAAAGAGAAGCAGGATAAGGATACTAGTTTGGTCAAACTGAAGGGTTCAATTAAAGACCAAAAGGTAGAGGTTTTCACCCAAGGAGGAGATGGAGTGTTTAGATACCATAGTAGATTGTGTGTTCTATGTGTTGATAATTTGAGATAGCAGATTATGAAATAAGTGCATGGTGCACGTTATTCCATTCATCCAGGCACCACCAAGATGTACCGCGATTTGCGGGAAGTCAATTGGTAGAGTGGTATGAAGAAAGATATCGCAGAATTTTTAGCCAAGTGTGCAACTTATCAACAGGTTAAGGTAGAGTACCAAAGACCTAGTGGTACTTTGCAGGAGTTTGGTATTCCCACTTGGAAGTCGGAAGAGGTGAATATGGACTATATGACTGGATTACCCCATTCGCATCTTCAGCGTGATTTGATTTGGGTTATTTTAGATTGATTGACAAATCAGCCCATTTCTTGCCAGTTCATACGTCCTACACAGCTGAATATTATGCTAAGTTGTATATCAAAGAGATGGTTAGATTGCATGAAGTTCTCTTGTCCATCATTTTAGATAGGGGTACTCAGTTTACCTCTCAATTTTAGAAAGCCTTTAAGAAGGGTCTTGGTACCTAAGTTCATCTCAGTTCAGCTTTTTATCCACAGACAGATGCTCAACCAGAGAGGACCATTCAAACCTTAGAGGATATGTTGAGGGCATGTGTTCTTGATTTTAAAGGCAATTGGCATGACCATTTGTCGTTGATCAAGTTTGCCTACAATAACAGTTACCATTCTAGTATTTAGATGGCCTCGTTTGAGGCTCTTTATGGGTGGATATGTAGATCACCAATTGGTTGGTTCGAAGTAAGTGAGGCTACTTTTATTTGGCCATATATGGTGTTTGAGGACATGGAGAAAGTTTAGTTGATTTGAGAGAGATTGAAAGTAGCCCAGTGTCATCAGAAATCATATGCAGATGTAAGAAGAAAAGATCTTAAGTTTAAAGTAGATGGTCTTATGTATTTGAAGGTTTTACCCATGAAGGGGTGAAGAGATTTGGAAAAAAAAGGGAAGCTTAGTCCTTGATATGTGGGTCCCTACAGAATATTAAGTCATGTGGGGAAGGTAGCATATAAGCTTGAGCTACTTACAGACTTGTCATCAGTTGACCTAGTGTTCCACGTGTTCTTATTGAAGAAGTGCATGGATGATTTAGTTGTAGTAGTCCCTCTAGAAAGCACAGATATTCAGAATATCCTTTCCTAAGAAGAAGTTCTATTAGTGATTCTTGATCACTAGATCCATAGACTAAGGAAAAGAAAAGTTCTGTTGGTCAAAGTCTTGTGGAGAAATCAATTCGTTGAGGGTGCTACTTAGGAAGAAGAAGCAGATATGTGTACCAAGTATCCTAACCTTTTTTCCACAAACTTAGATTAGGTCTGAGCTAATAGTCTTTCTTAATTCAATTCTTTCCCGGTCTTAGATTCAACCAAATAGTTATCTTTTTGTAAATTTATGCATTCATAGATTAGTTCAGTCGCTTAGTATGCTTTAGATTTAGTTATTCAATTTGGTTTCAGTTGTGCATGCTAGTATATAGTTCCAGTTCCTCAGTATTCTCTATTTAACTAGTCTCATTCGAGGACGAATGTTACGAAGGGGGATAAATAGTAATACCCTATACTTTTTCTAGTCCCGTTTAGCTCCTAGTGTGTCAAGGGAAAACTTTAAAAGTATATAACTCTTGAAATGAGTAGAATTTTCCAGCTTTAGATCAACCAAACTGTAGATAATTGTATCAGCATTCCAACGATACCAATTTTGCCTCAATCCGATACTCAATTAAGAAGTTATGATGATTTTAGTGAAAGCAGTAGAACACTGTGATAAGAACCACATCGCGGTAAAGGAAAAATTTGCAATTGTTCGATTTCCAGTGAAGCACCATGATTAGCCCATGTTACGGAGAAGTTCCAATTCCCGTTTGTCCCTTTCCAGTAGCTCAACGCGATTTTCCTATATCGCATTAAAATTCCCAATTGGACATACACCGCGCCGTGGTGGAGTGAAAAATGGCACTCATCCTTTTCCAGTGATGCTACGTGATTACGTCGTATCACGCCAGAGCCCAAAATGGCAATTGTCCCTTTTCTAGTGAGCCACCGCGATAACGGCACAGCACGATGGTGTGCCAAAATGGGGATTTTTCCAGTTTCGAGTAATTTTTACAATGGGCAATCTAGTCATTTTCTCAAGCCCCAAATCGTGAGAAACAAGGAATTTAACCTATCCTAATCACATTATGCATTCTTTTCATCAAATTACTCTCCAAGAAACCCTAAAGCTTCAAAATTAAATCCTCAAGAAATCCAAATTCCACTATTCTTTTTCCAAGATAACCCAAAATTAAAGATTCCCAATTCAAGAACTCCAAGAATCAATCTCCAAGAGAACAAATAGGAACTCAAAGTCAAGTTTATTCATCTAGTCATCAATTAAGGTATGTGGAGTTTCTCAACAAGGATAATTCTTTCATCCTTGTGCCCAAAACTAGTTTTAAAGTTGATTTTTATATGAAATTATATGAATTTCAGTTTAGGGTTTATACCCACTTATTACTATTTGCAGATTATCAAATTTTAAGAGATTTAGATAATGAACTACATGTCTACTTTTGGGTATTTATGGTGTGACTATATTTTCTAGGTTTTTGAGTTGAATTATTAATATTTTCATTATAAAACATGAACTTTATGATGATTTGACATGAATTTGACGTATGGGTTATTAGCCCTAGTTTGAATATTGTTATTTCAAGAAGATTATGCTTTTAAGCATCCCATGATTAGTTAAATTCAGATTTTGAACAAAGACTTGATCTTTTGATCTTAGCTTAGATATGGAATCCACTTTACAGTTTTAGTTACAGATTAGATTAACAAATACACAATTAGTTTTCATTATAAACCTTTATGCTAGTTTTTAAAAGTGATTTCCAACAGAATAAGCATACCGATTAAAGGGAGTAGTATTTAGCACCGAGTTAGGTATGTTCTCATGCCCCAGAACTATAAGGCAACATAGGTTCAGATTATTCTCATTTCTATATGGATGATAGATACAGATGTGATCACTTATATTAGGTTATAATCGATAGCAATAGTATGACACCTCTCCCCAACATAAGGTTTTCCCATAAGGGAACTAAACGTTGGACTCCATGTTAGCTCACATGGTTTATGGAAGTTAGAAGAACCTTCCTACAGCTTGCAAAAAAGAGTAATGAATAACAGAAAATCTTTTAGAAACTAAGTGCAAAGGCTCACAATTTTATTCAGATATTGTTTTATGTAAGTCATTAGCTACTAGATTTCAGCTTTCAGTTAACAGATATAAAAGTGAGTCCTTTCTACACTTAGATGGTATGATTTCAAGATAGAATACAAGTACAACTTATAGAACTAAGTGTTATGACTCACTAGATTTATACAGTAAGCTTTATCACTCATGATAATGATTCTCAGTTTTCAGTTATTCATGCTATTGTGAGTCATCTACACTTAGCATGCATTATTTTGAAAATTTACACTAAAGATATTGTTTAACTTATGCATTCACCCTCATATACTCAGTACATTCTAGAAGTACTGATCCACATATACGTCTATATGCTACATTGTCTCATAATGTAGGTTTAGGTGCTCAGTTTCAGCAGCGTGAGTGATTTTGAGCATCTCCATCTACATCTCGACATTAGGTGAGTCCTCATAGTTCGAGGACCTAGTTACTCAGTTTTTTAGTTTATTAGAGTTGTTGATTAAGTATTTTCAACCAGTTCGAGTCAGCTGGGAAATTGTCCCGGTGACTCTTTAGTTCTTAGTAGTAGAGGCTTGTCAGACTGCTAGACATAGTTTAGATTTCTAGTATTATTTTTCCAGATTTTGAGTCTAATATTTTTAGATATAATTTTTAAATAATTTCAGCTCAAATCAGACAGATTTCCACATTGATACTATGTTCTTATTTTCTTATTATGAGTTTCAGATTTACTAGAAGGATTACAGGGTTAGCTTGAGGCTACTCATAGTCTTGAGCATCGTGTGACATCTCGGGACCCATTTTTGGGGTGTTACAAAAGCAAATATGCAATTGAAAATTTTACTTGGCAGTATACATCTTGAAGACTGAAGGAACACGTTGTTAAACCTGGTCCTGATACTTAGAAAGATAAGGATTCTTAGTCTCTACGTGTTATGCTGGTTCTTCTATTGTAACTTTGAAGTAATTCTAGTCTCATTGAAGTATAAACAAAATTAGGATTATTTTCTTTAAGTTAGGAAACTCAAGGACTTGGGATCCCATTCCTTGGGAGGTTTGTGAGTTTTGTTTGAATAGGAGTTAGAGTTTTTAATTCCTTCACTATATAAGTCTTGTAATTTGTTGTTGTGGAGGAACAAAGTTGTTTAGTGAAGTTAGGGTGAATTCTATTGAGGTATAGGTCATGGTTTTCACGTGAAAATACTATCTCATTTACTTATAAAGTTTACTGTATAGTTGAAACACGTTAGGCAAATTATTTCACTCTTAGGTTACTCTTAAGTGACTATAAGTAAGACTAATAGTTCGTGTACTCTATCAAAGAGGTAAATAGTAAATGCAAAGTATATTTGGGGGAGTAATGCTGAGAAGAAAAAGGCTTGTATGGTCTTCTGGAAGTTGTATGTTTACCTAAGTGTCATGGTGATTTAAATGTTAAAGATTGTAGGAAATGAAATATTTTTTGTGTGGGAAAGTTGTTGTGCAGTTAGTAGTAGATAAATATTCCTTATGGGTAAGTTGGGTACTTGGAGTCTACATGAAGGAGGATAATAATACCTAGAATCACATCCCTCCTTAGGACCGCTTTTGGTAATGGAAGAAGATAAATTCATTAAGAGATCAAATGTCAAGTTGGAATAGTAATAATGTATACTCATTAACTGCCTCTGAACTTCCATCACTTAGAGTTATCTCAAATTATTGGGTAATCATAATAAGATAGAAATAACAAATTTATTACGGACAGCTTTACCTCAGGCTAAACATAGAGTTATTGCATGGATTGCAGTTAGAAACAGACACCTTACAAAGGAGAGAATGTTGAAACTCAAGATGGAAGTTAGTGATCTAGTTTCTACTTGTGTGGTGTGCAGTCCTTGGAAACAAGACATCTTTTATTTGTGGAATACGGTTGTATTAAGAATAATAAGGAGGAGATCATGTTATGGACTAATATTCACTTCAAGATGTGGAGAATGCAACATATGTTACTGGATATTAGAAGCAAACACTGGAATAAGCATAAAAAAAGTGGTAGCAGCATGTGAAGATTTGGTGTATCACACTTCGAGGGCTAGGAACTTGGAAATCTTTAAACATAGAACTATTCAAGTGGATGATGTAATAAGTTAGATCAAGGAAGAACTTTTACATAGGATAAAGATGCTTAATTCTTCAAAAAAAAAATTATAGGAGTAACGTGTTTATTAATAGAATTCTTTGCATCTTGGTTGTTAACTTATAGGGCATGAGTGATCATTAGGTGTCTTGTTTGGTTGGTTAATGGAACATTTACATGGTTATCAAAAAAATTAGTAAAATAACTTATCTAATGGACAATAAGTTCTGCAAGTGAAATTTTACTTTTACATTAATCCTTTCCTCCTCATCCTACAACACACCTATAGAGATCAAGGTTCATCGGACCCTATTAACCTCGACAAAAATTATAGATATATATGTTGAAAATAGTCATATATTTTGCTTGAAATTAACTCTTAAGATCAAAAGTATCAAGCATTGATTGAGAAATCCACTCATGTGCCTATCACTACAAAACTTGGGTCCCTTTACTTTATCCCTACCCTACCCCATGAACCTTATATACCCCAGCTCTCATAGTTTTCTTAACACCTTTAACAACTCAGACTAAATAGGAATTCCACCTAATAGGCTTATTATCAGTGGAATCACACCTTTAATGGTTCTAATTACAGCTTTAATTTCCCTTTTTCTGTGTCTTTTTTGAAATTGGAAATCTATAGATGATTTTCAATTTTGTTTAAAAAAAATCTTCTTTGACTTTAGTTTCTTGTTAATTATTTTTTTTGAGAAGTTAAAAGGAAGAGAAAGAAAAGCTACTTTGGTTTGACTCGTGAGAATGGAAATCCTAAGCTTAATTTAACATGGTCTGCTTCTTCTTGAAATGAAAAAATAAACAAATAATGCAGTGTGTTATGTCTTAGTTGACTTGTCCACTAATGTATACTAGTACCATTTATCAATTATGTGAGTCATCTGTCATGCATGTTCCCTATTTTATATGTCTTTCTGGTACATTGGATCAAATTTTCATTTTTTTCCCTATTAACAGATGTAGATGGTTTGTCACATTATCGTTCAGCCAATTCTCCCTACATTTATACCTCTTGTCGCTAAATCTTGTCCTTTTACCTCATGATCTCTTCAAGTAGAAGAAATTATGCCATTTTTTCCTCAAAGTCTGACAAAATGATTGAAATTGAATGTTCAACCATCAAAGAAAAATATTGAACTTAGATATTTTATTTATGCTTATATGTACAAGTTGTTAATAAAAGTTAGAGATGATTAGTTTTTTAGTTAGCATCTTACAGTTATCATTAGCAGGCAGTTTTATTTACTTATATATACTGATGGATAGTCGATTAAGCAATGCAATAATCATTTTTCCCAAATTCACTTCTTTTCTTTTTCTCCTTTCTATCTCTATCTCTCACTCTCTCTTTGATGGATACTTAAAATTTCAATGGAGTTTTGTGTTCGAGCTGTATCTTGACAACTTGACATGGTATCGAAACCAGGTTCCAGCTATTTGTAATAATTTTTTGGTCTTTATTTCTACTTTTCTTTCTCGATTCATGTTCATCTATGGCATTTTTGACCTAATCATATCTTTCTTATCTTTATTCATTCTTCATTGTTCGCATTTGTCTTCGTCTTTACCTCAATTGCGACAATCTTAAATTCTCTAAAGTCATTTGACGATATTTCCTTTTTCTAAGTTTTTTTCTCTTGGGTTGATTTTTGTGGTCATCATCATGGTTTTGATGATTCACCCAATGTTACTGATACTACTCCCCTGACGGAAGCTCAACCGAATCCAATGATCCCATCAACCCTTTTACTTGCATCTGTCAGACAATTTTGGTACTAGTTAGTTTCTATTCCTTTTGATAAAATTACTATAGGAGGCGTAGTGTATTGCTAGCTCTATCAGTGAAGAACAAGCTCGAATTCGTTAATAATGAGTGCAAAAGGCCTATATTGCATCTCCTCTGTATAGACAGTGGGAACGATGTGACAACATGATCATATCTTGGATTCTCAATTCCTTAACAAAGGAAATTACAGATAGCATAGAATTTGCTGATAAGAAGAATTAACTCTCGTCAAGTACGATTTGGAATTAAATAGTTTATCTTTAAGAAAAATTAAGAACAAAGACAAATTGAAAGTTAACTGCTCCGACGAGTAATAATTTTTGATCGGTCTAAGAAATAAAACTTTGATGAACTGCTCTGGCGAGTAAACCTTCTCTTCTCTTCTATTCACTAATCGGTACTTTCTCTTTACTGGCCGGTAATTTTTCTCTTTCTCTCCGATGACTAAACAATATCATTGATGTAGTTAATCCGGTCGATACTATTTTTCTCCAGCGCACACAGTGTTCTCCGGCAAACACATTCAATATTAAAACTCACCGACAAACTCATCATGTTTCTTCTCAACGGAGTTATGAGTTTGTTGTTGTTGGTTTCTTCACGTCTCTATTCACCATGACTGGAAGTGAATGGTAAGGAATATATCTGACCGGTGAAGAACGCTTTAGAGACTTCCACGATGATTAGATTTGCACTTTTTCTTCTTCTATGTATTCTCTTTTTCTTCTTTATAACCTCTTTGAGGCAATACAAGTCCACTGCATATTATTTTCAAGTGACGAGTGCAATTTTAAGCGACCAATATAATTTTTGATCGAGCAATTATTGGGATTGTACAAGCAGTAGGTAAAGCCATCAACAACAAATTTCAGAGACCAATTTCTATACCAACTTGCCAGAATTTGATGAAACAATCAAGAAAGCATCTGTTACTTCGTCGTCTCCCAAGATCAGGTGCAGTCCTTTCATTCTTCTCTTATTTATTTTTCTCTAGTTAATTTAGTCTAGTTTTCCTGACTATTAGTGGAAGATACATCATGTCTCCTTTTCTATATTTATTTCTTGTTGATTATCTTGTGTCTTTCTAACTTAGTAGGAGATATCAATTAGCATCTGTGGGTAGTATAGTGCTTGTTCTTGTTATTTATTATGATTATGAAAACTTGCATACTAGTTTTTGTTTGTTCAATAGAATATAGTGGTCATAGATTCACGCTTCTTTACTAATTTCATCCATTATTATCATTGTGTCCTTATAGTGGTACTTATCAGATTTTATCCATTCCTTTTTGTTTGTCGTGTTTTTCTTCTCCTTTTTGTCTTTTTTTTTGTATCTTAAGAGTAGTAGCTTTGGTGCTAGATATTGTACTAGGGTCATGTAATAGGCCGAGGATAGGGTTAGGGTTGAGGTCTCCGATGGGTAATGGGTTAGGTCAGGTCTAGGGTCGAGTTTGTGGTTAGAGCGAGGGGTAATAGGGTTAGGGGAATAAGGGAGCTTCTAGGTTGAGAGTTGGGTCTTGAAACGTACGGACTCTTCAAGGTAAGTCTATAGAGCTCGTGAAGATTCTAAGGAAGAGGAGGATTAATATAGCTTGTGTACAGGAAACCAAGTTGGTAGGTTCCATAGAGAGAGATGTGGATGGGTGCAAGTTGTGTTACTCGGGTAGTATGAAACAGAGAAGTGAGGTAGGTATCTTAGTAGATGAAGAACTTAGGGGAAAAGTGGTGGAGGTTAAGCGGGTCAATGATAGGTTGATGTCTATTAAGTTGGTCATTGGAGGATCTACAGTGAACGTTATTAGTGCCTACGCTCCGCAAGTAGGCTTAGACGAAGAGGAGAAGAATGGTTTTTGGGAGGTTTTGGATGTAGTGGTAAGAGACAATCTGAGAACTGAGAAGCTTCTTATTGGAGGAGATATCAATGGACATATTTGGTCTTTTTGAGAGGTTATGATGATGTTCATGGTGGTTTCGGTTTTGGGGAGAAGAATGAAGGAGAAACTTCTCTTTTGGATTTTGTTAGGGATTTTAGGTTATTGGTAGCAAAATTCTATATTTCCAAAGAAGGAGGATCACCTTATTACCTTTTGTATCTCGATGGCCATGACTTAAATACTCTTTTTGCTCCTTAGGAAGGGTGATAGAGCGCTATGTAAAAACTGGAAAGCCATATCTAGTGAGAATCTTTTGACCTAACATAAGCTTATGGTGATGGACTTGGTAATTAAAAGGGTAGAAAGAATAGAAGTGTGGAGGATTGACACAAGATTAAGTAGGGTAGCTTACTTTGGCCAGTGCTTTGGAAATAGAAAAAAAGTTGTTGTCTACGGGGGCTTGGGTGTAATGACTTAAAAATTTGATAAAATATGTGAAATTTATAATTTTTTATGACTTGGTTACTTTACCTCTCCCTGTAGTTGCATTTTCATATTTCTGGAGTGTAGGGATAATTGGCACATTTTCTGATGCATTTTGGTACCATTTATGCGATATTGTGATTTTTGGTGGCTTCCAGAGCCATATTTTGAACTTTTGTGGACATTCTTTGATCCGTGCGATGGATGATTGAATGTACTATGCCAGTAGATCCGAAACATCAATTTTATGGTGGTAGTATAGTTTACGGCTTTTAAATCTCATTTCGACCCTCTGTTTGAAAAATTACAATTTTGGATTTTGGGGGTCAATTTTATGAAAATTATTATTTTTTTTTCAAAATTCTGATATCACTATTGAGTCTGGGGCATCAAATTTAGTGTTGTTGCATAGTTTTATTGCATATATCAGACTCCGAACAAATCTTAGGCAGCCCCATCAGAGTCCGGATTGGACTCAAAAATTTTGGTTTTGTTAGATCTGGTGTAGGGTATAAAACAACCCTTTTATTCCTCATTTTTGTGCATTTTGGCTATTTTTTCACCTTGCCTCTTGGGAGTTAAATCCTAAAATAGTGTGAGAGCTTAAAATTAAATCTTGTGGGAGCTTGAGAAGCTAGATTAACATCTATTTCTTGATTCCATTACAGATTTAAGGAGAGATTTCATTCTTTTCTACTCTAATTTCTTGATTAATTTCTCAAAATCTCAAAAATATTAAGGCTTGATTTTAAACTCCTATTTTACTTTTCACTTGAATAATGTTTTAATCTCATACTTTCTAGTTTTTTCATCAATTTAACCTTTAAAACAACCTCGATTCTAGATTTTAATGTGGACTTCAAAGATTTTATCTGGTAAAGCTCAAAAATGGTTTTTCTTCGATCTAAATTTTTTTTGATTTGATTTGACTTGGGTTTCCAGTTGTAGATTCCTAAAAATATGAAGAACATGTTTTTAAAGTAGAGTTAAGATTTTACCCTTTATCAGAAAATTCATTTCGGGAGTCCGTTTTGTCCCCAAACCAAAGTAGTCAATATGGGTATTGTTAGATTTTTTTTACACATATATTCTATATTTCTTGATGTTAGTTAATTTTGCGACCATTCGTGAGAAGTAGGATTTTACGGTTGAAGTGTTGCAGACCGATTTTGATTTTCGAGATAGGTTATGGCTTAACTCTTTTAGATTGGGTTGGGTAATTAACGATGGTACAAAATGCATGTTAAGGATGGGAAATAATTATTAAAATGGCTATCTATGTGTTGTGCTCATTTGGGGGCCTATATGTGATGCAATTATTTAAATTGAGATATTATGTGATATGTGTGACCATGTAGGGGTCCTATATGATGTTGACAGCCTTGAATACATAAGAATAATTATATTGTGTTGTTGAAAATACCTATTTTGGTACCATTGGTGTATTGCGATATATTCATACTTGTGGGCATATGAAACATGCGAAAATTTATGGATGGTTAGAAATAATGAGAGGATATTGGCTCACGTGGTTGTGAAAATATATCATTATGGTTGGTTATGGAAATACATCATATGGTTTGTTGTGGAAATATTCATTGGGGGTGATTGTGAACATTACATCCTCATGGCATCATACGCATAATTTCACTTGTTTGTTGTATGTTTTGTATATACTTATTGTTATTGGTCCCACTTCATTTGTGTCTCATGTTACGTATGTTCTTGGAAATATTAGAAATACTGGAAATTCTAGAAATATTGGAAACAACGTATTTTATAGACCTCTCCAAATGATATGTCGGAGAAGTGTCATGGATATTGTTTGTATATGGGTTGCTGAACCCTCCATGGGTCTTAAATCTAGAAGCTTTAGCTCTGTAGGTGTATACGAGGTAGTATATGGGTTGACAAACCCTTCATGGGTCCTATATCGGGAAGCTTTATCCCTGTAGGTGTATACGGGGACTGTGTGAAGGTCTCGTACATCATCATAATCATCATCATCATATACAAACTTTTGTAGCCTTCTAAGAATTTTTTGGTCTTTGTTTCGACTTGTTTTTCTCGATTCGTGTTCATTTATGGAATTTTTGACCTAATCATATCTTTTTTTATCTTTATTCATTCTCTATTATTTGCATTTGTCTTCGTCTTTACCTCAATTGCGATAATCATAAATTCTCTGAAGTCATTTGACGATATTCCCTTTTTCTAAGTTTTTTTCTCCTTGATTAATTTTTGTGTTCATCATCATGGTTGTTGATAATTCACCCAATGTTACTGATACAACACCACTGACGGAAGCTCAACTGAATCCAATGAGCCCATCAACCCTCTTACTTGCAGCCGTTAGACAATTCTGGTGCTAGTTAATTTCTATTCCTTTTGATAAAATTACTATTAAGGGGGTAGTCTGTTACGAGCTCTATCAATGAAGAACAAACTCGGATTCATTAATAATGAGTACAAAAGGCCTTTATTGCATCTCCCCTGTATAGACAGTAGGAACGATGTGACGACATGGTCACATCTTGGATTCTCAATTCTTTAACAAAGAAAATTACAGATTGCGTATAATATGCTGAGAAGAAAAATTAACTCTAGTCAAGTAAGATTTGGAATTATATAGTTTGTCTTTAAGAAAATTTAAGAACAAAGAAAAATTGAAAGTTAATTGCTCCGACAAGTAATCTTTCTTTACCGAGCCAAGAAATAAAACTCTGACAAACTGCTCCGACGAGTAACCTTCTCTTCTTTCCTGTTCATCGGTTGGTACTTTCTCTTTAGCGGCCGGTACTTTATCTCTTTCTCTCTGGCGACTAAAGAACATTACTATTATAGTTAATCTTGTCGATGCTATTTTTCTCCAGCGAACACTGGGTTCTCCGACGGCCACATTAAATACCAAAAATCACTAACAAACTCATCATGCTTATTCTCACTGGAGTTACGAGTTCGTTGTTGCTGGTTTCTTTACATTGTTATTCACCATGACTAGAAGTGATTGGTAAGGAACAAATCTGATTGGTAAAGTGCGCCCTCCAACGACTTCTACGACGATCAGATCTGCACTCGTTCTTCTTCTATTTGTTCTCTTTCTTTTCTTTATAACCTCTTTCAGGCAATACAAGTCCAGAGCATATGATTTTTCAGCGAACACTGTAATTATTGGAGACCAGTATAATTTCTCATCGAGCAATTATAGGGATGGTGCCAACAGTAGGTAAAGGCATCAACAGTAAATTTTGGCGACCAATTTTTGTACCAATTGTCAAAATTTGATGAAATAATCAAGAAAGCATCTGATCGGGTGCACTTCTTTCATTCTTCTCTTGTTCAATTTTCTTTAGTTTATTTAGTCTAGACTTCCTAACTATTAGTGGTAGATACATCCTGTCTCCTTTACTATATTGATTTCTTGTTGATTATGCTGTGTCTCTCTGACTTAGTAGGAGATATTAATTAGCATTTGTGGGTAGTATAGGGGTTGTGTTTGCTATTGATTGTGATTATCAATACTTGCTTACTAGTTTTTATTTGTTCCTTAGAAAATAGTGGTCACAGATTCACTCTTCTTTACTAATTTCACCCATTATTATTGTCATGTCCTTTTAGTGGTACCTATCTAATTTTAGTCGTTCCTTTTTGTTTGTCATCTTTTTCGTCTTCTTTTCTTTTTTTTCTTCTTCCATATCTTATTGAGTAGTATTTGTGGTGGTAGATGATGTACTAGGGTCATATATTAGGTCAAAGAAGGGGTCAGGGCTAAGGTCTTAGTTGGATAAAGGGTTAGGTCAGGTCTAGGGTCGCGTTTGTGGTTGGGGAAAGAGGTAATAGGGCTAGGTTGGATAAGAGAGATTCTAGGTTGAGACTTTGATCTTATAACATAGGGACTCATCAAGGTAAGTATATAAATCTTATGAAGAGTCTTAGAAAGAGAAGGATTAATATAGCTTGTGTCCAGGAAACCAAAGTGGGTAGGTTCTATGGAGAGAGATGTGTATGAGTACAAGTTGTTGTACTTGGGTAGTGTGAGACAGAGAAATGGGGTAGGTATATTAGTAGATAAAGAGCTTAGCATACAAGTGGTGGAGGTTAAGCGGGTCAATAATAGGTTGATGTCTATTAAGTTGGTCATTGGAGGACCTACAGTGAACGTTATTAGTGCATACACTCCATAAGTAGGCTTGGACGAGAAAGAGAAGAAGGGTTTTTGGGAGGTTTTGGATGAGGTGGTGAGAGAAGTCTCGAGAACTGAGAAGTTTTTCATTGTAGGAGATATCAATGGAAATATTGGGTCTTTTGGAGAGGTTATGATGATTTGTATGGTAGTTTGATTTTGGGGAGAGGAATAAAGGAGGAGCATCTCTTTTGGATTTTTCTAGGGCTTTTAGGTTGTGGATAGTGAATTATAGTACCTTTCGTATCTTGGTCTCCATGACTTAGATAGACTTTTTGCTACTCAGGAAGGTTATAGAGCACTATGTAAAGACTAGAAAGTCATACCTAGCGAGAATCTTTTGACCCAACATAAGCTTATGGTGATGGACTTGGTAATTAAAATGGGTAAAAAGAATAGAAGTGTGGAGGATTGACCCAAGATTAAGTGGGGTAGCTTACTTTGGCCAGTGCTTTGGAAATAGACAAGAAGTTGTTGTCTACGGGGACTTGGGTATAATGACTTAAAAAATTGATAAAATATGTGAAATTTGTGATTTTGTATGACTTTATTATTTTACCCCTCTCCGTAGTTGCATTGTGGTATTTCTAGAGAGTGGGGGTGATTGGCATGGTTTCCGGTGCATTTTGGTACCATTTATGTTATATTTTGGTTTTTGGTGGCTTTGGGAGCCTTATTTTGGACTTTTGTGGACATCTTTTGATCTGTGGAATGGAAGATTGAATGTACTACGACAGTAGATCCGGAATTTTGATTTTAGGGTGGTCGTACAGTTTATGGATTTTAAATCTCATTTCGATCCTTTGTTTGAAAAATTACAATTAGGGGTTTTGGGGGTCAACTTTGTTAAAACTATATTTTTTCAAAATTTGATATTTCCATTGAATCCGAAGCATCAAATTTAGTGTGGTTGGATAGTTTGTTTGCATATATAAGACTCTGAATGAATCTCAGCACCCCGTCGAAATCCGGGTTGGAGTCGAAAAATCTAGTTTTTTCCAGATCTGGTGTAGGGTATAAAACAACCCTTTACCCCTCTTTTTTTGTGCATTTTGGCCATTTTTTCACCTTGCCTCTCAGGAGTTAAACCCTAAAATAGTGTGAGAGCTTAAAAGTGAAGCTTGTGGGAGCTTGGGAAACTAGATTAACATATATTTCTTGATTCTATTACAGATTTAAGGTGGGATTTCATCTTTTTTCTACTCTAATTCCTTGATTAATTTCTTAAAATATCAAAAACCTTACGGCTTGATTTTTAACCTCAATTTCACTTTTCCCTTGAGTAATGTTTTAATCATATAATTTCTTGTTTTTCATCAATTTAACCTCAAAACTACTTCATTCTATATTTTAACACAGATTTCAATGATTTTATCTGGTAAAGCTCAAAAATGGTTTTTTTCGATCTAAACCTCATTTTTGACTCGATTTGACTTGGGTTTTCAGTTTTACATTCCTAAAAATATAGAGAACATGTCTTTGAAGTAAAGTTATGATTTTGCCGTTTTTCGAAAATCCATTTTGGGAGTCCGTTTTGTCCCCCAACCAAAGTAGTCAATATGTGTATCATTAGCTTTGTTTTGACACATAGATTCTATATTTCTTGGTTTTAGTTAATTTTGGGACCATTTGTGAGAAGTAGTATTTTATGATTGAAGTGTTGTGGACTAATTTTGGTCTTTGAAATAGGTTATAGCTTAACTCTTTCAAACTGGGTTGGGTAGTTAATGATGGTAGAAAATGTACGTTAAGGATATAAATAATTATGAAAAAGGATATCTATGTGTTGTGCCTATTTGGAGGCCTATATGTGATGTTATTATTGAAATTGAGATATTATGTGCTACGTATGACCGTGTGAGGTCCTATATGATGTTGATAGCCTTAGCTAAATGCTAATAATTATATTGTGTTGTTGAAAATGCCTATTTTGTTTCCATTGGTGTATTGAAATATATTCATATTTGTGGGAATATGAAACATATGAAAATTTATGGATGATTGGAAATAATTAGCGGATATTGGCCTACATGGTTGTGAAAATGTATCATTGTGGTTGGTTGTTGAAATACATCATTGTAATACCCCAAGTCTACACCTCGGACATCAGACGATGCTCATAATCTCGAAGGACCACAAGCTAACCCATGACTGGTACCTTCTACAAACACTAAATAATAACACTGTAATAATGCAGAAGTTAGGCTGAATCTGCCATAAGGTTCATAACTGAAAACAAATACTGATAAATAAATACTGGAAATTGAACGTCTGTCTAAAATAGTCTAGTCCGAAAGACTTTAATTGTCTGAGTATGGAGTTGATGGGACAAGTCCCCAACTAACTCCGACTATTGAATATACTGAACACTGAAATATTAAAATGATAACTTTGTCCTCAGACTATGAGGAATCACCACTAAATTTTCTACTGCTGAAAGTCTGGGCTGCTAAGTACGATCAAGAGCCCGTGCGTCTGAACCTATGATATAAGACATCATAGCGTGAAGAAAGAATATGTGTCAGTACTTTGAATGTACTGGTATGCTAAGTGAGGTAGGCTGATATGCAAGGGTTCATATGTATACTGAGTAACATGAATATAACTAGATGAAAGTATATGTATATCTTCTTTACTGTAATGGAGATCATTAATAACTAAATTACTGATAACTGGGTGACTATTTCTAAAAGTCCTGATTCTGTAAAACAAACTTAGTTCCGTACTGAGCTGGGTGACTGTGTCTGACAGTCCTGATTCTAAAAACTGAACTGAGGTTTTATACTGAGTCTGAAACTGAAACTGTAACTATGGGAGTGTTCATCTAACCGGCATACCCCGATTATGAACTGAGTTGTGGTCCAACCTGTGACCCTAGTTGGAAGGGTGTTAGCACCTTGCCAAGGGATACTAACAATGGTTGTGAGTTAACCCTATCTGGAAGGAAGACCTTTTGTCAACCCTCACTGGCAGGAAAACTTGTACGAGATGTATCAACCCTGATCTAGCAGGAAGATATCTCAACCTACGCTGGCTATGTAGTTCTGTAACACAGGGATTGATAATAAGGGTCAAACCCTTAACTGACGGGAATACCCCCATCCCTAGGTTCGCTCGGTGCTGAATTCCTACTCCCAACTAAATGGAAACTGAATTGATCTCTAGACTGTACTAGGATTGACTAAACTGTTACTGGTAGTGTTGTCTAACTGAACTGGACTGAGTCACTTGGTTCTATTAACTAACTAAATACACTGAGTTCTGTAACTTACTGAGTACTATTGTATGTGACATCACTAAGACTATTCAAAAACTACTGAAATTCTAGGTAAACAGCTAGGTTTCAATTATAGAATACCCCTAGGACTCGATAGCATAAATAGTAAAACATGGAACAATCTTAAGAGCATGATAACTATTCACTTTGGGACAATGCATTCATAGAGACATTTTATCAAACACTTGCATGGAATGAACGTGTACACATACTATTATGTTATGATTTCATCCTTTAACTCACATGAACACTTCATCCAACACTTGAGGAGCATAATTCATGCACATAATAATAATAAACAATGTAAGCATTATGATTAAAATTCTAACTCACTATTTCAAGGGGTTTTAAACATAAATCCACATAACACCACACATAGGTTAATTACTTCACATGAATCTTGTCATAAAACATGGATTAGAAACCCAAATAACATCATAATCTTGAATACAATCCAACTCAACATGAATTTCATAAAAGCAATCAACTTGTGATTTTAAAAGAGGTTCTTGAACTCCAAGGGTGGAAGGAAACCCTTGGATGAACACCTAACATACCTTGATTGTTAATTTCATGGAGATCGGGGTGAGTTCTTGAGACTTGATTCTTGAACTTGGTGAAGATAGGGCTTGTTCTTGAGAGATTTTATGAATAAAGAATGAGATTTTGCCTTATATGATGATTAATTTTGTGTTAAGGCTGAATAAGGGTATGAAAAATGACCCATTTGCCCCCACAAAATTGGATAAAATAATGTCGGACGGGGTCCCCATCGCATCGCGACCCCTACTCAGGTCAAGCATCCCTCGCGATGAGACCCTGACCTAGGTCAACTGGCCCTCGCGACGCGGGCCTATCGCGACCCCTTGCTGTTTTGGACATCCAAACTCACCCTTATGCTACTCCAAAAAATTTGAAACTCGCCTGAGATGACATACAAGTGACCCTGATCATGAATCAATTTAAAAATCGACATACTAAGGTCAGGAAGGTCAAAAATAAGAACCTCCAATTTTGAAGGCTAAAATAATTCTAAGTCTTGACACTTCGCTGAAATTTTATAAGTCTGGGGCCTCTTTTGGCATGTTGTTTAGGATGGAAATGACTAGGATTTTGTGGAGTCTTACAATATCTCGCCCTTGGAAACATTCTTTCTCGAATGAAACTGACTAAATTGAGATTACTGATAGACTGAGCTTACATACTGAACATGCACAATTGAAGCATGATTACATGACTGAAACTACTGATATACTGAGTTTTCATATTTAACATGCATAACTAAAGCATGACTGAATTTTTTTGACATGAAACATGACTGGGCTATTTTATGAAGGTATTCATGATATGAGAATATTATGTAATTGAACTAATATCAAACTCATAAAGGAAATCTGAACATGGAATTGAGTAAATTCAAGAAAGATTGTTACCTTGAGTAGAGTCTGAGTTTGCGGAGAAGAGATGAGGATACTTGGTACGCATGTCTACCTCTTCTTTCCAAGTAGCTCCCTCAACGGACTGAGTCTGCCAAAAAACTTTGACTAGAGGACCTTCTTTGTTCCTCAGTCTGCAAACCTGATGATCGAGGATTTCGACTGAGATTTCTTCATAAGAAAGACTGTTCTGAATGTATATATACTCTATAGAGGCTACAACTGTTGGTTCACCTATGCATTTCTTTAGCAAGGAGACATGAAACACTAGATGTACTAAAGCTAGGTTTGAAGGCAACTCAAGCTCGTAAGCTACCTTTCCAAAATGGTTGAGGATTCGATAAGGACCGGCATATTAGGGACTGAGTTTCCCCTTTTTACCAAACCTCTTCACTCCCTTCATAGGCGAGATTTTCAAATGCACAAAATCACCAATCTCAAACTCTAGACCTTTTCTTCGCATATCTGCTTACGATTTCTGTCGGCTCTGAGTTGTCTTAAGCCTTTCCTTAACCAACTGAACTTTCTCTAAAGCATCACATACCAAGTCAGGACCTAACACTGCGGCCTCACCCACTTCAAACTAACCAATGGGATATCTAGATCTCTTCCCATAAAACACCTCAAATTGATCCATCTGAATGTTGGAATAATAGTTGTTGTTATACGCAAACTCAATCAAAGGCAAGTGGTCATCCCAACTACCCTTAAAGTCAATGGCACATGCTCTTAACATATCTTCTAGAGTCTGAATAGTCCTTTCTACTTAACCATCTTTCTGAGGGTAAAAGGTTGTACTGAGGTGAACTTGGATACCAAGACCCTTCTGGAAGACTTTCTAAAAGTGAGAGGTAAACTGCGTACCTCTATCTAAAATGATGGATAATGGAACTCCGTACAATTTGACCAACTCTCTTACATAGAGCTTGGCATAATTCTCGGCTGAATAAGAGGTATGAACTGGTAAGAAGTGAGCTGATTTGGTTATCCTATCTACATGACCTAAATCAAATTATACTGGCGACAAGTACGAGGAAGACCCGTCACAAAATCCATGTTCACTTCCTCCCACTTCCAAGTAGGAATACTGAACTCTTGCATAGCTCTACTAGGATTCTAATGCTCGATCTTAACCTGCTGACATGTCAGGCACTTAGCTACAAATTTTGTAATGTCTCTCTTCATCCCACTCTACCAATAGACTTCCCGCAAGTCACGGTACATCTTGGTGGTGCATGGGGGAATCGAGTAGCGTGCACCGTGTACTTCTGCAAGAATCCACTTCCTCACGTCATCCACACATGGCACGCATAGTCTACCTTAGCAGTGTAACACACCATCTACCCCTTGGGAGAAAACCTCTACTTTTTGAGATGATTCTGAACTATTCTGTACCTATACGCTACCCTCTGCTGAATCGACTAAGTGGACACCTAGTCGGGAAAGCTGATGAACTTCCTAAACTAACTTCTTCTTACCATCCTCCACGTGAGCAACACTACCTATAGAAATCCTACTAAGAGCATCAGCCACTACATTGGCCTTTCCCAGATGATACAGAACACTCATGTCATAGTTTTTCAAAAACTCTAACCACTTTCTTTGATGTAGGTTTAGGTCTTTCTGAGAAAACACATACGATAGGATCTTATGGTCTATTAACACATTAACATGTACTCTATACAAATAATGTCTCTAAATCTTTAAGGAAAACACTACAACTGCTAACTCAAGATCATGAGTGGGATAGTTCTTTTCATAGGGATTAAGCTATCTAGAGGCATAGGATATGACCTTACCTCTCTGCATCAAAACATACCCCAAACCAACTCTGGAAGCATCACAATATACCACAAACCTGTCTGAACCATCTAGTAAAGTCAAAACTGGGACTGTAGTGAGTTGAGTCTTGAACTCCTGAAAACTCCTCTCACAAGAATTTAACCACTGAAACTTGACTTTTTTCTAATTCAATCTATACATGAGGGATGCAATAGATGAAAAACCTTTCTCAAATTGCCATTAATAGCCAACCAAACCCAAGAAACTCCTAATATCTGATGGAGAGAGGGGTCTGGGCCAATTTTTCACTTCTATGGTCTTTTGAGGGTCCACTCTAATTCTATCACCAAAAATGATATTACGAAGAAAAGATATTGACCTTAGCCAAAATTTGTACTTACTGAATTTGGCAAATAGCTGTTGGGTTCTGAGAGTTTGTAATACTATTCTGAGATGGTCTGCATGATCATGTTCACTTCGGGAGTAGACAAGGATGTCATCGATGAAGACTATGACAAACATGTTGAGGTACTTCTTGAACACGCAGTTCATCAAGTCCATGAAAGCTATTGGGGGATTGATAAGACCAAATGACATGACTAGGAATTAGAAGTGACCATACCGAGTTCTGAAAGCTATTTTTAGAATGTCACATTCTCTGACTCTGAGCTGATGATAGCCTGATCTGAGGTCTATCTTAGAAAAGTAACTGGCACCCTGAAGTTGGTCAAACAAGTCATCAATTCTGGGAAGTGGATACTTGTTCTTGACCGTTACTTTGTTCAACTGATGGTAGTCAATATACAATCTGAGAGAACCATATTTCTTATGCACGAATAAAACTGGTGCACCCCAAGGGGATACGTTGGGTCTGATGAATCTCTTATCTAGGAGATCCTTCAATTATTCTTTTAACTCCTTGAGTTCTGATGGAGCCATTTTGTATGGCAGAATAGAAATAGGTTGAGTATCAGGAAGAAGGTCTATTGTGAAGTCAATTTCCCTCTCGAAAGGGACTCCGAGAAAATCTTTGGGAAATACATCTGGAAATTCACATGCTACTGAAACTGACTCAAGACTAGGAGTCTCGGAACTAGAATCCTTAACTCGAACAAGATAGTATACAGACCCTTTAGATATCATTTTCCTCACTCTTAGGTAGGAAATAAGCTGACCCCTAAGTGCTGAAGTACTACCTCTCCATTCTAGGATAGATTCATTCGACAACTAAAAATAAACAATTTTGTTTCTACAGTCAACTGAAGCATAGTATAAATGAAGCTATTCCATGCCGAGAATGATGTCAAAATATTTTATCTCTAATTCTACGAAGTTGCTGAAGTAACTTTTTGAGATACCATAACCGGAAAGTTCTTGTATACCCATCGGCTATGATAGATTTACCCACTGGGGTAGAGACTGATAAGAGCTCTGCTAGGATTTCGGGACTGACTCCGAAGTCAACAGCTATATAAGGAGTTATAAATGACAAGGAAGCTCCTGGATCTAGCAAAGTATAAAAATGTAAATGATAAACTTGTAACATACCTGTGACTACATCACGAGAACTTTCCTGATCTTGTGGGGACTAAAGTGTATAGAGTCTGTTTGGGCATTTTCCACTGGTGGCACTGGAAGTGGTACCCTGCTAATTTGGGTAATCGGACTGAGCTGGGGGGTGATTATTCTGACTCTATGAACCCACTTGAGGGAACTATCAAACCCTATGGCCTAGCTTTCCATATCTGAAGCACACATCACTATCAGCTTTGTAGACACCCTAGTGGTTTCTGCCACACTTCTAGCAAAGAGGATTTGTTCGGGCACTGCCAACACTACCTTCAGGTTTAGGGCCTGGTTCCCTATTTGTATAGCCATCTCTAGATTTTGGCACTAGAGCACTGGCTGAGGACGGAACTGGAATTGAAGAATTCAGGCAGAACTGAGAACGATTACAACCCTATGACTTAGGCTGAGTAAAATTAAAGCTACCTATTCTATCTCTCTTGTTCTCCCTATCCTTTTCCTTATTCTTAGCCTCTTCTATTTGTTAAGCATAGACCATGAGCCTGGATATGTCCATCTCCTTAATTAACATTGCGGTCCTACACTTCTTGACCATACTGCTAGACACACCTGACACAAACTTACTCATCTTAGATCTGTTATCTGCTACCACATGAGGGGCATATCTGGCTACCTGAGTAAACTTTAGAGAATAATCCTTCACTATCATGTTGCCCTATTTCTGATTAATAAACTCAAAAACTTTATCTTCCCTCAACTCCAGTATGAATAACCTATCCAAAAAATCAGTGGCAAACTCCTCCCATTCTATGGGCCCTACATCTACGACCCTCTCTGCCTTCCACTACTTTAACTATGAGTGAGCCACATCCTAAAACTAATATGTGTCCAACTCATCACTCTCATTAGCAGTCACCCCTATAATATCTGTGACTTTCTAAACCTGATCAAGGAATTCATGTGGGTCTTCATCAGACTTGGACCCTATAAATAATGGGGGATTCATTCGGGTGAAGTCCTGAATCCTAACCGCAGCAGTATTGTCCAATGGGTTGGCCTGAATAGAAGATGGTCATTTATTTGAGGCTACTATAGAATGGGCTAGGGTGGTGAACGCAACTCTGAATTCTGCATGGGGGACATGCTTGTAACAACCCATAGTTTTCTCGACCCGATGTCACTTTGTAGTATGCTTGGAGGGTCAATCTTCTAAAAAAATTTCCAAGTGTCAAAAGGACTTAGTCACATTTTGAGCTCCTAATCTTTGATGATATTATTTTTGACCTTCCCGTCCTCGAAAAGTTAATTTTTAAGTTGATTCATGATCGGAGAAGTTAATAGTACATCTCGGATAAGTTTTAGAATTTTTAAGCATCGTTAGAGGGGTGTTTAGATATTGAAATCATTGGACCAACGCGAAGTCAGCGCACCGCATCAATGAAATATTGTACCGATGCAATCTCAACGCGTTATGTAACGCGTTGGTGCCCAGTTTGCAAATTCTTTTAACCGGCCTTAGGGAAGGTAGTTTAGTCTTTTCCCCATCATAACTCTTCCATAACACAAAATCAAGGAGTGTTTAGGGAAAATATCATCAAAAACTTCTCTAATTATCTCAAAAGAGAATCCTAGTCCCTTCCCCATAGATCAAGAATCATCTTTAAAACGAAAAATTTCAAGAACTTAAGCAAGATTCGGATTCCACTCCTTCTCCTCAGTAATCTAAGGTACGCGGAGTTTTCCTAAAACTACATAGAATGGTTTAAACACTTCGAATATGGTTTAAAGTTTAGAAATCATGAATTTACAAAAAAAGAGATTTGGAATTTACATTACAATTGTGCATTATGAACTCTTAAATGGAATTACTATCTTGGTCTTGAGGCCTTTCCCCCAAAATGATTTGTAATCTTATATATATATATGTGTGTGTGTGTGTGTGTGTGTTTAAAGATGATAATTGAATTGAGAGCATGACTATTTACGCTCCCTCTCATGCTACAATACCTTCTTTATTATTGAATTTTATGAGTTGAAGAATGTTATTTAGAAGCATGGTATCAATGCTATTGACTATTGTTGAATAATTCAATATTGATTTTTAATTGATGAGAGGGGGTTTTTCATGATGATAAACGTTGAGTATATATATAATGAAAGAATTTGCATGATTTGTCGAAATACATGACCACCACACATTTGTTTGAAATTGTTTAAAAGGATGAGAATCTTTGCATGGTTTTGACTTATGCTTTGAAATATCAATCCTCTTAGACTTGTCTAAATGCTTTGGTGGTATGAACATTATGTGTAATGAGAATATTTTGCATGATATCATATGGCACAGAAAATACGACTTGCAAGTTTGGGTATGACGATACCAATACAGATAATGTCATGGTAATTTAAAATAAAAAAAATGCAAATTTTCATTCAAATTTTCAGATTTTGAACTCAGAACTATGCATGTTCAGAAAAGGTTAAAAATGGGCATAAAGAGATGTTAGGTGGTTATCCGAAGAAGGTACGAGTTCAGATAACTCATTGCTCGAAATCGTGTTTTGCTGATACGGGTATTTATGTCCCCTAGAGGGATTAACGCTAGCCTAGTTCCCTGTGGCGTATCAGAATTAGAAACTCCAACCCTTGTGGAAAACTTGGGTTGATGTATTGGCCGCCGAGTTAAGGAAGGACTCCATATAGCTCGTGGGGTCGTAGAATTATAGGGTGTATCACTTAACTCAGAAGTAATACAAAGATTTGAATTGCATTGACATGATTATTTTAAGATCACTTAAGATTTTACCATGTATTTTTTTAAACTACTTCATGTACATTGTTTATGACTTTCTCTCACATATGTTATATACATAAAATCATTATTTTGGATTTCTCTACATACTAGTACAATCGTATTGACCCCCTATATTTTAGGGTTTGAGGCTCAGTCTAGAGGTCCTGCTAAGCCATAGAGTTTTCAGACAGAATTAAAGTGTACAGTTGGTGAGCCTTCTCTATTTTGTATGGCTTACTTATTTTCAGTTATTTGTCATTTGTTTTGGTTTAGGTCCATTGGGGGCATTGTCCTAGATTCAGACAATTTTATTGATGTCATATTTAGTAGAGATTCCGCAGACTGAAAAAGATGTTGTTTAGATGTTAAAAAACTTATTTTTTGTATTGTTGAATAGCTTTCAGAATATGACCATGATTACATTTATTATTTTTTCATATTTTTTCTTTATTATTGAGTATTGTGCATGATTACCAAATGTAGAAGAGCGTCTGAATCACTATGGTTCGGGATGCTCGTCACAGCCAGGGTCCCAACTCGGGTCGTGACAAACTTGGTATCAAAGCACGGTTTATGGTCCCAGGGTGTCTGCGAAATCACATCAGGTAGAGTCTTATTTATGGGTGTGTAGCGCACCACTCTTATAAGCAGGAGACTACTATATGTTTAGGAATGTTTCCCTTCTTTGTTATTTAGTTTGTGTTGCAGAGTTTGAATGTCCCCTAATCTATGGTCTCTTGCATTTCAAAAAAAAATATCATGCCTCCACGTCTCTCCAATGATCGGAATGCCCAAACAAAAGATGTTCGTCCTACCCATGGGATGAGGACATGTAATAGGGCTCATACTTCTAAATTTTTTACTGCTCCAAGAGTCTCTCCTGTCCAGACCAGCCCACCCAAAGCACCTAGGGCTCCCCAGTCTGGGACTAATCATACCCAAACTTACCAGAGAGAGATATCAAATGTTGAATTTATATAATCAATACATATGATTGCCTAGTTGGTCGCTTCACAGACCAAACGGTCAGAGGATGTTTGGTCTACGTCTATCATATCCGAGGCTACACGAGTGGGTCAGTTTATGAGATTAAACCCTCCTAATTTTACTAGTAAAAAGGTAGAGGAGGACCCACAAGAGTTTGTAGACGAGATAGAGAAAATCTTTTGAGTGATGCATGTGGATGAAGTAGAAGGAGTTGAACTAGCGTCTTACCAATTAAAGTAGGTAGCAATCAGTGGTATAATAAGTGGAAAGATTCAAGGGGGGATAGTGTTGAGCCCTCTATATGGGGAAAATTTGTGGGAGCCTTTCTAGACCGATTCTTTCCTCGGGAGTTGAGAGAGTCCAAGGCTGAAGAGTTCATGAACTTGAAATAAGGGAAGATGAACATTAAGGAGTACACCCTAAAATTCAATCAACCATCCCATTATGCTTCGGAGTTGGTAGGAAACATGAGGGCCAGTATGAGGAAGTTTGCATCTGGTCTTTTATATGAGTTGGTGTTGGAGTGCAAGGGGGAAATGTTGAACCGAGATATGGACTTCTCCAGATTGTCATTTCACATACAACAGGTTAAGGAGCAGAAAAAGAGGGTTGCTAAAGCGATGGAGAAATACAGATAGGCCAAGAGGGACAGATCAACAAACCAGAACTACAGTCAGCCACAGAGAAGTAATTGGGGTAACAGGTGGAAAAAGAAAAAGTTTTGGGGAAATGTTCAGTCTGCAGCCAGCACTCCAGTGCTCAGACCTCTAGTTGACCGACGATCTCAGAATTTTCAGACTAATCATGTGTCTGGAGTATAGGGTACCCAGTCTCAGGGAAGTATGGATCAGTTGTATAGGACTTTTCTGTGGTGTGAGACCTGCGGTAAGCATCACCTAAGAAAGTGTCAGCTGGGAAGGTTGTACACTATACTTGTGGTCAGTCGGGCCATTTCCAAAGAGATTTTCCTTCCGCCAGGAAGAAATTTGATGGTTCTAAGTCACAAGCAAACTCCTCAATGCCGCCACCACCTTCCAAAGGCACTACTTCAGCTATCGAGGGTGGTCGCAATCGGTTGTATACTTTGTCCAAGCGCCAGGAGACAGAGGTATCACTAGATATAGTCACGGGTACATTACAAATATTCTCCCATGATATGTGTGTTACTTGATCCAGGGTCTACTTTGTCTTATGTGACCCCCTATGTGGCAGTCAGTTTTGGGTTTAAGCTCGAAGTTATTGCAAAACCTTTCTCTGTTTCCACTCTTGTAGGTGATTCTGTTGTGACTAGGAGAATATATAAAAATTATGTAGTGTCTGTTTATGATCGTGATACTATGGTTGATTTAGTAGAACTCGATATGATTGATTTTGATGCTATCTTGGGGATGGATTGGCTTCACTCGTGCTACACCATTCTAAACTATAGAACCTGAAAGGTTACTTTTTCTTTTCCAAATGAACCTGTGATAGAGTGGGAGGGGTATTCTTTAGCACCAAAAGGTAAATTCATATCTTACCTCAGATCTCATAAGCTTATTTCTAAGGGTTGTTTGTATCATCTTATTCGGGTCAAAGATTCTAATACCAAAAGTCCTTCTCTTTAGTCCGTCCCTGTGGTTAATGAATTTCTAGAAGTATTTCCCAATGATCTTCCAGGAATACCACCTGATAGGGAGATAGATTTTGGTATTGATTTATTGTCAGACACCCGTCCCATTTCTATTCCGCCATACAAAATGGATCCTGCAGAATTGAAAGAGTTGAAAGAATAGTTAAAAGACCTTCTTGACAAAGGCTTCATCCATCCTAGTGTTTCTCCCTAGGGTGCACCAGTACTCTTTGTACGTAAGAAAGATGGTTCCCTCCGTATGTGTATAGACTACCATCAGCTGAATAAGGTCACTATTAAGAATAAATATCCCCTTCCTAGAATTGATGATCTCTTTGACCAACTTCAGGGTGCTAAGTACTTTTCAAAAATAGACCTTCATTCGGGGTATCATCAGTTGAAGGTTAGGGAGGCTGACATCCCTAAAACAGCTTTCCAAACCCGATACGGTCATTACAAATTCTTAGTCGTGTCCTTCAGATTGACTAGCGCCCCTTCAACTTTCATGGATCTAATGAATAGGGTGTTCCATCAGTTTCTAGATCTATTTGTCATAGTTTTCATTGATGACATTTTTATTTATTTTAAGAGTGAGGAGGATCATGCCAGTCACCTCTGAATCATCGTTCAGACCCTTGAAGATCATATATTGTATGCAAAATTTTCCAAGTGTGAATTTTGGATTAATGCTATTACTTTCTTAGGGCATATTGTTTCTAGTGAGGGAATTAAAGTTGATCTCCAAAAGATTGAGGCTATGAGAAAATGGCCCATACCCATGACTCCAACTGACATTCAGAGCTTCTTGGGTTTGGTGGGGTATTAAAAAAAGTTTGTAGAGAGTTTTTCTTCCATAGCTGCTCTACTTACCAGGTTGACATAGAAAAAGGTGAAATTTGTGTAGTCTGAATCCTGTGAGAATAGTTTTGAGAAGTTGAAAGACAAGTTGACTATTGTACCTGTTTTAACCGTTTCTGAGGGTACAGAGGGTTTTGTTTGTATATTGTGATGCTTCCTGGGTAGGACTTAGGTATGTACTTATACAGCATGGCAAGGTGGTAGCTTATGCATCTAGGCAACTGAAGGTGCACGAGTAGAATTACCCCACTCATGACTTGGAGTTAGCAGTTGTAGTATTTGTACTTAAAATATGATGGCACTATCTTTATGGGGTACATGTTGATATTTTCACTGACCACAAAAGTTTACAGTATGTTTTCTCGCAGAAAGAATTAAATCTCAAGTAGAGGCATTGGTTGGAACTGTTGAAGAATTATTACATGAGCCTGCACTATCATCCGGGTAAGGAGAATATGGTGGCCGACGCCCTCAGTAGATTATCTATGGGCAGTCTTTCTTATGTTGATGGAGGAAAAAGGGATATGGTGAAGGATATTCACCGGCTAGCCAATCTAGGGATGCGACTTCTAAATTCTGAAGATGGAGGAGTAGTGGTGCATGAAATAGAAAAATCTTCCTTATGTTCTAAAGTAAAGGAAAAGTAGGTCGAAGACCCCATATTGATGCAAATCAATAAATATGTGGGTCAACAGAAAGTGCTGGCTTTTGATATTGGGGGTGATGGGATCTTAAGATATCAAGGTAGATTATGTGCACCAGATATGGATGAATTGCAAAAAAAGAAATCTTGACGAGACTCACACTTTGAGTTATGTTGTTCACCCAGGCTCTACTAAAATGTACCATGATCTGAAAGCTATATATTAGTGGAATAATATGAAATATGATGTGGCTAATTTTGTTTCCAAGTGTTTGAATTGCCAACAAGTTAAAATGGAACATTTGAGACTAGGTGGTACTTCCCAAGAGATAGATTTACCTATGTGGAAATAGGAGATGATCAATATGGACTTCATCACAGGGCTTTTGAGGTTTCGAAATCAATATGATTCCATTTGGGTAATTATGGACCAGCTAACCAAGTCAGCTCATTTTTTGCCTGTGAGGACTAATTATTAGGGAGATAATTATGACAAGTTGTACATTGAGGAAATAGTTTGTTTGCATGGGGCACCATTATCTATTATATCTGATCGAGGTACACAAAATTCTTCACAATTTTAGAGATCCTTTCAAAGGGGCTTAGGTACCCAAGTGAACCTAAGTACTGCATTCCACCCACAGACAGATGGGTAAGCTGAACGCACCATTCATACCTTTGAGGACATGTTGGGGTCTTTTCTAATTAATTTCAAAGGTATTTGGGTAGATCACTTGCCATTGATAGAGTTTTCCTACAATAATAGCTATCATGCCAGTATTAAGATGTCTTCTTTTGAAGTACTTTATGGAAGAAGATGTAGATCACCGATTAGGTGGTATGAAGTGGGGGAAACATGGTTGTTTGGGCCTGATCTTCTTCATCTGGCAATGGAAAAGGTCAAAATCATTCGAGAATGACTTAATACCACTCAGAGTCATTAGAAATCATATGCCGATGTTAGAAGAGGGGAGCTGGAATTTGAGATGGGTTATTAGGTATTCCTAAAAGTCTCCCCTATGAAGAGATTCATGCGATTCAGGAAAAAAGGGGAAGCTGATTCTTTACTTTATAGGACCATATCAGGTTATAAGAAGGATAGGTGGGGTCTCTTATGAGCTAGAATTTCCTGCAAGTCTGAGTTTCCTACATCCTGTGTGCCATGTGTCGAGGTTGAAAAAGTGTATTGGGGACCATTCCTTGGTGTTGCATGTAGAGGAAATCAATGTGAAAGAATCCTTGTCATATTAGGAATAAACCATTGCTATTCTGGATCGTCTAGTCCAGAAGTTGAGAAGAAAGTATATAATTCAGTTAAGGTGCTGTGGAAAAATTAGAAAGTTGAGGAAGCTACTTGGGAGTCGGAGGACGATATGCGTTCAAGATACCCAATTCTTTTTTATCCGGTGAATGACGAAATAAAAGGTATAATCCTTGCCTTATTCTTTTTATCTCTTATTCACTAGGATAAATCGTGCTTACATGTGTCCCACATCATCATTCGGAGATGAATGATCCCAAGGGGGGATAATGTAACACCCTATAGTTTTCTCGACCTGATGTCACTTCGTAGTATGCTTGGAGGGTCAATCTTCTAAAAAAAATTCGTAGTGTCAAAAGGACTTAGTGATGATTTTATATTTGACCTTCCTAACCTCGAAAAGTTAATTTTTTTATTTATTCATGATCGGGAAAGTTAATAGTACATCTCGGGTAAGTTTTGGAATTTCGACCATTATTAGAGGGGTGTTTGGATATTGAAATCAGTGGTATGACGCAAAGTCAGCGCACCATGTCAATGATAGAATCGATGAAATAGTGGACCGACGTGATCTCAATGTGTCACATCAGGTAACGTGTTGGTGCCCAGTTCGCGAATTCTTTTAAAATAACCGATATTGGGTAGGGCAGTTTAGTCTTTTTTTCCCGTCATAACTCTATCATAACACGAAATCAAGGAGTTTATAGGGAAAATATCATCGAAAACTACTATAATTATCTCAAAAGAGAACCCTAGTCCCTCCCCTATAGATCAAGAATCTTCTTTGAAGCCAAGAATTTCAAGAACTTAAGCAAGATTCGGATTCCACTCCTTCTCCTAAGTAATCTAAGGTACGTGGGTTCTTCCTAAAACTACATGGGCTAGTTTAAACACTTCGAATATGGTTTAATGTTTAGAAATCATGAATTTACAAAAAAAAAAGGATTTGAAATTTACATTACAATCGTGCATTATGAACACTTAAATGGAATTACTACTTTGGTCTTGAGGCCTTTCCCCCAAGCTGATTTATAATCTTATATATGTTTAAAGTTGATAATTGAATATATATCATGACCATTTACGCTCCCTCTCATGTTGCAACACCTTCTTGATTCTATAATGTTATGAGTTAAAGAATGTTATTTAGAAGCATGGTATCAGTGTATTGACTATTGTTGAATAATTCAAGATTGATTTTTAATTGATGAGAGGGGTTTCTTCATGATGATAAACATTAAGTATATATATATAATGAAAGAATTTGCATGATTTGTCAAAATACATGACAACCACACATTTGTTTGAAATTATTTAAAAGGATGAGAATCTTTGCATGGTTTTGACTTATGCTTTGAAATATGAATCCTCTTATACTTGTCTAAATGTTTTGGTGGTCTGAACATTACTTTTAATGAGATAATCTTTCATTATATCATATGGCTCAGAAAATATGACTTGTAAGTCTTGGTATGACGATACAAATACAGATAATGCCATGGTAATTCAGAATAAAACAAAATGCAAATTTTCATTCAGATTTTTAGATTTTGAACTTAGAACTATGCAAGTTCAGAAAAGGTTAAAAATGGGCATAAAGAGATGTTAGGTGGTTACCTAAGAAGGCATGAGTTTAGATAACTCATTGCCCAAAACCGTGTTTTGTGTATACGGGTTATTATTTTCTTTAGAGGGATTATACGCTTTCCTAGTACCCTGTAGCTTATCAGAATCATAAAATCCAACCCTTGCGGCAAACTTAGGTTGGGGGCTTGGCCGCCGAGTTAAGGGCGGACTCCATATAGCATGTGGGGTTGTAGAATTAGAGGATGTACCACTTAACTCAGAAGTAATACAAAGATTAGAATTGCATTGACAAGATTGTTTTAAGATCACTTAAGATTTGTCCATGTATATTTTTAAACTACTTCATGTACATTGTTTTATGACTTTCTCTCACCTATGTTATATATATAAACTCATTATTTTGGATTGCTTTGGTACCAGTACAATCGTATTGACCCCCTATATTTCAGGTTCTGAGGCTCAATCTAGAGGTCCTGCTAAGCCGTAGAGTTTTCAGACAGAAGTGAAGTGTGCGGTTGGTGAGCCTTCTCTATTCTGGAAGGCCTACATTTTTCAGTTATTTTTCATTTGTTTTGGTTTAGGTCCACTGGAGGCCTTGTCCCAGATTCAGAAAATTTTATTAATGTCGTATTTAGTAGAGATTTTGTAGACTGAAAAAAATGTTGTCTAGATATTGATAAACTTGTTTTTCGTATTGTTGAACAGCTTTCAGAATATGACCATGATTCCATTTTTTATATTTCCACATCTTTTCTTTATTATTTAGTATTGTACATGATTACCAGATGTAAAAGAGCATCTGAATCACTATGGTTTAGGATACTCATCATGGACAGGGTCCCGACTTGGGTTGTGACAATGCTCGTTAAAGGGATCAGCCTGAACGGGCTGAGGTGTTGGCTGGTTTTCCGTTCTTCTTTTATTGGTTATTTTGGGAGGTATATTTTGTAAACTAAAGGGGAAAACAGGATTAGACTGAGAGTCTGACTTGAGCTCATGCTCACTCACACGATATGAACACTGAAAAATGGGAAACCTTTCCTAAAATACCTCATAGCCTTTTGTCCATAAGTGTGGCGTGCTACACACCATACATAAGACTTTACTTGACATGACTTTTAGACATTTTAGGACTCTTTAGAACCTTAGGCTCTGATACAAAGTTTGTAACACCCCGAGTCTGCACCTCGGACGTCACAGAGTACTCATAATCTCGAAGGACCACAAGTTAACCCATGACTGGTACCTGCTGCAAACACTGAATAATAACACTGTAACAATGCAGAAGTTAGACTGAATCTGCCATAAGGGTCATAAATTAAAACAAATACTGATAAATAAATACTGGAAACTAAACATCTGTCTAAAATAGTCTAGTCCAAAAACCTCTAATTGTCTGAGTATGGAGTTGATGGGATAAGTCCCCAACTAACTCTAACTACTGAATATACTAAATACTGAAATACTTAAATGATAACTCTATCCTTGAAATATGAGGACCCACCACTAAATCTGTTACTACTGAAAGTCTGGGTTACTAAGTATGGTCAAGAGCCCCTGTGTCTGAACCTATGATATAAGATATCATAGCGCAAAGAAACAGTATGCGTCAGTACATTGAATGTACTGGTATGCTAAATGATATAGGTTGATATGCAAGGGTTCATTTTTATGAACAATAACTGACTGAGTAACATGAATATAACTGGATGAAAGTACATATATATCTGAAACTACTGTAATTACTGATTATGCAATATTGCGTGTGAATCTACTTTATTGTAATGGAAATCACTGATAACTGAATTACCGATAATTGGGTGATTATTTCTAGTAGTCCTAATTCTGTGAAATCGAACTTAGTTTCATACTGAGCTGGGTGACAATGTCTGACAGTCCTGATTCTGAAAACTAAACTTAGGTTTTATGCGGAGTCTGAAACTAAAACTGTAATTATGGGAGTGTTTATCTAACTGATATGCCCTAATTATGAATTGAGTTGGGTCCAACCTGTGACCCCAATTGAAAGGGCGTTAGCACCTTGCCAAGGGATACTAACAATGGTTGTGAGTTAACCCTATCTGGCAGGAAAACTTTTCGCCAACCCTCACTGGCAAGAAAACTCATACGAGATGTATCAACTCTGATCTGGTAACAAGATATCTCAACCTACACTGGCTATGTAGTTCTGTAACATAGGAATTTTTACTTGACCCTTTACTGACAGAAATACCCCCATCCCTAGGTTCGCTCAATGCTAAATTCCTACTCCAAACTAAATAGACACTGAACTGATCTCTAGACTGTACTAGGCTTGACTGAACTGTTACTGATAGTGTTGTCTAACTAAACTGGATTGAGTTTTCTGGGTTTTGTTAACTGACTGAATACACTGAGTTCTGTAACTGACTGAGTTCTACTGTCGTAACATCACTCATACTATTCTGAAACTACTGGAATTCTTGGTAAACAGCTAAGTTTCGGGTATGGAATATCCCCAAGACTCGATAGCATAAATAGTAAATCACGGTGCAGTCTTAAGAGTGTGATAACTAGTCACTTTGTCACAATTCATTTATTGAGGCATTTTATCAAACACTTGCATGGCATGAACTTGTACACATATTATTATGTCATGTTTTCATCCTTTAACTCACATGAACACTGTATCAAACACTTAGGTAGCATAATTCATGAACATAATAATAATAAACAATGTAAGAATCATGATTAAAATTCCAACTCACAATTTTAAGGGGTTTTAAACATAAATCTACATAACACCACACATAGGTTAATTACTTCACATGAATCTTTCCATAAAACATGGATTAGACACCCACATAACATCATAATCTTGAATAAAATCAAACTCAACATAAAGTTTGTGAAAGCAATCAACTTATGATTTTAAAAGAGGTTTTTGAACTCCAAGGGTGAAAGGAAACTCTTGGATGAACACCTAGCATACCTTTATTGTTAATTTCATGAAGATCGGGGTGAGTTCTTGAGACTTAATTCTTGAACTTGGTGAAGCTAGGTCTTTTTCTTGAGAGAGTTTATGAATAAAGAATGAAATTTTGCCCTATAGGATGATTAATTTCGTGTTAAGGCTGAATAAGGGTGGGGAAAACAACCCATTTTCCCCCATAAAACTGGATAAAATAATGCTAGACAGGGTCTCCATCGTGTCGCGACCCCTTCTTGGGTCAAGCGACCATCGTGATGTGACCCCTGCTTGGGTCAAGCTACCCTCGCACTATGACCCTGAGCTGGGTCAACTATCCCTCACGACGTAGGCCTATCGCGACCCCTTGCTATTTTGGACATCCAAACTCACTCTTACGCTAGTTCAAAATATCCAAACCTCACCTGAGATGACCTACAAGTGACCTTGATTATGAATTAAATTGAAAATCGACATACTAAGGTCGGGAAGGTCGAAAATAAGACCCTCCAACTTCAAAGGCTAAAATGATTCTAAGTCTTGTTACTTTGCTGAAATTTTCTAAGTCTGGGGCCTCTTTTGGCATGCTATTTAGGACGAAAATAACTAGGATTTTGTGGGGTCGTACAATCATATGGTTGGTTTTGGAAATACTCATTGGGGTGATTGTGAACATTACATCCTCATGGCATCATACACATAATTTCACTTGTTTGTTGTATGTTTTGTATATACTTTTATTATTGGTCCCACTTGATTTGTGTCTTATGTTACCTATATGATTAGAAGCATTAGAAATATTATAAATTCTAGAAATATTGGAATCATTAGATTTTATAGACCTCTCTAAAGGATATGTCGGATAAGAGACATGGATATTGATTGTATACGGGTTGATGAACCCTTCATGGGTCCTAAATTGAGAAGCTTTTACTCTATAGGTATTTATGAGGTAGTATATGGGTTGACAAACCCTTCACAGGTCCTACATCAGGAAGCTTTATCTCTATAGGTGTATACAGGGGCTGTACGAAAGTCTCATGCATCTCATCATTATCATCATCATCATCTTATACATTGCATTTTCTTTATTATAATTGATGTTGATTTGATTACCATATTGACTAGCTTTGATCTGGAAGACTCACCTTGGGGCATTTCTATCTTTTTCCCTTTTGCGTATCAGTTTTGGTGATTGGCTTACTTGTTAAGATATGCTACAATAAGTGCCATCATGGCCTTTTTTTTTAGTTATGACAAATTTGATTCAGAGAACCCAGGTTTCATTAGTCTCAATGGTGTAAGAATGGAATATCTAATACAGTCTCGCAGATCAGTACTTAAATATACATATCTATCTTTGAGAGGATGTAGATATCTTTAGGAAACTTTCCTTATTTTTATTCCTTATTATATGAAGTTCTTTCATACATTATGTTGTGACTTGTGTTTCGCTCTTTCTGCAAAAATGGTGTTGACTAGGTCCCGCGAGAGTGGTAATGCAGATCCTTCACCCAGAGGATGAGCCTCGATTCGTGGATGGATTCAAAGGAGGAAACAGGCCCGTGGTTCAACCCCATCTAGGAGGAGTGTTGGGGGACTCTCCCCTGAGCCTTGTATTGAGCTAGATGGAGGAGTTGGTTCTACTTCAGTTCTTCAGAGTTTGTTCGCCCCAGTTTTTGAGGGGTTGTTGTGCATTTTCTAACCCGCTTAGAGGGTTTTCCATGGTTATGCTGGGTGTTCCTCCAGTTCAGAGTGTGGATCCTCCTGTTGCACCTACTTCTATTTTGGGTACTCTTCAGACCCTGAGTTATATTTATATTTCAGCATCGATAGATAACCATGATATTCTAGCATCAGGAATTCAACCTTCGTCTATGTTACCTTCTCGATGGGATCTCATCCTGCTAGACTCACTATGCCTTCTCTTGTTATGAGTACCGTGATGTCTTATGAGGATCAAAAGAGATTTAAGAGATTTACTCATTTGGGTCCTCCTAGATTTAGTGGTGATGTGGACAAGGATGGCTATGAGTATTTTATTAATTGTCGAGAGAAGTTGCATAATTTGGGTTTGTTGGAGTCGCATAGAGTGACTTATACTACCTATCAATTCAGACATGTGGCCAGAGATTAGTGGAGATCACTTGTTAGTGGTAGATCTATTGATGCTCCTGAGATATCGTGGGATCATTTTGTCGATGCCTTTCTAGAGATATTTATGCCTTATAGTATGAGAGAACATATGCGTGATAAGTTTGACCACCTAGAGCAGGGCTCCATGACTGTAGCAGAGTATGAGGCATACTTTAATGCCTTGTCTAGATATTATTATCCTAGTATTTCCACCAAGTCTGAGAAGATTCAGAAGTTTGTGAAGGGTTTGGATGTCTTCTTCAGTTGGCTACATCATAGATGATCATATTTAGGGCATCTTCTCAGAATATTTTAGATTATGCCAAGATGACTGAGGATATTCTTCTGGCATCTCAGGGAGGCGCCAAAAAGGTGGACCGTTTTGGTGAGTTCATAGGTCAGGTTTTCGGTGGTAGAGATTTTAGAGGTTCTCATGGATAGCGAGGCAGATCGATCCAACCAGCTTTGCAGAGTTCAGGTGGTGGATCTTTAAGATCAGTAGTTCAAGATGGCGATTAGAGCAAGTTTAGAGTTTGCTATGTATGCAATAAGGTTGTCTATATAGCCAAGAACTATCCCCGCTATGTGTTTAGAGTCATTTTTGTTACGGTCATAAGAGGTAGGAGTGATACCAAATATGCGAGAGGAAGAAATAGTGGAGCTCGTGGGGATGATCATGGGGCCACTCCATCAGTTGGTGGTTTTGAGGCCCCTCAGGCAGTTGCTGGTCATAGTCAATGCTATGATATGCCAGTCATACCTGAGGTAGAGGCTTCTAATGCTGTGATTGTAGGTATGTCCATATTTATTTCATACCTGGATCTGTATTATTTGATCTTGGATCGATTTTCTCTTATGTTTTAGTGTATTTTGCTTTGGGTTTTAATTTTGTTAGAAAACCTCTTGCCATGCCTATTTGTGTATCTACCCCAGTAGGTGATTCTTTAGTGATAGATTGGGTGTACCAATCTTCTGTTGTGACTGTATCTGGTCGTGGGACTTGGGTAGATTTTCTTGTGTTAGATATGGTTGACTTTGATGATATTTTGGATATGGATTGGTTAGCTCCTTATCACGTTGCCCTAGATTTTTTTCTAACATCGTAACTTTAGCTTTGTCGGGTGTGTCAAGGATAGCTTGGAAAGATGTACTTTATTTGGGTCCTAAGAGGGTTATCTCCTATGTTCATACTTGTAGATAAGTTGAGAGGGAATGTTTATCTTGTTTAGCTCATATTCATGATACTAATGTTGTTTCAACTCCTTCTTTGGATTTTGTATGTCTTATTCATGAGTTTATTGATGTGTTTCCTACGAATTTGCCTAGTATGCCTCCGGATTGTAATATTGATTTTGCTATTGATATTAACCCAAGCACCAAGTCTATTTCTATTCCTCCTTATCAGATGGTCCCAGTCAAGTTGAAGAAATTAAATGATCAGTTGCAGGAGTTGTTGGATAAAGGATTTATTCCACCTAGTGTATCGCCTTGGGGTGTGTCTATCTTGTTTGTGAAGAAGAAGGACGGGTCTATATGTATGTGTATTGTTATTAACAGTTGAATAAGGTGACGGTTAAGAATAAGTATCCTCTTCCTCGAGTTGATGATTTATTTGATGAGCTTCAGGGGACTGCGATGTTTTCAAAGATTGATTTGAGGTCTGGTGATCATAAGTTGAGGATTAGAGCTTCAAATATTTGGAAGATAGTTTTTCAGACTCGATATGGTAATTATGAGTTCTTGATCATGTCCTTTGGGTTGACATTTTCCCCTACCATGTTCATGGAGTTGATGAACCGAGTGTTTTGATCATATCTTGACTCATCTGTTATTGTATTTATAGATGATATCTTGGTTTATTCCAAGAGTGAGGTTGAGCATGAGGAGCATTTACAGATTATGCTTTAGAGATTCAGGGTAAGGAGTTGTTTGTTAAGTTCTCCAAGTGCGAGTTTTGATTGGAGTCTATTTCTTTCTTGGTCATTTCGTGACTAAAAAGAGTATTATGGTTGATCCAGCCAAGGTTGCAACGCTTCATGATTAGGATAGACCTACTTTGTCCATTGAGATTCGGAGTTTTGTTCGCTTGGCAGGTTATCTTCAATGTTTTGTTGAGGGTTTCCCTTCTATTGCAGTTCTTTTGACTAAGTTGACTTAGAAGAAGATTTCTTTTCAATGGTCTAATACTTGTGAGGCGAGCTTTCAAAATCTCAAGGATTTGTTGACTTCAGCTCTTTATTGACTTTGCCCAAGGAGGGTGTGGGTTTCACCATGCTTTTTGATGCTTCAGGTGTTGGATAGGATGTTATGTTGATACAAGAAGGCAAGGTGATTGCTTATGTGTATCTTCAGTTGTAGCCTCATTAGAAGAATTATCCTACTCGTGACTTGGAGTTATACGTGGTTTTGTTTGCTTTGAAGTTATAGAGGCATAATGTGTATGGAATCCATTGTGAGATATTCTCAGATCATCGTAGCCTTTAGTACTTCTGCACCCAATGAGATCTTAATATGAGACAGTGCCATTGGCTTGAGTTACTTAAGGGTTATGACTTGACTACTCTCTATCATCTGGGTAAGGATAATATAGTTGTGGATGCCTTAAGCCAGAAGTCGAATAGAATAGGTACCTTGGCGCATATTTTGACCCAGGAGAGGCCTTTAGCCTTAGAGGTTCAGTCTTTAGCTAATCAGATGTTAGGCTTGATATTTCGACACCTGGGCATATTTTTGCATTTATGGAGGATAGATCTTCTTTGATAGAGCAGATTCAAGCTCAGTAATTAGATGATGTTGGATTGAGGTTGATTTGATATAAGGTGTTGAGTGGCAAACTAAGGAAGCCTCACTTGATTAGGATGTAGTTTTCTGGATTGAGGGCCAATTTTGTGTGCTGAGAGTGGGTGATTGGATTATTTTGATCTTGGAGGAAGGCCCATTATTCTAGATATTCAATCTATCCTGGTGTGACTAATATGTATCATGATTTGATACAGCACTACTCGTGGAGTGGTATGAGGAGATAATAACAAATTTTGTGGCTCGTTGTCCATGTTGCTAGTAGGTAAAAGTCGAGCATATGTGACCTGGTGGTTTGCTTCAGAGGTTACCCATTCTTGAGTGGAAATTTGAATAGATCACCATGGACTTTATAACTGGTTTGCCTCGTACATCCCATGATTTTGATAGTGTATGGGTCATTGTGGATTGATTGACCAAGTCAACTCATTTTATTCCAATTTAGGATGCATTCAGCGTTGAGAGTTTGGCCCGTATCAATATTTGTGAGATTTTCATCTGCATGGTGTGTCGGTGTCCATTATTTTAGACCAAAGTTTTGCATTCATAACTCATTTTTAGATTACTTTTCAGGATGAGTTAGGTACACGGGTTGATCTTAGCATAGCGTTTCACCCCATACTGACGGTCAGTCAGAGTGAACTATTTAGGTTTTGAAAGATATGCTCCGCGCTTGTATAATGGATTTTGGTGGCTAGTGGGAGAAGCATATGGCTTTAGCAGAGTTTTCATATAATAATAGCTACCATTTAAGTAATGATATAGCTATTTTTGAGGTGTTATCGCTCACAAGAGGGTTGGTTTGATGTTTCTGAGGTTAGGCCTCGAGGAATGGACTTGCTTTGTGAATCTTTAGATGGAGTTCAGATCACAGGATAGATTTAGAGAGGCTTAGAGTGGACAAAAGTGTTATGCTGATCGTAGACTTCATGCCTTGAGATTTAATGCTTTGTGATTATGTTTTTCTTTGAGTTTCACCCGTGAAGGGTGTGATGAGGTTTGGGAAGAGGGGCAAGTTTATCCCCAAGTATATTGGTCAATTTGAGATTCTTTGCACTGTTGGTGATGTGGCCTATGAGTTGGTCGTGCCCTCAGATTTGTCATTTATTCATCCAATTTTTCATATTTCTATGGTTCACCGCTATATTCTTGGTGATTCTCACATCATTTTTTGGGAGTCGATTCAATTAGATGAGCGGTTGTCCTTTATTAAGAAGCTAGTTTCTATTTTGGCAAGGGATGTTAGGCGGTTGCGCTCTAGAATTATCCCTGTGATTATGGTTCAATGGAGACATTGACCTATAGATGAGGCTACCTGGGAGATCAACTCTGATATGCGTAGTTCCTATCCCCAGCTCTTTATTGATTTAGATATTTCTTTGCCTTAGTTCAAGGACCAACTAGATTTTTAGTGGTGGCTGATGTAATGACCTAAAAATTTGATGAAATATGTAAAATTTGTGATTTTATGTGATTTTACTATTGTACCCCTCCCCATAGTTGCATTGTGGTATTCTAGAGTGTGGGGGTGATTGGCACGGTTCCCAATGCATTGCGGTACCATTTATGCGATATTATGGTTTTTGGTGGCTTTGAGAGCCTTATTTAGACTTTTGTAGATATTATTTGATCCATGTGACGGATGACTTAATGGACTATACCAACAAATTCAAAACGTCGATTTTAGGGTGGTAGCATGGTTGGTTTAATTTTACGGCTTTTAAATCTCATTTTGACCCTTGGTTTGGAAAATTGCGATTTTAGATTTCAGCGGTCAACTTTGTGAAAACAATATTTTTTAAAAATTTTGATTGTCATTGAGTCCAGAGCATCGAATTCAGTGTGGTTGTATATTTTGTTTGCAAATATCATACTCCGAATAAATCCCAAACACCCCGTCAGAGTCCCGGTTAGACTCAAAAAATCTGGTTTTACCAGATCTGATGTAGGGTATAAACACAACCCTTTTACTCCACTTTTTTGGCCCATTTTGCCCATTCTTTCACCTTGCCTCTTGGGAGTTAAACCCTAAAATAGTATGAGAGCTTAACAGTGAAGCTTGTGGGATCTTGTGAAGCTACATTAACATCTATTTCTTAATTCTATTATAGATTTAAGGTAAGTTTTCATCCTTTTCTACTCTAATTACTTGATTAATTTCTCAAAACCCCAAAAATCTTAAGGCTTTATATTAAACCTCAATTTCACTCTTTTTCATTCGAATAATATTTTAATCTTATAATGATAAGTTTTTCATCAATTTAACCTTCAAAATAACTTCGATTCTTGATTTTAACACTGATTTCAAAGATTTGATCCGATAAATCTCAAAAATACTTTTTCTTCGATTGGAATCTCATTTTTGAATCAATTTGATTTGGGTTTCCATCTGTAGATTCCTAAAAATATGAGGAACTTATTTTTGAAGTAAAGTTACAATTTCGTTCTTTTTTTTGAAAACTCATTTCGGGGATCCGTTTTGAACCCAAACCAAAAGTAGTCAATATGAATATCATTAGCTTTATTTTGACGCATAAATTCTATATTTGATAGTTTTAGTTGATTTCAGAAATATTCTTGAGGAGTAGAGTTTTGTGGTTGAAGTGTTGTGGACCAATTTTGGCCTTTGAGGTAGGTTATGGCTTCACTCTTTCAAATCGGGCTGGGTAATGATGGAACAAAATGCATGTTAAGGATGGGAACTAATCATGAAAATGGCTATCTATGTATTGTGCCCGTGTGGAGGCCTTTATGTGATGTAATTATTTAAATTGAAATATTATGTAATATGTGTGACCGTGTGGGGTCCAATATGAAGTTGATAGCCTTGAATACATGTGAATAATTGTATTGTGTAGTTTAAAATATCTATTGTGGTACCATTGGTGTATTGTGATATATTCATACTTGTGGTCATATGAAACATGTGGAAATTTATGGATGGATGGAAATAATTAGCAAATATTAGCCCACGTTGTTGTGAAAATTAATCATTATGGTTGGTTGTGGAAATACTCATATGGAGTGATTGTAAACATTACATCCGCATGGAATCATACACATAATTTCACTTGTTTGTTTTATGTTTTGTATATACTTCTTGTTGTTGGTCCCACTTGATTTGTGTCTCATGTTATATATGTGCTTGGGTACATTAGAAATACGGGAAATTCTTGAAATATTGGAAACATCAGATTTTATAGACCTTTTCAAAGGATATATAGGAGAAGAGTCATGGATATTGATTGTATACGGGTTGACGAACCCTCCATTGGTCCTACATAAAGAATCTTTAGCTTTGTTTGTGTACACAGAGTAGTATATGGGTTGACGAACCCTTCATGGGTCCTACGTCGGGAATCTTTATCTTTGTAGGTGTTTACGGGGACTGCGCGACGTTTTTGTGCATCATTATTATCATCATCAACTTATACATTGCATTTTCTTTATTGTGAATGATGTTGTGATTTGATTGCCACATTGACTTCTTATATTCCTACTTACTCTATATCCTGTTTTTTATACTTGACTGTTTTATATATATATATGTTCTTCTTTGTTTCTACTTATATGTGATATAATGTTTACTCATATTATACATACTGTGTTGTTGTTGTAATTGTGCTATATTAGAACTATTACTGCAAGTTGTGTGGGCTACCATTGTGGGGCATTTTCTTATTGCAGCTGACGTGCCCTTAGTATGTAGTTTGTATGCTTTATTTTCTACTTTGCTCGATTGACCTATGATACCAACTGAGTACAAGTGGACCTTGCTCACTCTTACTTTACCCTTTTGGTGTAGATTCAGGTTTGGTGCACCTCATGTGACTTGACTTTGGGCATCTTCAGAGTATTCAAGGTAGCAGTTAGACCTTCATGCATCTGGAGTTCACCTTTATCTTTCTTTATTAGTATGTCTTGATTATATTTGGAGATATATATTTTTACTTATGGATATTGCTGATGAAATTGACTCATGGATCGTATTATTAGTTCTTACATTATTGACACATGGTTTTGGAAATGTATGGTTCTGTATAAGTTCTCTCCGCATTGTTGTAAGTACTTATATGGTTCATCTTTGTTATAGCAACCTCACCTTGGGGGCATTTTTCTCTTTTCCCCTTTTGCATATCTGTTTGGGTGATAGGCTTACTTGTAAGGGTATGTCGCAACAAGTGTCATCATGACCCTTATTTTTGGGATATGACATTAGGAGAGTAGAGAGAATGTAGATAGTATGTGGGAGTTAACTACCATCTATATTAAGGAGATCGCTAAAGAGGTGTTGGGTGTCTCAAGAGGCTGATCTGGAAAGCACCGAGGGGACTGGTGGTGGAATAAAAAATTTAAAAGGAAGGAGAAGACTAAAAAGGTGTAATATGCTAAGTTAGCTCAGGTCAAAGATGAAGTGGAGAAGGAGACGAATAGGGAGGAGTATAAGCTAGCTAGGAAGGAGGCTAAGTTAGCAATTATGGCGGCTTAGACAGCAACTTTTGAGAGTTTGTATATGTCTTTAAAGGATAAAGGTGGGGATAAGAAGTTGTATAGGCTTGCTAACACTAGGGAGCGGAGGGATCGTAACCTTGACCAAGTAAAGTGTATCAAGGGAGAAGATGGTAAAGTGTTGGTTGAGGATGCCCACATTAGGAGGGGGTGGAATTCCTATTTTTGTAGACTTTTAAATGATAAAGGGGACAAAGGTTTTGTGCTGAGGGACTTGGATAAATCAAATAAGTATCGCAATGATAGTTATTATAGGTGTATAAAGGTGGAGGAGGTCAGGGGTGTGATTCGGAGGATGCGTAGGGGTAGGGCGACTGGGCTAGATGAGATCCCAATGGATTTTTGGAAGAGCACGGGTGGTCCAGTCTTGGTATGGCTGACAAGGTTTTTTAACATTACTTTAGGTCACAAAGATACTCGGAGCTTGGAGATGGAGTACAATGATCCTATTATATAAGAATAAGGGAGACATTCCTAGTTGCAATAATTATAGGGGTATCAAGTTGTTGAGTCATACCATGATGATTTGGGAGAGGGTGGTTAAGTTGAGGATGAGGAAGATCGTGACTATTCTCGAGAATCAGTTTGGTTTCATGCCAAGTCGTTTGACTAAAGAGGCCATTCACCTTATGAGGAGATTAGTGGAGTAGTTAAGGGAAAGAAAGAAGGACCTGCACTCTTGAGAAGGCATATAAAAAAGTCCCTAGGGAGATTTTATGGAGGTGATTTGAGGCTAGAGGGGTGCATGTGGTGTATACTAGGTTTATTTAGGATGTGTACGATGAGGCGAAGACCTATGTGAGGACGGTAGGTGAGATTCAGAGCATTTTCCTATTTTGACAGGGTTGCACCAAGGATCGACTCTTAGCCCATTTTTATTTTCCTTGGTGATGGATGTTTTGACACATCATATTCAAAGAAAGGTGTCATGGTGTATGTTATTTGTTGATGATGTTTTTTTGATTGATAAAACTCAGGGAAGGAGAGAGAAGGAGTTAATAATAAGATAGAGGCTTGGAAATAGACCCTCGAGTCTAAAGGAATGAGGTTGAGCAGGACCAAGACTGAGTACTTGGATTGTAAGTTTAGTGATTTATCGCATGAGGATAACGTGGTTGTGAAGCTAGATTCTCAGGCCATCCAGAAGAGGGAGATTTCAAGTGTTTTGGGCCTATGACTTAGGAGAATAGTGATATTGATGAGGATGTTACTCACCGCATTGGTGCAACATGGTTGAAATGGAGGCTTTCCTTAGGAGTCTTGAGTGATAAAAAAGTGCCTCCTACGGTTAAAGGTAAGTTCTACAGAGTGGCAGTCCGACCGGCTATGTTGTATGGAGTGGAGTGTTGGCTAGTTAAGAACTCCCACATCCAAAAGTTGAAGGTGGCATAGATGAGGATGTTACGATGGATGTGTGGACTTACCAGGATGGATAGGGTTAGAAATAAAACTATTTAAGAAAAGGTGGGTGTGGCTTCAGTAGAGGACAAGCTGCAAGAAGTGAGGTTGCATTGGTTCAGGCATGTGATGAGGAGGGACATGAATTCTCCAATTCAGAGTTGTGAGAGGTTGGATATGGATGGTTTTAGATGGGGTAGAGGTAGGCTGAAGAAATTTTAGAGGGAGGTAACTAGGAAGGACATAGGACAATTATAGCTTATGGAGAACATGAACCTTAATAGGAAGGTGTGGAGGATGTGGATTAGGGTAGAGGGTTAGTAAGTAGGAGTACGTTGGTAATAGTAGGGAAGAGTGCTCTATTTTTTTTTGTGCCTATAGTGTCTTGTAGCCTCTTGTTCGTGGTAGTTTGGTGATGTTTTCATATAGTTAGTTTACAATATCACTTTGTGGGTATTTTGTTTCCATAACTATATAGTAGTGTGATATCCCATATTTGTTGGTTGTTTTTATGATTTCTGTTTGATAATATTTGTTATTTGTACTGAGCTAGGGGTCTATCTGAAACAACCTTTCTACTTTAGATGAGGTAGTTCTATGGATTGCGTACACTTTACCCTCCCTAAACCCCACTTTATGGGAAAACACTTGGTATGTTGTTGTTGTTATTGAATATGCTGATGATGCGAATGTATTATGGATAGAACTGGAGGATTGCTATGATCAGACTAATGGAGCTAAGCTTTACTAGGTTCAAAAGGAAATCAATGATCTCACCCAGGGTGCACTTGATATTATAGGTTATTACATAAAAATGAAGAAACTTTAGGAATAGCTTCTTCATGCACGAGGGCATTGCAATTATAAGTGCATTTGTTGAGCTAAGTAAACTTTGTACAAGTCCTAATAGGATAGAATATTAATCAAATTTCTTATGGGACTCAATGAGACCTACACAATACTGAGAGGGAACATTATCATGATGAATCCATTGCCCACAGTTGCACAAGCCTTTTCACTTTTGATCCAAGATGAACAATAAAGAGAGATTAGGTTTTCTATTTAACTGGTGTATGAATCCATAGCTCTCAATGTTATCTATTAAGGAAATAATACCAATTTTAATGCCAAATATGCTTGATCAAGCCGGTCTAGTGGACTCAACTATGCCTCTTCTAACAGAATTGCTGGAAATACATATCATAGTGGTGGACATAGTTTTAGTAACAATTATTCCTCTACCTTTGGTATCATAAATGGATGACCCTTTTGTGATTACTATAACTTTCCAGGGCATACCAAGGATAAATATTACAAGCTACATGATAATCCTTAGGGTCCACTGGTCATCCGGAACAAAAGACTTAAAACAATAATTACAGATTTAATAACGGAAAGAGGCTAATGGTCACTACACATATTGCATCTGTGGAGGACTCATCACTTGAGGAACTCACTCAAGATAGTTAAGCTAATAGGTCAACAAGTGTGGGGTTTACTAAAGCGTAATATGAGTAATTGGTTAGCTTGTTCCAGCATCTTCAAGCTCGAAATGAAGAAGAAAGCTCAGATTTTAAGAATGTTGTTGTCAATGGTTCTGCAAACTTCGCAGGTGTAGTAGATAGCACTACTTCTAGTATTTATGTTTATTTATCTTAAAAATGTGTTAAAACTATGGCTAGAACATGGATTATAGATTCAGGCACCTCTCATCATATGTCTGATAACGACTCTTCCTTCCTTAATCCTTAGAGCCTGCCTTATCCTTTACTTATTTCCCTTCTAAATTGTTATACAGTTAAAGTCATAAAAATTGGCAGTGTTACTATCACACCTAATTTTACTTAGCACAAAGTGTAGTATGTGCGCTTTTTTTATTTTAACCTTATCTCTGTGTCTTTCATCACTGCATAACTAAGATATCTGATCACTTTATTAAAACAACCTGGGTTTTATTCCTTAGAAAATTTATTGAGTTTGAGCTTCTGGACATCATACGACTTGTGGGTACTTATTAGATGATGTGATATAATTTAGGGTCTTGAACTCGTATAATAATTAATGTGGTTTGATTGGTTTCTTTCCAAGGTACGAATGGACATCATAAGGGTTATATAGAGATGGTACGAGTGGTATAGTCTAATTCGTATGTTGCCTAGTGTCAACCCCCTTGGATTTTATCTTGGATATGGTTTGAGGGTACTATTCGTAGGGTATGGGTATGACTTAGGATAGGGGAGTTGTATGATGGACAATGTATGATTTCTAATATTCTGTCGAGGGTACTAGTGGTAGGTACCACTCGTATGTTGTGGGTATGGTTTGGGTGGTGTGGTCGTAACCTCCTGAGCATAATTTTCAGCTTTTAAGCGGAGGGTATTCTAGATATTTCCACTCTTTCCCAACTTAAAAGCCACATCTTATAACTTCTTTAGGGCATCATTAGCTATCAGAAACACATCAAATAGACTCTCAAACACTCTCAAATCCTCAAGGTCAAGAACACTTAGGGGTTTCATCAAGCATATCAATTGGGGCTTTCAAGGGTGATTTTTCTTCATACTCTTTTGGTATCTAAGGCATGTTACTCCTTCCTCATTGTTAGTTCAACTAAATTTATATTTTATTGAATGGTTTTCATGATTCAATTGTGGGTATTGGTTGGTTTTGAAATATGTGTTGGGGGTTTTGGTTACTAATGGGATGATAATGTTTTCCCATGTTTTACTTATGGATTTTCATATTATAATATTGGTTTGAATATTGTGGAATGTGTAGTAATGGTAGATGGGTTTAGGGGTACCTTGGATTCCCTAAATTGCTTGGTCTTGGCTTTGGAAACTATATGCCCTCAATATGTTTGATAAAATGCCTATGAGAATCGTTTGGTCACATAGCTTGACTTTTATTGCAACTATAGCATTGCAGAATATGGTAATGGAACCTAAATTGGTTTAAATGGTTTAAATGAATTGAAAAGGCCTTGGTGTTCATGATATTGGTTTAATTAAAAATCATGTGGGGTACATGGGAATCCCCTAAGGATTGGCTAATGACATTGCTTACAAGCTATAGTCGGTATAATAATACTACTTCATAAAGCCTTGGTAAATAACTTCTGGAATTTGTTGGTTGATTATGTGCAAATGGTTTTAATTGGGGAATAATGCAGGTTGTGATAAGCTTACTGTGAAGGTGTGAGTCTGATGGATAGATGCTCGAAACTCATGTTTGCCAACATGAGGGTTGGTCATTATGACGTTATACTTATGGGGTACACGGGAATCCCCTTAGTCTATACTTGCATATATGTATCATGGAGTACGAAAGGTACACGGAAATCCCAAGACCCGTTGATATCTCTAATTCTCTAATTCATGCGGCTACATGCACTTGATCCAGTTCAGGGGGTAACACTAGACCCATATAGCCCGTGGGTGGATTATGATGGTAAATCTACACAAACGCAGGTTAAAGTTTTAAATGCATGGTAAACCCGATTCCCTATCTCAGCGTGGTATATATGTGTATATATATATAATTACATATGGTTATTTAACTTAGTTTATGGATTACTGATATTATTTTTTCCTTATTCCTGAGTACATGCTAGTGTTTACTTTCTAACCCATCTTTGGGCATTGTATCCCCACGCGATGCAGGAACCGGCCTTACTACTCTTCCTGCTCAGTGACTTAGATTTGTAGGACAACTTTTAGTCAAATTGAAGTGGTGAGCTTTCATACTTCGAAGGCTTAATTTCATGTTATGGACTTCTCTACGTACTTTTGTTAGTTTGTAGACATTGGTTTTTGGCTATGGTCGGGGATATGTCCCAACCAATGTTGTTTTGATTTTCGATAGAGGCTTTGTGAGACTACTTTAGGTTGGAATGGGCAGTGTTGGTACTAGTGTTAGACTTGGCATTGGTATTGGTATTGGGGCTGACATCATGTGACAATATTTGATTTGTGATTGTTCCATCTTATTATGTAATATGTTCTAAATTCATCTAACATGTTGTATAGGGAAGTTATGGTTGGGTATTGGGGGTGGTCTCTGGTCTCGGTTGGGATTGAGGAACCCAACATAACTAAGCCCTGGTTCAGGTCATGCCAGATTGGTATAAGATCCCTAGGTTCATGGTCAAATGAGAGTCTACAAAGTTGTATCAAGTAGAGTCTCTTTTAAGGGGGTGTAGCGCGCTATACTCATAAGAGGGAGGCTACAAGGCATTTAGGAATGTTTCTGTTTCTTGTTCTCTATTTTCAAGATGGGAAGTCTAAGTCCTGAATTCTTCTCTAATCCTCATTTGTTCGCCTTTCATATTATGCCTCGACGATCTAAAGTTCACAGAAACTCCTCTATCCTAAATGCGGATAATGTGGATGGGACACGTACTACTCATGGGATCCATACTCGGTCTAGGGGTCCAATTCCTGATTGTCCTGAAGTCCCACCGATTCTCTCTAGTCCATCTCAGAATCCTCAGGATGAAGTGATGAATGTTGAGTTTTGTCAGTCCATTCATATATTAGAAAAATTGGTAGCTACTCAGTCTGAGCGTGGTATTTCTGCTACTCCATTTTTTGAGGCCACAAGGGTTGGCCAATTTATGAGGTTGAACTCTCCGACCTTTACTGGTGTTAAGGTTAATGAGGATCTTCAAGGTTTTCTAGATGAGATGAAAAAGGATCTTTAGTGCTATGCATGCCACAAATATAGAGGACCTGGAGTTTCCCACCTACCATCTAAAATATGTGCCATACCAATAGTACGAGGAATGGGATCAGGCAAGGGGTGACGATGCTGAGCCATTTCTATAGGATAATTTCTCCAATACTTTTTTGGACTACTTCTTTCCTCAGAAGTTGAGGAAGGTAAAAGTGGAAGAGTTTGTTGATATGAAGCAAGGGAAGATATCAGTCAAAGAGTATGCCTTGAAGCTTCATTGGTTATCTTGGTATACTTCGGAATTGGTTTCTAAAATAAGGGCGCGTATAAGAAAGTTTGCTTCGGGATTCTCCCATGATTTGATCCTTGAGAGTAAGGCTACTTTGTTAATCAAGGACATGGATATATTTACGTTGGTTGTGTACATACAGCAGGTAGAGGAAGAGAAGAAGAAAAATGCTAAGTTGGGAGAGTGGCAGGGAAAGAAGTTTAGATGCTCTAGGCAGGGTAGTGGCTAGAGTAGCAGGGATGGTGGTAAGTTTCCCAATAAGAAGTAGGGCAACTCTGGGTCTTACTTGATGGCTAGTGCTCCCTGCCCAAATCCATCGGGTGATAGGAATTTCCAAGATGGCGACAACTTCAGAAAATAAGGTGTCTCATCTCAAGCAAGTGAGGCTCAGTCAGTTCCATTATATCCTCTCTTTAGATTTTGTGGTCGTTTGCATCGAGGTTTTTGTGATGAGGTATGGGATGTGTGCTTCAACTGTGGACAGGTAGGGCATATGCTTAGAAACTATCCTGTTGGTAAGGTTGCTTTGGGGGAGAACAAGGTTTCAGTTTCTTCATCATCATCTCTGACACCGAAGGGTGCACCATCTAGTTTTGGCATTGGTTGAAACTATCTTTATGCTCTTACTAGCATACAGGAGTTCAAGGCATCTCTTGATATTGTGACTGGCATATTAAAACTCTTTTCTCGTGATGTATATTATTTACTTGATCTGGGGTCCACTCTCTCTTATATGCCTCCTTTGTGGCTATGCATTTTGGTTTTGGTTCAGAGTGTGTTTCAGACCTTTTTTCTATTTCTACCCCGATAGGTGACTGAGTGATTGCTAAAAGAGTATATAGGGGGTGTGTGGTAGTTTTTGGTAGTAAATAAACTCTGGTGGATTTGTTTGAATTAGATATGGTGGATTTTAATGTCATACTAGAGATGGATTGGTTACACTTATGTTATGCTACTCTAGATTGTCAGTCTCGTAAGGGAGTTTTTAAATTTCCTAATAAGCCAGTTATTGAGCAGGAGGGTGGTTCCCTAGATCCTAAGGGGAAGTTTATATCATATCTTAAAGCTCGGAGATTAATCTCCAAAGGGTGTCTATATTATTTGTTTTGGGTTAAAGATTCTAACTCGAAGTGTCCTTTTTTGCATTCCGTCCCTATGGTAAATGAATTTCTTGATTTCTTCCCTGATGACCTTTCTGGTGTTCCTCCAAATATGGAGATTGAGATTGTAACAGATCTTGTTCCAAACATAAGTCCAATTTTTATTCCCATGTATAGAATGGCTCCGGCTGAGCTGAAGGAGCTTAAAGAGCAATTAAAGGATCTTTTAGATAAGGGTTTCATCCATTTTAGTGTGTCCCCGTGGGGTGCGCTGGTGTTATTCGTGCATAATATGGATGGTTTCCTTCGAATGTGTATTGATTATCGATAGTTAAATAAGGTGATGGTAAAGAATAAGTATCCTCTTCCAAGGATAGATGATTTATTTTATCAGTTACGGGGTGCTAAGTTTTTCTCTAAGATAAATCTTCGACCCGAATATCATCATCTTAAGATTAGGAGGTACATATCCCCAAGATAGCTTTTTACCCCCAGTATGGGCACTATGAGTTTCTGGTTATGTCTTTCGGGTTGACCAATGCCTCTGCAGCATTCATGGATTTGATGAATAGGGTCTTCCATGAGTTTCTGGACTTGTTTGTCATTGTGATCATATATGACATATTGGTATATTCTAAGAGTGGAGTGGATCATGATAATCACCTCCGTATGATGTTGTAAACTCTGAAAGAACATCAGTTGTATGCCAAGTTTTCAAAGTGTGAATTATGGTTAAACGTTGTCACTTTTTGAGGTCATATCATTTATAGTAACGGGATCATAGTGGATTCGTAAAAGGTTGTTGCGGTTAAGAAGTGACATAAACCCATGACTCTAATTGATATTTAAAGCTTCTTGGGTTTCGCTGGTAATTACAGAAGGTTCGTAGAGAGTTTTTCTTCTATAGCTTCCCCGTTGACTATATTGACTCAGAAAAAGGTAAAGTTCGTGTGGTCTGATACTTGTAAGGGTAGTTTTGAGAAGCTGAAGGATAAGCTAACTTTGGGTCTAGTTTTGACTTTTCCTGAAGGCACTGATGGGTTAGTAGCCTACTATGATGTGTCCCGTGTAAGGCTTAGGTGTGTTCTGATACAGTATAGTAAGGTGATAGCTTAAGCCTCCAGGCAGTTAGAAGTGCATGAGAGGAATTATCTAACTCATGATTTGGAATCGCTAGCCATGGTATTTGCATTGAAAATCTAGTGTCACTATTTGTATGTAGTGCATGTGGACATCTTTTCTGATCATAAGAGCCTGCAGTATGTGTTTACTCAGAAAGACCTTAACCTCATGAAAAAAATGTGGCTTGAGTTTTTCAAGGATTATGACATGAGTCTTCACTACCATCCAAGTAAAGCTAATATGGTTGTTGATTCTCTTAGCGGGTTATCCATGGGGATTATAGCTCATGTGGATAAAGGAAAGCGGAAGTTGGCGAAGGAAATTCACTATTTGGCTAACCTTGGAGTTCGCCTCTTGGACTCTGAGGATGGTGGTGTGTTCATTTAGAAAGTGGCGCAGTTATTTGTAGGTGTTGAAATCAAGGAAAAGCAAGTGTTTGATACTGTGTTGATGAGGATAAAGGGTGATATTGGTGGGCATAAGGTGACAACCTCCAAGATTAGTGGTGATGGTACCTTGCGAACTAAGGGAGGTTATGTGCTCCCGACATTGATGGTTTGTGAGAAAGAATCCTGGATGAGGTGCATGAGTTGCGCTATATTTTTCATCCTGGTTTGACGACAATGTATCATGACCTTAAGGAAATCTATTGGTGGAATAATATGAAGTGGGATGTGGCTAATTTTGTGGCCAAGTGCACGGTGTGTTAGCAAGTGAAAGTTGAGTACATGAGGCCTAGAGGTTTGTATCAAGAAATTGAGTTGCCAGAATGGAAATGATAAGTGATCAACATGGATTTCGTTATCGGTCTTCCCTAATCTTACAGTTAATTTGATTTGGTTTGGGTCATCATGGGTAGGATGACAAAGTCGGCTCACTTTTTGCCAGTAAGTACTAACTTTTCGGTTGAGGATTATGCGAGGTTGTATCTTCATGAGATTGTGAAGCTGCATGGGGTTCTAATTTCTATCATCTCATATCATGGTATGAAGTTTACATATCACTTTTGGTGGTCGTTTTAGAAAGGTTTGGGGACTAAGGTGAGTCTTAGTACAACTTTTCACCCGCAGTCAGACGGACAAGAAGAAAGGACTATTCAGACCTTGGAGGAAATGTTTCGTTCTTATGTGATTGACTATGGTGGTAGTTGGGTTGAGCACGTACCTTTTATAGAGTTTGCCTATAATAATAGCTGTCACTCTAGTATTGGGATGGCTCCGTTTGAGGGCTTGTATGGTAGGAGGTGTAGGTCTCCAATTGGGTGTTTCGGGGTTGGTAAGGCGGAGATGTTTGGGTTGGATTTGGTTCACCAATCCATGGTAAAGGTGAAGGTGATTTGGGATAGACTTAAGGCTTCCCAAAGTCGCCAAAAGTCCAATTCGAATGTGAGGTGATGAGAGTTAGAGTTTGAGGTTAGGGATAGGGTATTCCTAAAGGTGTCTCCCATGAAGGGAGTGATGGGTTTTGGTAAGAAAGGAAAGTTCAGTACCCGATATATGGGTCCTTAGTTGGTCTTGAGAAGGGTTGGTAAGGTTGCATATAAGTTTGAGTTCCCTTCTAATTTGAGTTCCATTCACCCGATATTCCATGTTTCTATGTTGAGGGAGTGTATGGGTGATCCGTCTCAAATCATGCCTACCAAGGATATTGCTATTTCGGTTTCTTTATCTTATGAAGAGGTCCCGATTGACATCTTAGATCGCCAGGTTCATCAATTGCGGACCAAGGACGTGGCCTCGACAATGGTTCTATAGAGGAACCACAAGGTTGAAGAGGAAACTTGAGAAGCGGAAGGGGACATAAAGTCCAAGTATCCATTCCTGTTTTTTTCTTTGGACATTTGTGCGGAAGGTATGTGTTCTTCATCATGCTCTTATTTTCTAACTTAGTTAAAGAAAAGATTGATTTTCTTCCATCTATGTTTTCTGACTTAGCTTAAGGTTAGAGTTGAGGTGTTGGGGTGTAAATCGTGATTGTACACGCTTGTTCCATCATTCTGGGATTAATAATCCAAGTGGGGGAGAATTGAAACACCCTGGGTTTTAATCCTTAGAAAATTTCTTGAGTTTGAGATTCTAGAAATCTTACAATTTGTGAGTATTTTTCGTATAATGTGGTACGGTTTAGGGTCCTCAACTCATATGATAATCAGTGTGGCTTGGTTGGTTTCTGTCCAAGGTATGAATAGACATCATAAGGGTCGTATGGAGATGGTACGAGTGGTATAGTCCAATTCATATGTTGCCTAGTGTCAACCCCCTTGGATTCTATCTTAGATACTATTTGAGAGTACTATTCATATGGTATGGGTATGACTTAGTCTAGGGGATTCGTATGGTGGACAGTGTGTGATGTCCAATATTCTATCTAGGGTACGAGTGGTGGGTACCACTCGTATGTGTGGGTACGGTTTGGGTGGTGTGTTCGTACCCTCCTGCGTACAATTTTCAGCTTTTAAGCTGAGGGTATTCTGGACATTTCCCCTCTTGCCAAACTAAAAACCCACGTCTTGTAACTTCCTTAGGGAATCATTAGCTATTAGAAACACATCAAATAGACTCTCAAACACTCCCAAATCCCCAAGGTCAAGAACACTTAGGGTTTTCATCAAGCGTATCAATTGGGGCTTTCAAGGGTAATATCTCTACGTACTCCTTTGGTATCTAAGGTATGTTACTCCTTTCTCAATGTTATTTAAACTAAATTCATGTTTTATTGAATGGTTTTCATGATTCAATTGTGGGTATTGGTTGGTTTTGAAATATATGTTGGGGGTTTTGGTTACTAATGGTTGGATAATGTTTTCCCATATTTTACTTATAGTTTTTCATATTATAATATTGTTCTGAACATTATGGAATGTGTGGTAAATGTAGATGGGTTTAGGGGTACTTTGGATTCCCTAAATTGCTTAGTTTTGGTTTTGGAAACTATATGCTCTCAACTTGTTTGATAAAATGCCTATGAGAATGGTTTTGTCACATAGCTTGACTTTTATTGAAACTATTGCATTGCATAATATGGTAATGGAACCTAAATTGGTTTAAATTTAAATGGATTGAATAGGCCTTGGTGGCCATGATTTTGGTTTAATTGGAAATCATGTGGGGTACATGGGAATCCCTTAAGGATTGGCTAATGACATTGCTTGCAAGCTATAGTCGGTTTACTGTGACATCTCTGGTTCGTGTGGCTACACGCACTAGGTCCCGTTTAGGGGGTAACAATGGACCCATACATCCCATGGGTAGATTATGCGGTAAAGCTACACAAATTCAGGTTAAATTTTTAATTATTTTCTAAACCCGGTTCCCTATCCCAGCATGGTATATATATATATATGTATGTGATTGCATATGGTTATTTAACTTAGTTTTTAGATTTCTGGTATTATTTTATCCTTATTCCTGAGTACATGTTAACATTCACCCTCCAACCCATCTTTGGTATCCCCACGCGATGAAGGAACCGAACATACTAATCTTCTTGCACAGTGACTTAGATTTCGGGGAAAACTTTAAGTCGAATTGACGTAGCGAGCTTTCATACTCTGGAAGGATCCATTTCATGTTATGGACTTCTCTACATACTTTTGTTATTTTGTAGACCTTGGTTTTTGGTTATGGTCGGGGTTCTGTCCCGACTGGATGTTGTTTTGATTTTGGATAGAGGCTTTGTGAGACTACTTTGAGTTGGTATAGGCGGTGTCGGTTTTGGTGTCAGCCTTGGCATTAGTATTGGTATTGGTGCTGACACCTTTAACTGTATTTGATTTGTGATTGTTTCATCTTATTATGTTATATTTTCAAAATTCATCCGACATGATGTGTAGGGCAGTTATGGTTGGGTATTGGGGGTGGTCTCCGGTCCCGATTGGCACCGACATCACTAGGCCTCAATTTGGGTTGTGTCATTTATCTCCCACTTTATGTCTACAACAGTCCCCTTCAATAAAAAGGCCTCTGGATATTGGTGAGGTTAGTAATGGATTATATGTCCTATTCACAAGATACTTGAAAGAAGTTGTTTATGTCCTCAAATTTCTCCCCAGAATACATCCTCCTTATTGTCCTCAAATTTCTCCTCATAATACATCCTCCTCATTATCTATTACTGCTAGTTCTCTTTCTCATTCAAATGTTAATTTTTTCAATTCCCATTTTACTAGTGATTCCTCTACTTGTCATGACATAAATATTAAGTGTCAAACTATTCCCATTGTACAAGCTTCCTCTGCTAATAAAACACATCATCCAGTTGTTATGACTTCTTTTTTTCTTCTTTTGATGATTTTTAATCTACCCTATTTATATCTTATGCTAGAAATGCAAACATTCTTTGTCACAATTAAATTGGTCATGTGTCCTTTATTAAGATGAAAAAAAATCTTCAATACCCGACACTTTCTCCCACAAACAACCTTTTATTTGCCCCATATGTCCTATGGCCAGACAAAATAGATTGACATTCCTTATTAGGACCAGTACTTCAAATAAAGTTTTTGATTTGTTTCATATTGACCTCAGGGGGCCATATGATGTCCCTACTCACAACTATTTCAAGTACTTTATCACCCTTCTAGATAAGTTTAGCAGAACCACATGGACTCATCTACTTAACAATAAGAGAAACACTCTTCAAATAATAAAAGTTTTTCTGTCACTTATTGAAAATTATTTCCAATCCAATATTAAGGCTTTCAGGTCTTATAATGGTCTAGAATTCACCAGCACATAAATCATTTCTTTCTTTCACTCTAAAGAAATAGTCCATCAAAGATCTTATCCATATACTCCTCAATAGAATGGTGTTGTGGAATGAAAACACAAATACTTGTTAGAAACAGCTAAAATCTTGATTTTTCAATCTAACCTACCTCTAAAATATTGGGGCAAATGCATTCTATCTGCTACATACATGATAAATAGACTTCCCACTTCATATCAAGGAATAAAATGTCCCCTTGAACTTCTCTATGCAAAGAAACCAACCTACTCCCACTTAAGAAGTTTGGTTGTTTATGCTTTCCTACACTACCTTCATAGAGAAAAGCTGCAGCCAAGATCAACCCCTCGAGTTTTTCTTGGATACCCTTTTGGAACCAAGGGGTAAAAAGTGTTGAACCTAGAAACAAGAAAATCAACAATTCTAGAGATGTTACTTTCCATAAGCATGTTTTTCCTTTTGTTAAAAATAACTTCATTTGTATCAATCTTTTCCATTCTTTATCTAGTTCATTTTCCTTCTTTGTTCAATGATGAAACACACACTTCACTTGGATATGGGAATATTAGGACCACAATTCATGATACTGATATTTACACTAGCACCAGATCACCTATCCACAAAACATATTCTTCTCCTTTACTTCACACCTCTTCACCTCAATCTTCTCCACATATGAATGCCATTTCTAGTGATCTAGAACCATCCTCCTCTGTCACCAATATTTCTCCACCTGCAATTGCCCACAGAAGGTCCCAAAGAATAAGTAAATTACCTACAAACTTATAGTATTTTCTTTGTACACTCCGTAAGCTTAAGAATATAAACCATCCTACTTTACTTCATGATTCTACTCTTTGTAGTGCCCCATATTTTTCTTATCTTAGTTCAGCTCATAATGCATACATGAGAGACTTAGAACCTAAAAATTTAGCTAAGTGTTGGGGATTTAGCCTTATTTTTTACCTCTTAAAGTTGAGGATTGTTAAACTGACCTTTTCGACCCCAAGGCATAATTCTTCGAGTTAATTCATGTTTAGGGGTGTAAGGGAAATGTCTCAAGAAAGTTTTAGATTTTTCGGATGAGGATTAAGGCACGTTTGGATTTTAATTCCAGAGCCTCATGACGATTGTGGTGCTTTACGGTGGTATAGTGATGAGTCCCTTGGCACATCGTGGTAGCCCTCAAATCGGTGTTCCAGTTACGAATTTAAATTCCTGAAGGGCAGTCTTGTCTTTTCCCATCGCCCAATTCGTAAAAACACGGAATTTAGCTTCAGTTAGGGAATTATGCCCAAATTCTCCAATTTTACCCTCAAAAACAAACCCTAATCATTCCCTCAAGTTCAACAATTCCCTTTCTTTCACTTCAAAAAAACTAAAGAATTCAAGCTTCACCATCTAAGAACTTTCAAGAAAGTTGTTCTCTTTCAAGATTTAGGTATCAAAGGTATGTGTGATGTTCATCAATGATTTTCTTTCACCATGGAGTCTAAGAATCCCTTTTTAAATGTTGAATTACGAGCTTTCCATGTTTTAAATAAATTATCTCCATGAATTACTTGTTATTTTGATTTCAAGTTAAGCTTACAAATGTTTTCAAGTGGAATGGATTATAATATGTTTTGGATCTTGAATTTCCCATGTCATGTTCATGAAATTCAGGATAAATCCTCAAATTATGGTTTTCGCCATATAATCATTCAATCTTATCATGTTTAAAAGCATCCCCATGTTAAAGCCTTAATCCCCATGTGTTTGATGAAATGACAAAGAGAATGATTTTGTAGAATGATTCCCCATTATGGTCTTTCGAAGCTTTTGCATGCCTTTATTGTTATTTGCATTCAGTGTTGGGGTTATGAATACCCGAAACTTAGCTTTTTACATAGTCTTAGTACATTAAAAATAATTTCAGATATAATCTCAGTACAATCAGAATGATTTTAGACATATCATGAGCATTATATGTTTAGTCAGTTATCATAGACAGTTAAACTTCAAACAATTCAGAAATCAGTGTTAGTTCAGTTGGGAATAGGTTTTAGCACCTATTGAGTGCAGGGATGACGTCTTTTCTGTCAGTTATGCAGAGTCATTAGTAACAGTCCCTGTATTCCTGAACTACATAGCAAGCATAGGATATGAGGAGTCACCCGTCAGTATAGGACTGACTTCCTCTGAGGAGTCACCCATCAGTTCAGGCTTGACTTCCTCCTAGGGGTCACCCATCAGTTTAGGCTTGACACCATGGTCCTTCAGTACACCATATTAGTGGATCCACGCATCTAATATTAGTACTCGTGGCTTGGTAATTACACTCTTTCAACTAGGGTTATAGGTTGGAACCCAACTAGCTCAAATTGGGGCATGTCGATTAGATAATACCTCCCACAGTCTCGGTACAGTATTCAATATAGTTTTAGTTCAGTTTTGCTTGACCAAGTCATACAGATTCTCAGCTATTCAGTTATCAGATTTTAGTATTTTAGTTTACAGACTATTTTAGTATCATGATATATGCTTGGCCATACATTCTCAAATTTTATAAATCTCATGCATATTATGCATCAATTATCTCATATTATTCAATCAATCATTATCTCATAATGCTCAGTCAGTCAGTATTTCACGCATGTGAACCTATGCATTTTAGCCTAACCTCATCTCATGTACCAGTACACTCAAAGTACTTATCACATACGTTTTCTTTGGGATATGATATTTAATATCATAGGTTTGGATGCTCATTTTCTCGACTGTGCTTAAGCAGTCTAGCTAGTTAGCAGCAGCAGTAGTGGTGAGTCCTCATTTTTTGAGGACCTATTATATTATTTCAGTCTTTTCGTATTTTATTTCAGTTAGACGATTTGGATCTAGTTAGGGCATGTCCCATCAACTCCTTTTTCAGTCAATTAGAGGCTTTCAGACAGTCAGATTGTTTGTCAGTCTTATCAGTCAGACTTTCAGCATTTTTGCATATGTTTTAGACTTCTAAATTCAGATGTATTTTTTTTAGTATTTAAACCTTATGGAGTTTTCTGTTGATTTCCGCACATGTATTTTACTATCCATTTTACTCAGTGCTTACAACAAGTACCAGCTCATGGGTTAGCTTGTGGTCACTTGTAAACATAAGCACCGTTGTCGCGACTAGGGAGTAGCCTCGGGTCATGACACTCTTTCTGCTCTATTTTCTCTACATCATTACATCACCCCTGATTCTTTAATCCATGATAGTTAGTCCTTCATGTTGAATGCTTGCAATGATAGTGAACCATCTTTCTATGAAGAAGCTTCTATTGTTCTTGCTTGGTAACAACTTTAACCCCAAGAATTTAAAGCCCAAAATGTTAATCACACAGGGAATATAGTCCCACTACCACCTAGTAAGAAGTTCATTAGATGAAGGTGGGAATAAAAGATTAAGCCCAGGTTAGATGGAAGTATTGAAAGTTTTTTTTTGTGAAAGAATACACATAATAAGCTGGTGTGGATTAAATAGAAACTTTCTCTCCTATTTTCAAAATGACAATAGTGAGAGCACTGGTTGCTACAGCTACTAAGAAGGGCTAGATTATCTCACAGTTAGATGAAAACAATGCCTTTCTACAGAGAGACTTATATGAGGAGGTATACATGGACCTTCCTCAAGGTTTTGTTGTTAACACACTAGGATCAGTTTGTAAATTGAATAAGTCATTGTATGGTTTAAAAAAGGAAAGTAGCCAATCGTATGCCAAATTGACAAAGACTTTAAAGTCTAGAGGGTATACATATTCCCTGAATGATTACTCTTTGTTTTATAAGCACAAGGACTCTTCTACAGTATATGTTGTTGTGTATATAGATGATGTGATAATTACTGGGATGAACTCTATTTAGATCACTTCTCTGAAAGATTTTCTTCACAACAAGTTCAAAATTAAGGATCTAGGTAAGCTACATTATTTTCTTGGCTTGGAAGTACTTTATAAGCCTGATGGGCTTATTATTTCACAGAGAAGTTCACTATTAATCTTCTTAAAGAGTATAATTGTTTGTCCCTCAATGGTTTCTTCTCCTCTTGATCTTAATTTCAAACTCAGGGACAAAAAGGGTTCTACTCTACTGGATCCTACTTATTATAAGAAATTGACTAGCAAACTTAATTACCTTATAAATAACAGACTTGAAATTTAATACAGTGTTTAGCATCTCAGCAAATTTATGCAAGATTATAGAGATCCGGATACGCCAAATTACACCTCTATTACGAGAGCGTAAGTGGTCGCTGTCAAATATAGAACCCAACTAGGTTGGGGTCAAATCCCACAGGGAATATAGTGCTAATTAAGTTGAATGCAGATTAGTAGACTTTTAATCATTCGTTTTCGTAAAACAAAAAGGGAGAATTTGATTCAGTTCAGAAATTAATGGTTTCAGTTTAACAAGATAAAATATGTGTAGTAGTATTCAAATTCAAAGAAATGGCAAGCTAGGGTTATTTCTACCTTGTAGTGTTCAATACTTTCTAACTATAGGCTTTACGAATTCATACATGCATCGTGCTTACAGAGAAACATATTGTATTTAATAACATAATCCTAGTGTTTCTTAACCATCAAGGACTAATTCACTTTAGTTCTCTCGAATCAAAAGTGTTTACAAAAACAATACGAAATCTCCAAGTAGTTAATCCTGTTAAGGCATTAACATATTAAATAGGGGTTGGAAATCCTATTTTCTTGTCACTACTCTCTTTTAAGAACCTCAACCTTTCTATCAAACAAGTTGAGTTTTAAGGCATATCCTCTATGTTTGCAACCACGAGAATTCAAGATAAACGAAGAGAGTATGATATAAGAAGATCAATACATGATGAATTCAAAAACCCAAAGTAATCGATTGTATGCTACAAGGCTTCCATAACACTAACTAATAAACTTAGCTACTCATGAATAAAACGGAAATCACAATAGAAATATTCATCATACCAAAAAGTGAACACAATCTTGGTGAAGAAGATGAAGTTGCGTGTTTTTCCCCTCAGTGCTAAGCCGCCACTCTCCAATCCAAAATAATACAGAATAATGAATAATGATAAAATTCAGCATCAAGTCTTTTTAATAATCTTTTCTCTCATAATTGCCTTCTAAGTCCCTGAACTAATTATAAATGACAAATTAATCTAGGACATAGTTTCTAGGCACCACATTTGGTCCAACAGGCTACTTTTCTCTTCTGTGATTTGTCATCCGCAATTCGTAGTCCCATCATGTCTCTATCTACTTTATTAACACCTGAAATCATGTTAATCACATAGATTAGCTCAATTACATCAAAGTAGAGTAAAAACATAAGAAACTAGGCACTTTGTTCTCAAAACTTAGCTAAAATATGGGTAAGTTATGGTGCTTAGGCGTATAAATACACCCAAGATCACCACCCTACACTTAAAGCTTTGTTCATCCTCGAACAACTTATCCATTTATGCATACACAAGATTTAAAACCCACAAAGAAAACACAAGACGCTCAAAAAGGATCACACAACGAATATGAAACAAGAAGTTGATTCATGAACCATTACTGAAAACCACCTATCCTCAAGAATAGACTCATCAGGTTGGCAAATTCATGCATACCGTTTCAGCAAAGAAATCATATAAATTACCCAACCTTCATCAACCATGTGCCCTCACAACAAGAAAGTTACCCATAATCACTCACAATCATGCAATTTCTAACAAAATGGGTACAAGAATCAAGTTGCGCTCACTCTCACAGAGAATTCTCAAATTACAACTGATGACCATATGCCTGTCCTTAGTGTAATATTCCACTAATATCAGAATGCTAAGATTAGGATTAAATAGGTCTTTTACAGGTTGTAATGCAGGCAAAAGGATGGGTTGGAACTATTTAGGCTAGCAATAATGACTATCTTTCCTAAGCTCTTTAATACACTACATTATGCAACTAAGACCGATTTCTAATAACCAATTTACACCACTTTCATCTATCCATATCTTTTGTTTTCACCCCATCTCATTAAACTCAATTAATAACACTATGGTGGGAGTATGCAACCCTTTCAAATATATATTTTTTTGTGCACCCATTTCACGTTACGTACCCCTATGATAGCCACCCTCAACTTAAGCGATTTGCCTTAGTTAAGGTGCATAATATCCAAGAAGGACCAGGTCCAAAACAGGTTCATTGTAACATGTTCGGGATAAAATTTGGAACTTTTTTTCAACAATTTTTTCTACTCCCAACCACATCAATTGCACACGCCAATAACTAGACTTTGGGGCATCAATTTCACTTTTTTCCTCTTATTGTCAAACTTCTAATTCAAATTGATTTTACATTAAAGCGCTTAGGAGCTTTTGGATAAAATTACGGTCTATTAAAGAATGGGTTAGGATACATATGAGGCTTAAAAAAGAACAAGCTAAAGGCTCAACGGGGCTAGCTAAGATAATGTCCAAAGGTAGGTCAAAAGAAGGCATGAACAATGGTTGTCAAAGAAATGCATAAATCATCTCCTAAACTCACAATCTTTATTTCGCTTTACACACACACCAGGCAAGTTCTACCATCAGTTACAATAAGGAATATACAACAGTCTTACACACTCATGGCACATGGTCAACTCAATTAGGAGCATTATAGATTCTCGATCCAACAATTAAATGAATTCAAATAAAACCAACAAAAGTCACAACTAGAGCCTAGGTGTCTCAAATGTAATGATCCATCACATACTTATGTTATAATGTCATGTGATCCACAAGAACCGTTACATGCAAGTAAATGACTAATTTTCTCCTAAGAAGGTCTTCATATATCCATCATCAATAAAAGCACCTAATTATGACTAAATCAAACAAACAAACATCTAACAAGAAACAAAATAAACAAAATAACTAATCCTATCACAGAAGTATACTAAGGAGAAAGTACTATTTTCTTAAAAAACAAGTAGCAAAGTAACCAGCCACCCCACACTTAAGCTAAGCACTGTCCGCAGTGCAAATAACAAGATAAAGAACCTGGCGAGTAGTACTCCTCATTCACATTAGGAGTCATGCCACCTGCATAGAGATCATCATCGGAGCCATTTTTCCTGTATTCATCACGTCATCCACGTCAGCCACACATAATGAAACTAACTACAATTAAGATGAAAGTGGTGAAGTCACCACCCCACACTTAATTTGTTAGTATAAACCAATTAAGTGTTATTGTCGGGTACTCAGACTTTGCCGACATACACTTAAATATAGAGAACCAACATTAGTCACAATATAATTCACTCACTTCAATTCCACCAATATTACTTCAAGGAAATAATTTTTGAACAAAGTTATGCCTTAGAACTTCATCATATCACTATACACAAAACACTATCACTTTCACATGATTTAACCAACACCATTTTCCATCAAGTAAGTTGTGAAATAATGGCCACACAACTAAACTACATTAGTCAGGAACAATTCAATCACATACAAGAGCTTAAAGTTCTACAACAACGGTGTCTACTACAACAATGATGTTTATCTTCCCAAGATGCTCAAAACCTCTCTTTGACATAGCCAAGGCAAGAATTTAGTCCATAATCCTAAAGAAATCAATTAACAACTACAACATAAAGTCACAACACTTAAGGATTAAGAAAATAAAAACTTACCTTAAAGATGGAAGATTGAAGAAATAAAGGGAGAATTGTTGAGATTATGAAGCAAAGAAGAGTCTTGAAGGACAAGAGGAATGTTGAGAGAGAAATATTGTATGACTTGAGGGTGAAATAAGGATGAATTTAGGCATTTAAGGTGTGGAGTCTATTGAAAGAATGAAATTTGGGTTGGGTTGACCCAATTCAAAGATGGATATATGTTGAAATTGGAAGGGTGTGCGGCGCACAAGTTATCGCACATGTTTAAGTGTGCGCCGCATTGGTCACCACACACGTGAAACAGTGATCCTATGCGGTATGGTGTGCGATGCATATGTTATCTCACAAAGGTAAGTGTGCGGTGCATATGTTATCGCACAAGTTAAGTGTGCGCCGCCTAAAGTATCGCACAAGTAAAACAGTGAGGGTATGCGGTTGGGTGTGCGACGCACAAGCTATTTCCAACATTAAGGTATGTGTCGCATAAGGTGTCGCACAAGTTAAGGCGTGCACTGCACATGGTAATGCCTACTTGAGGCAGTGTACTTAGGCTATGTCTTAGGTGATGCCTTTGCAATGGCCTATGTAAACTTGGGCGTCAAACACCCTGTAGTACAATCAAACTTGGACGCCATGCACCCCATTCTTCATATAAAGTATTGAGAAAGGTTCTTACTATGGGGGCTTCATTCCCGTACCCCCATCGAGGTTAGTGGTGGGCTCCAAGACTCGAGCCTTACATATTTGACCACTCCAACTTACCTGTAATGTTCCCGTTACTCCTAAACTTACCTTCTTTGATATGGCTCACTTTCCAAATGAATTTGGTACCAATTACCTCCTTAGTACTTCATGCACCTACACTTAATCAAAAATAACTAAAAATGATTAGAAGGATGGGTTGCCTCCCACCAAGCGTCGTAGTTTCGGTCGTGGCTCGACTCTTATTTTTGCATTTTTGTTTAATATTATAAAATAAAAGTAAAATAATGGGTTGCCTCCCATGCAACGCCTTATTTAATATTGTGGCACGACTCAATTATCTTGACTACTCAGGCTTCGTCAAGATACATTGATGATACCATTTGTACCTCATTTTCATGGAATACATCAACGATCGAGAAAACACTCATCTCCTTTAGTTGTTTCATGGATTTACACACTTCAAAACTAACCTCTTTCCCATTGAGCCTAAATTTCAGCTTATTTAACTCCAGGTCAACTAACACTCTCCCAGTTGCTAAGAACGGCCTACCCAAAATTATGGGTACTTCAAAGTCTACTTCGCAATCAAGAAATACAAAGTCGATAGGAAATATAAAATTGTCCACCCTCACAAGTACATCATGTAGAATACCAATCAGCCTTTTCACCAATCTATCTGCCATCAAAAGCCACATATTGGTGGGTGTAGGATCTCCCAAACCTAGTTTCTTGAAAACCGCCAATGGCATAAGATTTATACTTGCCCCAAGATCATAAAGGGACCTTTCAAAATTTAGCGATCCAATCGTACATGGGACAGTAAATGCTCCCGGATCAGCTTTCTTCTGAACAATGGATCTTGTAGCAATGGCGCTGATGAAGATTGTCTACCATTTCATAGCTCACAGTCCTTTTCTTCGTCAATAGATCTTTCATAAACTTAGCATATCTAGGCATCTATTCCAGTGCTTCAACTAAAGGCACGTTCACTGTCAATTGCTTTAACATAGCCATGAATTTGTTAAACTTGCCTTCATCTTCTTTCTTCTTTAATTATTGTGGAAATGGAGGTAGTTTCCTTGGGATTTCAACTGGAGAAACTTTTACCTCCTTTCTTATACCTTGCTCCACATTATTAATATGTTTCGGCTTAGGTAGTTGTTCCACTTCCGCACTCTTCTTTTCCAAACCTCCCAACTCCACAGGCACCACTGGAGATTCATCAACCATCTCCCCATCTATTTTGACCGCATCAGTATGAGAGGATGCTCCCAATCTTAGACTAGATAACATCTTACCGCTCTTAGTGGTAATAGTCATACACGATCCATCAGTCCTCAGATTATGAACTGTATCACTTGGTAGAGTCCTATGTTATTTTTGGTTGAATGTCATGGATAATTAGCTCATCTGCTACTCCAGTTATTTAATAGCATTTGAGTGAAAATTGATTAGTTGACTCATGAAATATATGTTACTCTTCATCAATGTCACCCCAGAATTGGTCGCCTCAACTCCCTTTAATAGTTTCTCCATCATGTCCTCCATGGATATTTTACCTGAACTGATGACAGCATTATCACGGCTTCTAGGAGGTACATACAGTCCACTCCTATTATTTTTATTCTTCCAATAGCCTTGATGGTTCCAACATTGGTTTCCTTGACCACCAGTCCAGAAACCCCCTGGTTATATAAGTAGTTAGCCTTTTCCTTGGTATTTGATTCAGCTCCCTTACCGTAGGACCCCATAACTTTTACCTTGTCTATATTCCCTGATAGTAAATATTTTGTGAGCAGATCCATCTGGGTTTTTAGGTGAGCCATATCCTGATCACGTTTCTCTTCTCTCCTACGTTGCTCTGTTAATATTACACTAGACCCAGTATTGCTGGCTACCACAAAATATCTAGTATGCTAAGCTTTACTTGTCTTAGTCATTCTTTCTAACATGTCTGTAGCCTCAATAAAGGTGAGCTCCATAAAAGCTCCTCCTGCAGCATTATCCACTATTAAGTGTTCATCAGTCATCTTATGGTTTGGGCATTGAGTCAACTTCTTTTTAAACCTCGCCCAAGTCTCATGCAAAGATTCACTAGATAATTGCCTAAAGTTACTGATCTCATCCCTCAACTGTAACATTCTGGAGGGCGGAAAGAACCTTTCTAGGAAAGCTCCTTTCAATTGCCTCCAGTTTGTTATAGAATCAGGAGTCAGCTCATTCAACCACATAGTTTCCTCTGCAGATAGAGATAGTGGTAACAGTCTTAAACGAATAGCATTTTGTCCCACTCCAAGATTATCAAACGACTTACAAATACTGATGAAATTCACCAAATGTAGATTTGGATCATCACCAGGTAATCCACCAAAGAGTCCTTTCAGATTCAGTAGCTGGATCATAGTACTATTGATGTTGAATTTTACCCCAGGAGCTAGTGGTAGTAGAATGATTGCCCCTGTAGATCCAGATCCATCTAAATCGTCCTCATCGTTATCAATATCAAACTGTGCATCTTGGCAGTCAAGTCTTCCTCTGAATGGATGAATTTGATTTACAGGTGCAACTACTCCCGTTGCACGCCTCCTATTAGCCGGGTCAATTAAATCCTCATCTCCCAGGTCTTCTTCGTCTAGATTAGGTACTCGACCTGGGTTATCTGCATTTTATTGATTTAATTAAGCATTAGCCAAAGCGGCTAATCTTTCAGCTTCTTGTTGGTTAGACATTCTTTCAATGAGATGAGGTTCAGTATTGAAGGGTAATAATGGTTCTCCTGAACTTCTGGTTCGTGGCATAAACAACAATGAGCCTGTAATGAACAAAAACAACAAATAAACATAAAATAAGGAAACTTGACTAACATTCAGTTAACACACATACACTCAATCAACCACCGTATTCCCCGGTAACGGCGTCAAAATTTGATACGCTTAAATTATACCTTTCTTACGAGAGTGTAAGCGGTCGCTGTCAAATATAAAATCCAACTAGGTCGGGGTTGAATCCCATAGGGAATATGGAGCTAATTAAGTTGTATGCATATTAGTTGACTTTTAATCATTCGTTTTCATAAAACAAAAAGGGAGAATTTGATACAGTTCACAAATTAATGGTTTCAGTTTAACAAGATAAAATATGTGTAGTAGTATTGAAATTTAGAGAAATGGCAAGCTAGGGTTATGTCCACCTTGTAGTTTTCAATACTTTCTAACTATGGGATTTACAAATTCATACATGCATCATGCTTATAGAGAAACATATTGTATTTAATAACATAATCCTAGTGTTTCTCAACCATCAAGGACTAATTCACTTTAGTTCTCTCGAATCAAAAGTGTTTACAAAAATAATGCGAAATCTCCAAGTAGTTAACCTTATTAAGGCATTAACATATTAAATAGGGGTTGGAAATCCTATTTTCTTGTCACTACTCTCTTTTACGAACCTCAACCTTTCTATCAAACAAGTTGGGTTTTAAGGCATATCCTCTATGTTTGCAACCACGAGAATTCAAGATAAACGAAGAGAGTATGATATAAGAAGATCAATACATGATGAATTCAAAAACCCAAAGTAATAGATTGTATGTTACAAGGCTTCCATAACACTAACTAATAAACTTAGCTACTCATGAATAAAATGGGAATCACAATAGAAATATTCATCATACCAAAAAGTGAACACAATTTTGGTGAAGAAGATGAAGTTGCGTGTTTTTCCCCTCAGTGCTAAGCCGCCACTCTCCAATCCAAAATAATACAGAATAATGAATAATGATAAAAATTCAGCATCAAGTCTTTTTAATAATCTTTTCTCTCATAATTGCCTTCTAAGTCCCTGAACTAATTATGAATGACAAATTAATCTAGGACATAGTTTCTAGACGCCACATTTGGTCCGACGGGATACTTTTCTCTTCTGTGATTTGTCATCCGCAATTCGTAGTCCCATCATGTCTCTATCTACCTCATTAATACCTTAAATCATGCTAATCACATAGGTTAGCTCAATTACATCAAAGTAGAGTAAAAATATAAGAAACTAGGCACTTTGTTCTCAAAATTTAGCTAAAATATGGGTAAGTTATGGTTCTTAGGCGTATAAATACACCCAAGATCAGAGCCTCATTTGCAAGAAGCTTTCCACTTATTAAGATACTTAAATTTGATCCTATATTGGGTGTGCACTTGTCAAATGACCCTGATTGTACTATCAGGGCTTATTGTGATTCAGACTGAGCCTCCTACCCTGACTCTAAAAGTTTTGTTAGTGGTTACTTGGTTTTATTGGAAATAACCCTATCGAGGAAGTCAAAGAAGCAGGAAATTATGTCATTGTCTTTAGCTAAGGCAGAGTACAGGTCTATTAGGAAGGTTATTAGTAAGTTATATTGTCTAAGAAAATTATTTACAGAGTTAACCATTGATTTCTCTACTCCCATAACAATATTTTGCGATAATCAATCAACCATTCATATAGCCAAATATTCAGTCTTCCATGAATTAACAAAGCACATTGAGGTGAATTGTCATTTTATGAGAGACAAGCTTCATGAGGGTCGCATTTATTTGTATCACATCACTACTCATGATCAACTGACAGATATTCTCACTAAAGCATTGATAGGGATTAATTATTTTTCATTTTGAGCAAGTTAGTTGTGAAGGCCTCACTTCCAACTTGAGGAGGGACGGGGGTATTGAACTTAGATATTTTATTTATGCTTACATGTACATGTTGTTAATGAAAGTTAGTTAGCTGATTAGTTTGTTAGTTAGCATCTTACATATGTCATTAGATGGAATTTACATTTACTTGTATATACTGATAGATAGTAGGTTAAGCAATGCAATAATCAATTTCCCAAATTCATTTCTCTTTCTTTTTTATATTCTCTCTTTCTCTCTCTCTCTGATGGATAATTAGAACTTCAATGGAGTTTTGTATTTGAGTTGTATCTTGACAACTTGACAAAATATGAGCTCTCCAAGTGAAAGAAAAACTACAACGATTTGTAAAGCATTGTGAGGATCAAGAAGTAGAAACATAGACTATTTTTTTATTAGTAGATACTTATTTTTAAATAAGAATTGATGCATCATCAAATTGGAATTTTTCCCATTAATTGATTTGGTTAGCATGTTATCTTTGTATAGGGTCAAAATTGATTAAGAAAAATCAGGCCACACTGGCCAGTCACGAGTAGGATAGGCTCGTAATACGATGATATTATGAACAACATTAGCGCATCAAGTTATACATTAGGAAATAGGGTCAAAGTCCACCCTTGGATAGAAAGGAATAACGACTGCTCACCATCAAACAAATAGAAGGACATGGTGTCAGTGATCCAGAAGGCACCACAACCCTTGCCAGAACTGCGTCAGACACACGCTAATGGGATGTTCGATCTCCCAATTACATTAGGACATATGGTGATCTCCCATTGGCCGAAAGTCAGCCTCTATACGCTATAAATAGGCACCCCCTCTCCCATTGTAAAGGATCATATCCTCTATCCTTACCCCTAAAGCAATAGAATATTATTGTTGTAACCGTTTGAGCTTGTTCACTCTCGACCCTTGATTAATGAAAAATAAGGCTTGGCTACGCTATAAGATTTGTTCCTCATCTTTACTTTTTTGGATTATTTACTCTTTCATTCATATTATTTATTTTCTTGCAAATGTTTATCACTAATCTGAAGCTATGACCGTAACACGTGCTCTTGACTCATGAATATCAATAAGATGGTAAACAATATTGTTTTTGTTACTATTCTGTTTATGTAATGACCATCGTATTGATGTTTAGAATTTTCTGTGTTTTTACTATTTTGCCCCTCCCTATAGTTTCCTTATCTGATTTATGAGTTGTGTAGATGGTTGACGTTGTCCACCATGCATTCGGGAGTGTGTTATTTGAGTTTATGATTTTGAGTATCCTTAAAAGAATAGATTTGGCTTCAATTAATACATTGCATGAAAAATGCTATAGTGATCCTCTTGATCTTCGATTGCTAAGACCTGATAAAAGTTGGGAGTTATTAGAGAAAAGGGTTGGTGAAGAACATTGCACTGATGAACTAAAGGGTTTTGGAGAAAAAATAGCCCAAAAGTGTGATGGTATTACTTTGGTACTTGATTCGATCGGTGGAGTCATGTCAAGGAAGGAAAAAAAAGAGGCTCTGTAGCTCGAATTCCTCAATAATTTGAGTTCGTTAATACTTAAGGATGAAAAGAGAGTGGTAAAGGTTATAATACAGTTAGGCCATGACCCATTTTTCAAATTACTTAAAGTCATGTTTTTTGTACTTTGTAAGTTATTCAAAAGGCAAAAATATTGAGATCTCTAAGTTGAAATATTTATGGAGTTCAGGAGAACTTGTGGAACCAACTGATTTGAAGAGTGTGGAAGAAGTATTGGAGATTTATGCGAATGAGTTAATTTCTAGTAGCTTGGTAAGAAGTTTTAAAGGGAGAGGTGGTAAGGAATTGAGATTGCAAATTCATGATCTTGTGCATGATTTTTGTTCGATAAAAGTTAGAAAACAAAAGTAGTTTGACTTCATGAGTTCAAATGTTCTGTCTTCCTCCTCCTCTTGTTCTTCAGATCTCATGCTCCGTGGATTGACCATTCATCCTGATAAGGTCCCTCTTTCGGATGATATTTCTTTTTTTTCATTCTGAGAAAGAGAAACCCTTATGCTTAAACCTCATCTCTTTGGAACTCGAATTTTTGTATGGAAAATTTTTTCCCTTCAACTGTCACCTAAGACACCTGAGGCTTCTTAAAATGTTGGACCTAGCAAAATTAAATTTCAGAGATGCTTTACTGAATAAAATCGTATTCTTGTTAATTTGAGGTGCTTAAAAATTCGTATGGATGGAAGCTCTCCCTCCATCATTTTAAAACCTCTGTAATCTAGAAACTGTGTTGGTGAGTAACTGGGTACAAAACATGGTATTATCACCTTGTATCTAAAGTCGTTCAAAGCTAAGATATGTGGACATCTTTTGGTGTTCTGTTTTGATTTGTATATTGACAAACCAACAAAGTTAGAGAATCTGGCAACATTAAAGTTTCTCAAGTTTTCCTGTTCGCTAGACTCAGAAGATATTTTCAAATGGTTTCCCAATCTTTGAACCCTTGAATTCAAAATGGATTGCTCTGTAGCAGAGAAGATTCATTTTCCAAGATTGGATGTCCTTCTTAATAAACTTGTAAAAGTGTGTGCATAATTTTAGTGCAGTGAGAGTACACATGTACATCAGTTTGATTTTCACTTTCCTTCGAGTTTGAAAGAAGTGAAATTGATTGGGTGCACTATCAAGAATTGAGAGATCATTACCTAACCTTGAAAAACTAGAAGCGGGGGTTGGGGTGGGGGGTGGGATGGAACATGGAATGAGTCACCTTCCAGAATCTCAAGTTTCTGAAATTGTATAAAGTGTCTTTTTCAAAATGACAGGTTATTGCAGATGAATTATTTTTTATGCTCGAGGAATTAAATATAATATATTGTTCTAAGCTTAAAAATATCCCAGAGAGTTTTGGGGAAATTGCTTCATTAAAGTCAATCTCAATGTAGGTAAGCCCTCAAATTGAAGTGTCAACCCTTAAGATTACGAAATATGTTGCATAAAATACAGGAGAAGACAAACTTGAGGTAGAAATTGTGTAATGGATTGACGGTACTTGTGTTCTTTATTATAATACCATGTGTATACGTTTTTTTTAAAATAAACTGTGCATTTTATTCATCTTCAACCAAAAAGTTGCATGATATTTTGAGGGAGTTACATCAGTGAATTACTACCTCCCTAGTTAGAAGAGAAGGATAGATACTTATCATATCAAGATGAGATAAATGTACAAAATGACTTGGGTAAATGCCAAAACAGAATCCCAAGATCCCAAAAAAAACTGCTAGAGTTCTACTAAATACAAAAAAATTTTAAGGTCAAAGAAATCATCACGGGGGATCCCATGTAGATCTTTCTTCTTTCTTCTACTGATTCTGAGAGTAGCCATGTCCCATCAAACCATTGTCAACAAACTTTTCACCCCTGTTGGCAGTTCTATCCATTGTCATCAAACCTTTAACCCCTGTTGGAAGTTCGTTAAAATCTTCATACACTCGGTTGTGAGGATGCGAAAAGCTCAAAGAAGCCAGAAGATCGGCTACTTTGTTTGCTACATATTATAATTATTTAAGAGGTTATTTACCAATATGCAGTCTGTTGCATCTCACTTGACATGCCCATTATCTCAAAGTCAACACTTAAAAGAATATTTAATTGGAATCACATCTAAAAACAAGTGAAGTATAAAATACTATAAGGCAATTAATAAGCAACACTAAGAAAAAAGAAAACGAAAAGCTGGACTACATCAGATCTCAAAACAAGTGGAGTATAAAATATATTTTTTTGATCAAACCCATCGATAGCCCCCTAAACTTGACACCATCTTTCACTTTGGCACCTCAAGTAGCCATAAACTGTATCATTTTGGCACCTTTCGACATCAGCACTGGTGTGTGTGTCTCACTCGCTGCCAACGTGGATAAAACGGCCAATTGATTTGTGCCAACTTATTTAAATTACCATATCACTATATGCACCTAAAATTATTATTTATTTATTTTGAAAAAAGACTAAAACACATGACAATTATATCCAATAAATTAATGACACATATTTTTTTATCAAATAATTACAAAAACGCCCCCAACAATGTCTTCCCCGCCCAACCTTCTTAACCTCCATTAATGGAAGTTAAATTTTCTAAGGATGATAAACATACCTCCCCATTCTCTAAGGTTGAGATTTCAAACACAAGCTATAAAATGTGTCATTTCTAGACAAGCTTCACGAAAACATGCCTCCCCATTCATAATTGCTTCACGAATTTAAGAAACAAGAATGATTAAAATCAATAGAAGAAAAGATCAACCACTTTTTATTTCTTAAAAGCAATCATTTTTATTTCTTGATTTCTTGTTTCTTAAAAAAGGAAAATTCTTGATTTAACCATTCTTGTCTCTTAAAGCAAACATTTTTATTTCTTGATTTCTTGTTTCTTAAAGAAGGAAATTCTTGATTTAACCATTCTTATTTTTTTATTTCTTATTTCTTAAAGAAAGAAGATTTTTTATTTAACCATTCTTTTTTTTCTTGTTAATTCAATCAATCAAGGGAAAATAAGAAAAAAATTGCATAGACATGTGTTAAGAAAAGGAAAAAAATGGTGAAAAATTAATGGATTGGAAGAGTGAAGAAGAAAGAGAAGAAAGAGAAGAAAGAGAAGAAAGAGAAGAAAGAGAAGAAAGAGAAGAAAGATGAAAAAATTACAAAAATACCCCTGCCACACGCTCAAATGCGAGTGTCATACACTCTCTTTGCTGAATCAGCAAAAGGTGTCAAAATGACACAGTTTATGGCTACTTGAGGTGCCAAAAGTGAACAATATCCACTTGAGGTGCCAAAGTGAAAGTTGGTGTCAAGTTTAGGGGGTTGACATTTTATTTTTTATTTTGATTTCTTTTTCTTTTTCCTTTTTTATCATTTTATTTTTTATTTTGATTTCTTTTTCTTTTTTCTTTTTTTTCCTCTTTATTTTATCTCTTCTATTTCTCTTTTTTGTCCTTTTTTGTTTTCTTTTTTTTCCTTCCTCATATCTTCTATTTCTCTTTTTTTTTTGTTTTTTTTTTCTATTTTATTTTTTTATTTTATTTTTACACTTCTATTTCTCTTTCTTCCTTTGCTTTCTTTTTCACTTCTCTTTTTTTCATTTTTTTCTTTTTATATTTTTGGTTTTTTTCGTTTTTTACTCTTCTAGCTTTAACTTTTATTTTGAAAAGACAAATATGTATATCACATACACATATTCAAAAAATATACAAAATGCATAGTCATACAGATCTGGATATGTATATACAGTACAAAATATACATATGTATCTTCATATGCATTTACAGAAATACATATCTCACTTATATGTATATATAAACGTATAGGACACAAAATCTCTATAACACAAAGGACAACTATATAAATATACATATAGGTAATCAGAAAATATAGGATACATATCTTAAACAATAAAAAATACAAATAACTACATATGTTACCATCTAGAATAATATAGAACAGTTCAAAGAAAAATTCAACACCGTACAAAAATACATATACATATGCATTTATATATACAAAATACAAATACATGCACATACCCCCAAAAATTTATAATACATTTGTGACATAATATATCTGTCTAATTGTGCTTGAACTACACATTTCTTCTTGTTCATGTAAACACCACAAATATTCTGACAAAAACTCATGTACTGCTCCTTTGATAACATCACCTTAATACGTTCTTTAATATTACTGACTGTGTGACATTCTATATGTGGTGCAAACCTTGAAAGTACTCTTACCATGAATATATGATCACGCAACACCTATAGAATAAAATAATGACATAAATTTATATTGCATGTACTTTTCACAAAAATATAATACAAAAGACATAGTATGCATATATTTTCTTTTACATAATATATATTACATTACAAAAAAATACATATAACTCTGCATATGTATTTACAGAATGCATGTCCGATCCATATGTATATTACTATACAAAAAAATAAAATATGACTCTGATATGTATTTGTGAAATACATATCATATTCATATTAAACAATAACAAACAGAACTATACTATATATCTTCATATGTATTTGCAAAATACAAAGGTGACTCATATAAAATAAGAATATACATATGGATCAGGTATGTATTCTGTAAATACATGTGCAGAGCTATATGTATTTTATACGGTGTTGAATTTATCTTTGAACTGTACATACTATGTCATTTTAGAGGGTAACATATGTACTTATTTATTTTCTTTTACTGTTTAAGATATATATCATATATTTTTTTAGAGAAAAGACATCTTTTCCCCCCTGAACTTGTCCTCCCAACTCACTTTAGTACTTAAACTTAACTTCTATTTATTTACCCCCCTAAACATCTTTAAAGTGAATTATTTCAACCCCTTAATAGCCCGCGTGTAAACAAGCAATGCTGAGCGCGTAAAAACTCATTTTTGTCTTTTTAAATTCTTTTCTCTTTCTTTTAAATACCCGTTTGAACCCCCCTAATGGTTATATCTATTTTTCTATAAAATAAACCCTAATTTATCCTCACCTTCTTCATCTTCAGTCCAAAATTTCTTCAAATCATGAAAGTGATGCAAAGAATAAAATTGCTTTCTCTTGATTTGTATTAATCCGCATAAATTTGGGATTTAAAAACATATAATCGAATCGATTTTAGCTTCGTCTCTTTCTGTATTAAGGTATAATCTCATTCATTACTTTGTCTATGTTTTATTAGGAATTACTTTCAAAATAAATTTTTGAATTACTTTGTGTCCTTTAATTTTTATTTTTTCTAAATTACTCTTTATCTTATTTGTTGAAATGAATTTCTTGTAGCACACAATAATGAAGTCAGTTAACTTGAGTAAACTATGTATGGAGGAAAATGATTCTGCTTTGAAGCAAGTTATTCATTATAATCATGAAATTTTGTTGCATTTGAAGACATCTTGGACTTCAAGTAATCCCGGTAGAAGATATTGGGCATGTCCTTATTATGGGGTAAGTATCAAATTTTGCATTTTCTCTTGTTATTTTGATAGAATTGATTAAGAGAAATGAGGTTAATATATTCTTTATTTGTCACCATTGAAGGGTCCAAGATCTTGTGATTTTTGGCGTTGGAGGGATTCAGAAGACATTAATCCGAGGTCCAAATATGTGATTCCTAAACTAATTGAAAAACTAGGTGAGCTCAAGAATGTAGTTGAATCTTGTCGTTTTAATGAAGTTGAGAAATTGATTGGATTGAGCAAATCAATCAAGGAAGATTCAGAAGAAGTTGACAAGCCTAAAGAATCAAAACACGATGATAATGGGATTAATATGAAATTGGAGAAGTTGGAAGAAGAGATTCAAAAAATCAAGGAGAAAAAAAAATTGAAGATGAATTGCTGAAGGAAGGACTAAAAACAATACTCACTTCTTTGTTGTGTTTTTTGTTGTATATTAGTAATAGCTTTAATCTATTTGGTTAGGATGCTCTATATGAAAAATGGTTCAATGAGGTTACCTTAGCACTAGGTTGTTGTTATATGACGTGTTGCACATTATTGTGTTAGAGTAGTGCAACTTATTTTGTATTTGGATTCTCTTATATATATGAAGAAGAGAAAGGTTGCTAGATGAAGTGAATCATGTTTGTTTATCTTTTGTAATGGTGCAACTTACTTCTTTTGTGTTTGTTTGAGTATTTATAGTTAAATTGATTGCATTTGAATCATTTAGTACCCAAAAAATAAGTGCAGGCAACAAATTGCAATTTGAAGTTGCAAAATGTCCAAATACTGTAGGCATAACACATTATAAATGCAGTAACAACTGTTGATATTTCAACAGAAACATTAGCCAAAAAATGCAGTCACAACTGCTGATATTTCAACAGAAACATTAGCTAAAAAATGCAGTCACAACTGTTGATATTTCAACAGAAACATTAGCCAAAAATACAGTCACAACTGCATCATTGTTTTCAAAACATGTCAAACTAGTGCAGTCACAGCTGCATAGTTGAAGTCACCACAATTGAACTACTAGCTAAGTTAAAATCATTACTGTTTCATTACACACCATCAATACAGAAAGACAAAAACATAATCAGGCTTCTACTGGAAGGTTGTTGAACTTGTTTGGCTTAGATTATTCAGTTCAGCAATATTTGACCTTGTCCTCATCCTTTTCTGTGCTCTTATGTCTTCAAGTCCTTATTGGGTCACAACTTTCTTTCCTTTTCATTTCACACCTGAGGTTGGTTTGTGGTGTCCAAGATTTCCAGTCACTATGGTGGAGTTCATAGGCATTCCAGGCTAATAAAAATAAAAGATAACAAATTTAACTAAAGACTTGAAAAAGGTTTAATTTAAATTAGACAAACATAATTAAGAAATTTTAACTTACATTGAGGACTTTAAAACCACTCTCTGTATGAAGCACCCCCATTCCAACCATCCTAGGTCTTTTATAAGATATCCCCCTACCTTTGCTAGCAACAGTGACACCATCTCCTCTTGATGTACCAGTACAATCAACAGCACCTGCTCCTCTATCTCTACCAGTTTTACCCACAACTACAGCACCAGCTGCTTTACCTCTACCTACTCCACCAACAACTGCAGCACCAATTCCTCTACCTCTACCAACTCCACTAATAATTGCAGTACCAACTCCTCTACCTCTACCAGTTGCACCAACAACTGCAGCACCAGCTTCTCTACCTCTACTAGTTCCATAAAAAACTGTAGCATCAGCACTTCTACCTCTACTAGCTCCACCAACAACTGCAGCACCAGTTTTTCTACCTCTACCAATAGCTCTATCAACAGCACAAGTTGCAGTTCCTTTTCCTCTATCAACACCCACAGTGGCAACAATTGCTGTAGGTGATCTTTTTCTTCTACCAGTAGCTGCTGCTGCTACAACAGCCTACAATACATAAGAAAAAATATAATGAGAGAAAAAAATTAAAGCAAATAAAAGAGAATTAAAATACTAGTAAATTACAAGTCAAATGTTACCTTTGTAGATCCTTTTGGTCTTTCTCTTCTTTTACTTGTACTTGGTGCTGCTGAAGAAGAAGCCACACTAGTTCTAGTGGAACTTGAGTTCAATGGACAACTCCTTTTATTATGACACTTGTTGTGACATGTGATGCAGGTCATCTCAACACCCCTCTTTGATAACTTTCCAGTCCTGTTTTCATTCTGCTCTTTTTTTCTAAATTTACTGGGTCTACCTGGAAGCTTTCTTATTGTAGGTGGTATAACAGAAAGATTGGTTGACTTGGGCCACATTTTCATACCAGTAACAGGCTAAATGAAGTAACTATAAGTCTAGAGGTAATTTTCCTTAGTATACCAATATGCAACATAGTTAATGGGTTCTAGCCTTGTAAAGTGTAGTGCAGCTATGGCATGACAACAAGGTATACCTTTTAACATCCAAGACCTACATGTACAAGTATTATCCCTCAAATTCACTATAAAAGTATTTCTTCATGTATCCTTAACTTCGAAACCAAATTCACCATTCCACTCAAGAGTACACTTCATTGTTTTTTATGTGTTCTCTTGCAACACTTTTAGTGTCATAGGAGAAATATCAGTAATCCATGTTTCAGAAAACTGTCTCAACTGTCCTATTCTTCTCATCACCTTAACCCTTATTTCCTCAAGCATTGATATGATAGTCTTGTATCTTTCCCCTAGTATCTATGAGTTGAAGCTTTCATCCACGTTATTGTCAACAATATCACAACAACTGTGATATCTGAAGTAAATCTTAGACCACCTTTCTATGTTGTACCACAGAAGATCTCTACAAATTTTATCTCCTAGCATCTTCATATGATCCAAATTTCTTCTTAATTCTTGCTTATATGTAGATTTGGCACACTTCCAAAAATAGTTTCTTCTTTCAATACCTCTCCAATCCTTAGACCAGTTAGATAGAACATGCTTAGCACACATTCTTTGCTTTGCATTTGGCAGTAAATCTGAAATTGCACTGTCAAGACCCTTAAACAAAATAAAATATATCAATTGACATAAGTATAAAATAGGTCCCAAAAAAATTCAGAAAATGAATAAGAGAAAATATATGAGGTTACCTTCTTCATATCAGTAAAAGTAGTCACTTCAGACCCATCTCCCAGCTCAAGATCATTTTTTAGAAGTCTAACAAACCATTTCCAAGTGAATTTGTTTTCCACTTCAACCACTGTCCAAGCTAGTGGTAGCATCTGGTTATTTCCATCCTTACAAACAGCCACAAGTAATTGACCCTTACAAACACCTTTCAAAAAACAACATTCAAACCCAATACATCTACTGGCACCAGCTTTGAATGCTCTCTTCAAAGCATCAAAACATATGTAAAAAGATTGGAACTATTTTCTTCCACCTTCAAAAGTTTCTTCACTAAGCCTCACTACACATGTACTACCTGGATTGGTCTTTAAAAGCTTATCCCTCTAATCCAAAAATCTTTTGAACTCCTTCACATGATCACCCATAATTTGCTGCAACACAATATTTTTAACTTTTCTTGCTACAGTCCTCCCTATATATACCTCCAAATTTTTTTTTACTAACTCTTGAATCTGAAAAACTCTAATTCCAGGTTCTGAAGTTATTCTATCCCTATACCTTGCTGCCAAGTACATAGAATTCACCAATTTATTCTTTGTTGTGGTATTACACTTGTGGAATGGAATGCACTTCGTAACTAGAAAATCTGTAGTCCTAGAATCAATGCTTGCAAACAACAATCATGGACAACCATCTACACACTTTACTCTAACCCTTTTTGATTCATTCACAAACTTATTTAGCTCTACATGCTCTTGAACAACATATCTAGTAAGAGTTTTTCTAAACTCTCCAACATTTGCAAAACAAAGTCCAAGCTCCCAAACTATTAATTTACAAGTAGGATCAAACATAATTCTCTTATAATTTTTTTTTTCTCTCCTTGTTTTTCCTTCTCTTCTAGCAGGTTGTTCAACCTCAGCATCCCCATAAATATCTTGATCAGAATCTATTTCAAAACTTACCTCATCATCTGAATCAATAAATGGATCATCTCCAGCTATCTTGCCCTCTAGACTATTTTTCTTCTTGGATAAAATCGCATCATATCCCACATCCACTCCCTTTTTACCTAAGCTAGCACCTCTTGCTCTAGGCTCTTGTTTTTTTTCTCTTTTTGGTTTCATCAGATCTCTTCTTTTTGGCATTCCTCTTTTGTTCCCTCAGAATCCTTACCTCCTCATGAACATCACTACCATACTCATCATCTTCACCTTTATCAAAGAAATCACAATAATCTTATTTTTCACTAACATCACTTTCACTTTCATAATCAGATGGAATGACTGGGACATCTGCTGTAGTAACAAAAGTAATGTCACCTAAATTCTGATTAATACCAGCAGAAACACCACCCAAATTCTCACCAGTAGCAGAAACACCATTTATACTACCCAAATCATCACTCCTACCACTACCACCACTACCACCTAAGTCGTCACCCCTAGCAGCAACACTATTAGCACCAAAGTCCCCACCATCAACAAAAAAATCACTGCCACAACCAGCTAAGTACTGAGCCCTAGCACTACCACCACTATTACCCAAGTCCCCACCAATATTAGAAACACCACCACCACCTAAGTCCTCACCCCTAGCAGCAACACCAACATCACCAAAGTCCCCACTACTAGCAAAAAAATCACTACCACCCCCACTTAAGTTCTCACCTCTAGCAGCAATAACAACATCACCCAAGCCCCCACTAATAGCAAAAACACCACCACCACAACCACCTAAGTCCTTACCAATAGAAGAAACATCATCACTACCACCTAGGTCTTTACCCCTACCTGCAGTACCACAACCACTCAAGTTTTTAGTAAAAGTAGGTTCATGAGGTATTGTAGTTTCTACAAAGTCCTCTTCAAACCCTAAATCATCACAGTCCTCTAAGTCTTCACGTAACTTTTTATCAAAACCAGGACAAGATTCTCCTCCCACATGGGAGTCATATTCAATAGATGGGACCACATCTGCCACATCAACTAAATATGTCAAATATAAATCAATAAAATCTCCATTTCTAAGTATAGGTAAAATACCCAAAATATCCCTATCACATGTTACTATTACTAATTTTTTTCTTTTGGGAGGTCTGAGATAAACAATACACGAGGAAAAATTATACCCAATTTTCTTCACGATATCAATAAATTCAAAGTAAGAAAGTCTGTCTACATCCACATTGAAACAGTCAGTAACAGTACCTCTATGATACTTAATACTCGGTTTTTGTTGTAATTTTCCTCCATGGTGAAACCTCAATGTAACATACACAGAATCCATGGTTAATCTAAAGAAGAATAAAAAAAATAGCATCTTAAAATTATTCACGACAAAAACCCTAATATCAAAGTAAAATAACCCTAATAATTACTTGAGTAGTCAAATTTCGTCACGGAGCAACCATGGATTTCATAAAAAGCCACAGAAATAACTTAGTTTGAAGTGAAACTGACTGAAATCGAGTGAAATCTACTAAAATCGAGTCAAATCAGCTAAAATATAAAGGTTTTAGAGAGAGAAAAAACTGAAATAGGTTATTTTTTAGGTTTTTGGGTATTTGATTAGAGTGGATCGGGTTATAAATGAGAAAGGATCGGGTTATAACATCGACCAATCAAAGGGCGTGTGCTTAACAACACCCAGCCTTGACTTGGGTTAGGTTGTTAAGGGGTTGAAATAATTCACGTTAAAGATGTTAGGGGGGTAAATAAACGAAAATTAAGTTTAAGTGTTAAAGTGAGTTGGGAGGACAAGTTTAGGGGGGGGGAAATATGTCTTTTCTCTATTTTTTACTACCTATATGTATATGTATATAATTGTCATTTTTGTTATAGAGATTTTGTGTCCTATATGTTTATATATACATGTGAGTCAGATATGTATTTCTGTAAATACATATGCAGATATATATGTATGTTTTTTACCGTAAATACATATGCTGATTTGTATGACTATTTATTTGGTATGTTTTTTTAATATGTATATATGATATAAATATTTGTCTTTTAAAAATAAAAGATAGAGATAGAAGAGTAAAAAGAAAAAACAAAAAAAATAGAAAAAACAAAAACGAAAAATAAAAATTCGAAAACAAAAAAGTGAAAAAGGAAAAAAAAAAAAAAGAGAAAGAGAAACTAGAAATAGAAGTGTAAAAACAAAAGCAAAATTTAAAAAAAAAAAAAAAGAAAAAACGAAAAAAAATATGAGAAAGGGAAAAAAAACGTAAAAAGAAAAAAAATAAACGAAAAAGGAAAAAAAAAAAGAAGAAGTAGAAGAGAGAAAAATAAAGTGAAAAGAAAAAGAAATTAAAAAAAAAAGATAAAAAAATGAAAAAACTAACAAGAAAAAATAGTTAGAGATACTCCCTTCGTCCCAAATTATCCGTTTCAAATTTCCTAATTTGATTTCTCATTTTACTCGTCTTTTTCATTAATCAAGAAAAGACAAAAAAAATTCATGTTTTACCCTTTGCATTAATTATTTTTTCTTCAAATTAAAATATAAATATTATTTAATAGGGGTACTATGGTAAATTAGACATGTTATTAATTATTTTTCTTAATCAATGTGTCATTTCAATTTAGGACGGGTAATTTGGGATGGAGGGAGTATAAGATAATGGTATTTTGAAGTTTTGAAGATTATGGAAATAATAATCTTCATATTTGAGTTTGATTTAAAAAAGGAATATACTAATTTAAATAAGAGTAATTTATGGAAATTTAATTGGATGGGATAATTATTCCTCATTTAACTCAACTAATTTGAGTAAAATAAGGACAGTAAATCTTGTTGTATATGTATTTGTATAGCAATAATTTACTTAAATACAAAATACAATTTATTATTTTTCATAATTATGAAATTATTAATATAAAAGTTACAATTAAATCTCTATAGTTGTTATTTATGAAACTTTTCCAAAAATAAAAGTGTCATATAAATAGGAACGGATGGAGTATTAAAAAGACTTAAATTAAGAAGTCAAAGAATTAGTATTTAATTCTTCTAATTTCTATTGGGTGGTCTTTCAAGTTTGTCATTACCCAATTAATTACTTTAAACAGCTAATTCTTTCTTTCTGATTCCCTGCGTTTACTTTCTTGAAACAGTAGCTTAATCCTTGGTTCATTTTCTCAACTATAAGGTATGATTATGTTGAAAAGTTTGGATGTTATACTTTCTTCTTTACTGATTACTTAATATTTGCTACATGTGATTAAAATTGACATTTCTGGTGTTAATTAGAGACTGATTCCTTTTATGTACTTTTTATACATAAGATCTTGAGAATTGCATACATGGAAAGAGGAAAAGTAAATGAAAGAGAAACACAGAAATTATCGGTATGTCCTTCAAGATTTATATTTATACTAATATCGACATGGATGATTATTTTCTTTGTTCATCTTTCTATTCTGCTGTCGTTATTTTTCGTTGTACATCCCATATCCCACCAGTGGAATTATACTAAATATGTTGTTGTGCTGGTTCGGATGATCTTTCATTAAAGAACTTCTGTAACTTGTGGTCTTACACATGTCATTAAGGTAAAAATGAGAAATTTAAAGATAAATTGTTTCCAAAATGGAAAGAGATTTTTACCAGTCATCCAGCCTATGTTAATAACAAAAATGAGGCCATGTAAGATCTTACCCAGTTTTACCCATTTTGTACATAACTTGAAAGAAAATTTCAAGCCTAAGCTATGTTGGTTGTAAGATAGTGGCTAGTGGGGGTGGTGGTTCTGCGGAGGAAGCTAATACAGTGATGTCAGTTGTACGGTGGAAGCTGGATTATAGAGATTGGTGGTGATGGTGATCAATGGTGAAGATGATTAACGGTGGTGGAAGTAATCTTAATTATATATCTCGGCGCAAGTACTCTGGGAGTGAATGTCATATAATTTATATCCCTCCTGTGTTGATGAATAGCCTAGGAAACCGTAGACACATCACTTTTTTTTATAAGGTAAGACAAACGAACGTAGGCACATTACTGGGAGTGAATTCATCTAGAAGATGCAATTTACAAAAGAATTCTGCTAACAGTTACAAGACCGTATACAAAGTGAAAACTGTAAAAAAATGGTCTGTGCTTATACTATTGATACATATACTGTTCCTTTCATTCCACAGACACCAAAAAATTGATGGCTAAAGTCCGTTGTAGCATTAACAATAATCGATGGCTCCCATTATCTCGGGTTTGATAAAGTCCCATCACAATCCATCCAGGCCAGGAGCTTTCTCTGGTGCACATGATTGAATCGCAGCATATACCTCAACTTCCTCAAAAGCTTTCTCTAGAATCTCGCTCTCTTCTGCTTGTGCTGACAATGGTTTGGAAATATCATGTGCCCATGTCCTCTTCAGGTTCTCAAGCTGGGGATAAGGGTCTTTTTTCAGCCGCCTGGTCTAGTGTGGAGAGCTTTTCCAAGGCCTTGTTTCTCCTTCTTAATGTCCTTCTGGACTGCCATTGATCACATTACGGTTCTTTGCATTAGTAGCATACCTTAGACATCCAAAAACTCTCATGTGATTTAGTAAACTGCTAAACAAATCGATGAAGTACTAAACTGCTTAACATTGAAGTTTAATTACTGATTCACAATTCAGAGAGGTGTTTCAGAACATTTAACTACAAAAATACTGCATATATTGACTCAGTTAAATCGCCACTAGCATGTTAATTTGATGGTTTTATAGGATGGGATTCTCTTATGTTAAAAAAAAGAATGGTTAGCTGGTCGGGTCATGGAGGGTCAGTAGGATAGATTGTTATTTTTCAAACGGCTGGTGTAACCACTTGAAATACCACCTTAATTTGTAGAAAGACTTTGTAGGTGAAATGGTAAAATTAGAGTGATTTTTCTGTTATAAAACAAAGAAAAGTGACTTTCTCGAACAATTTTAATTAGTTTAGTGATCTTCGAGAAATCTATCTCTTGTTTTTGATATAAACTGTAACTATTTTGAAGAACGTCCTCTATATTACATTAGTTGCCTGTTAAATTAGAGTAAAATTTGTCACGGTAAATACGTGGCACTGAAAATTTAGATACACTTTTGGTCTTATAGCAGGTATCATCTGCTGTGCTTCGTGAGGACATTGTCAATCTTCGTGATTTCATAGAAAGGTTAAAGAATGAAGATCAAACTGTTCTTGACACGGATCAAATTGAAAAGCTGAAATTGGAGATGACAACTTTGTCAGCATGTTTACAGCTTTGTTATTACATTTCGGATGGTTTTAATGCCGAAATGTCTTGCATATCATATGAGGTTCATGATCTGGTTCAGTCACTTTTTCATCAGAGAGGAGATGACATGCTGTTTAAATTATAGGATCATGTCTTTCCTCGCCTCCTTGAAAATATCAGAAGTTCTAAAATCTCAGATCATCATTCTGAATCAATTGCCACCATGACTGAGGATCAGTTGGTTGAACTCTTGGACGTTGTCCTTGTGAATCTCCATTATCTACCCAAGGTTCGTGGTGAGTTGATTTTCCGATCAATGACTCAATATGAGCTTCTTCGGAATGTATTTGGCAATTTAAGAGATTTCCATGGGCTGAAAGTAAATGGTTGCATTGAGCATAAGATAATTGAATATGTCTTACCGCAGTTTCAACTTATGGCTGAGAGAGTAGGACACTTCTGTTTTGTCCTTTTGTCTTATCAACTTGATACACGTGAAGTCTCTCAAATCAATTCCATGCTAGTCCATCTACTTTTGAAGATAATTCCAGTTACACTGGAGGTTATGCACATATGTTCTACAAAATTGAAAGCTTCAAAGTCAGCTGAAGTTGGACGCTTCATTAATCAGCTCCTACAAGCCTCTCCAGACATCCTTGTAGAATATCTCACTCATCTACAACAGCACATGGTTAATGCTATTACTCCTAGCAATTCTGCTCGAAATATTCATGTCATGATAGAGTTCCTATTGATTATTCTTACTGATGTGCCCAAGGATGCTATTCGTCACGACAAATTGTTTGTTGTTTTGGAACGTGTTGGAGCACTTACCAAGGAGGTATTCTTTCTTGTTCGCAACTTAGAAGAGAACTCAAGAAATGAAGAGAATATTAAGGAAACAAGCAGTACAAGTCTAAACTTGCTGGAAAATATTGAAATCCTGAAGGAAGATCTCAAGAATGTTTTCTTGAAAGTCGCTGCAGACCCATCTCAGCTCTGCTTTCCCATGAGCGATGAACCACTCTTCATGACTCTTCTACTCAGAAACTTAAATGAGTTGCTCAACTCGAATGCTTATTCAATTGTTTTGATAAAAGAAGAAATAGGTCGGGTGAAAGAAGACCTAGAATACATAACATCATTCATTGGAAATGTGGAGCAAGAATGGCATAGAGATCTTTGGACTTGCGTTCTAGATGTGGCATATGAGGCGGAACATGCCATTAACTCAATTCTTGCCAGAGATCATGGTCTCTTGCAGCTTATGTTCTTACTTCCTGATACCATAGAAAAGATAAAGCTTCTCAAAAAAGAGGTACAAGAGAAGATCTCCAAGAAGACGAGTATCATTTTTGCAAGCTCTCCTATCAAGCCATTTGAAAGCAAGTCATCAACAGCTGGTAAAATATTTGTAGGTTTTGAGGAGGAGACAGAGTTGATAATTAGGAAGCTCACCAGCGGACCAGCTGAGGTAGATGTCATCTCTATAGTTGGTATGCCAGGGATTGAAAAACCTATTTGGCTTACAGAATATATAATGATATGTCTGTTGTTGGTCATTTTGACGTTCGTGCTTGGTGCACAGTCGACCAGGAGCATAATGAGAAAAAGTTGTTGCAGAAAATTTTCAATCAAGTTATTGGTTTGAAAGAAAGATTCAGCGAGGATGCAGTAGATGATGACGTTGCTGATAAGCTACGAAAGCAACTGTTTGGAAGGAGGTACCTTATTGTCTTGGATGACTTGTGGGACACTGCAACATGGGATGAGCTAACGAGACCTTTTCCATCTGAATTTCAGAAAGGAAGCAGAGTTATTTTAACAAGTCGAAAAAAGGAAGTGGCTTTGCATGGAAAATGCCACAGTGATCCTCTTGATCTCCGACTGCTAAGACCAGAAGAAGGTTGGAAGTTACTAGAGAAAAGGGTATTCGGAGAAGACTGTTGCCCTGATGAACTAAAATATGTTTGAGGAAAAATAGCCGAAAAGTGTGATGGGCTTCCTTTGGTACTTGATTTGATCGGTGGAGTCATTTCAGGGAAGGAAAAGAAAGAGGCTTTGTGGCTTGAAGTTCTCAATAATTTGAGTTCCTTTATTTTTAAGGATGAAGAGGAAATTATGAAGGTTATACAATTAAGTTATTACCATTTGTCAGATCACTTAAAGCCATGCTTTCTTTACCTTGCAAGTTATCCAAAGGACGAAGATATTGAGATCACTTTGTTGAAAGATTTATGGAGTGATGAAGGACTTGTGGAACCAACTGATGTGGAGAGTGTGGAAAATTATTGGAGGCTTATGTGGATGAGTTAATTTCTAGCAGCTTGGTAAAAGTGAGAGGTGGTAACGAACAAAGTTGCCAAATTAATGATCTTGTGCGTGATTTTTGTTCGATGAAAGCTAGAAAGGAAAAATTGTTTGATTTGACGAGTTCAATTGTTCTGTCTTCATCCTCTTCTTCAGATCTGATGCTGCGCAGATGGACCATTATTTATGACGGGGACATTCATTCGGATGATATTTCTTTCTTGTTCAATCCGGAAAAGAGAAATCCTTGTACTAAACATCTCCTCTCTTTGAAGATAGACTTTGGATATCTGTATAACAATGTTCGCTACAACTGTCACCTAAGTCACCTGAAGCTTCTTAAAATGTTGGAGATGCAGGGTATGATTTTGAGAGATACTTTGCTGAATGAAATAGGCATGCTTGTTCATTTGAGGTGCTTAAAGATTTCAATGCAGGCAAAAGCTCTCCCTCCATCATTTTCAAACCTCGGCAATCTAGAAACTCTGAAGGTGAGTAACAGTGGACCAAACCTGGTATTATCACCTAGTATCTGGAGTCTTGCAAAGCTACGACATGTGTCCGTCAGTGACCTTTGTTCTGTCCAAAGTTAGAGAATCTGACTACATTAATGCTTCTCAAGATTTCCTGTTCAGTAGACTCACAGAATATTTTAAAAAGGTTTCCCAATCTTTGAACCCTTGAATTTTGCATGGATTGTTCAGCAGCAGAGCAGATTTATTTTCCAAGATTGGATCTCCTTAATTAACTTGAAATAGTTCGTGGATTTTTTGAGAGCAGTGGGGGTACACATGTACATCAGTTTGATTTTCACTTCCCTTCGACCTTGAAAGCGCAATTGTACATCAGTTTCAATCTGGCATCAGATGCTCTGTCAGGAATTGGGAGATCACTACCCAACCTTCAAACGCTGATGCTATATAGCTCAACCATCCAGGGGGGTAAAGAATGGAACATGGGACAAGTCACCTTGCAGAATCTCAAATCTCTAAAATTGTATGATGTGTCTTTTTCCGAATGACAGGTTATTGCAGATGAATTCTTTCCCGTGCTCGAGAAATTATATATAATGTATTGTGATAGGCTTATAGAGATCCCAGAGAGTTTTGGGAATATTATTTCATTAAAGTTAATCTCAGTGGATGGAAGCCCTCAGCTGAAAGAGTTGGCACTCAAGATTAAGGAATATGTTGCAGAAAATACGGGAGAAGACAAAGCTTGAAGTAAACTACTAAAGCAGGACTTAATTCATTTCTAGAAAGTGATCAAATTTAGTAATGTACCGACACTAGTGTTCTTAATTAGACAACGATTCTCTTTAATTTTTAAAACAACTAGTATACGTATCCGCGTGATGCGCGGAATACTTTTCTATAAAAGTATCATTGAAAAAAATATCTTATTTATTTAAAATAATAAAATTATTTTTTAAAAAAAAATAAAGTATTTTATCTTCTATGCCTAATGTTATGGGTCGGAGTAGATTAGGCATGCTTCATCTTTGATTCATGATGTATCAAATTACAATTTGAATAATATATGAGTTGCTTTTCTTTTATCATTAAAAAAAATTAACATATTATTAGTTAGGAAATATTTAAAAACTATTTAATAGTGGAATTGTAATTAATCGTTAATATAGAGTAAGAATTATAATTATTTTAGATGTTTTGATATGAAAAGAATGAAAGACGTATTTTATTAAAAAAAATTATGATTATAAAAAATAACAAATGTAAAATATTAAATAATTATTATTTTGTATATTTATAACCAATTAAGATATGTGATTACATTTTTTATCTTTCATTTCAAATTTTACTTTTTCCCGTCTGTTAATTCCAAACAACAATTACACTAAAGGTACATGATTGTGTCTAATTTCAAAACTTCTTATTCCAAAGTTTAAAATTTTTCTTTCAATTAAAAACTAATTAACCACATACAATTTATTATATTACTCATCAAAAATATTTAAAAAAAATTTCTACCCCCACCTCACCCCTACCCCCACTCACCACAATCCCCCGATCATTCCTTTCCAACCACAATATTCATCACCCTATTCCAACTCATTCTATTATTTTGTATAATATAGATATACAAATGTTTTAGAAAAATATTTTTTACTCATTATCCATGGTAAATATATTTACGGAAAACATAAATATATCATTTTTTACAAATAGCGCTAAAACTATTAGAAAGCTAAGTTAAGCATGAACAACATATCTTAATAATTATATGAAAAATATGATGGTCATTATTTATAACTTTTTTATCTATGATAGAAATTTTCTGAGACCAAAAAAATATATATTAATATATAAGGGTATTGAAAATTATAATAATAAATTTAATTTTTATTTCTTAGTGTGGAATAAAATGACGGTCCATATCAATCATTAACTTTGTATAGGATTAACGACTTACTTGATGTATAGATCAGAAGATTGAAAACAAAACTTTGACAGAGATTGAACAACTTCAATTTGTATTTCATTGGGAGCTAGTAATTAGTAATTTGCAAAAACTACTATAAATAAAATATATTAATTACATTCAATGTATGCGACAAAATAATACTAAGACACGTAAAAAAAAAAGACTAATCAATATCTCTGCGAATAAAATGATCATAGAATATTATCTCATATAAATAAAATTTAAATTTAAAAATGAAAAATAACTAAAAGAGAAGAATAAAGTTTACACTAATATGTGTCTCACTCAAGGTGTATATATAAAAGAGGTCACAAAGTTGGATATATACGCAAACTAAAATTCAAATTCAAAATTGAATGTGATATGAATTTAATAGAAAATAAGATTTTAAAATTTCATGATTATCATCACAAAGTTGGATATACATGCAAACTAAAATTCAAATTCAAAATTGAATATGATATGAATTTGTTATAAAGATAAGATTTAAAAATATCATGATTATCTTAAGTTTAAATTCAAGATTCTAATATACTCTACTATTATTATTTAAATTCAGAATTATAATTCTTTATCTTTCAATTTGTGTGGTCTGATTAAAATAATAACTCTTTTCATATTAATGATTTTATTCATTTTGTGCAGCAAGAACTCGTGTAACATGCATTATTAATTAATAAATCTAATATTTTTTATAAAAAAATTTAAGTGTTTTTTTTTTAAATTCTAAGTTTACTTTTGAGAAGATATTTTATTATCAATTCAAATTCAAAAATAATAAAATAACTAATATTTTATCGAATTGGTTAAACAATAATAAGAGTTCGATTAAATTGTTACTACAGCTATTACGTACTACTATTATTATTATTAATTTTTTTTAATTATTATTATTATTATTATTATTATTATACATTTTTTTTAATTAAAAGCACTGCTACTACTACTATGTGTACTGCTACATTTTTTGGTTAAACGTATACTACTGCTACCACTATTATTATCATCATACATTATTATTATTATTATTATTATTATTATTTAGATTAAAATTTTATATTTTATTTAATTAAGTATATTTTAAATAATATTTGAAAGGGATAAAGTTTATGAATAGTAATAGTTAATTTAGAACTCTTCAATGTTACGTCCCGAATTTCAAGCTAATGGTAATCTTGAAAAAAATATTAATACTTTTAAATGCAAATCTCTAATGTTGTAATTCAAAACTTTTATTACAATATTGTTATTTATTATTTTAAAATTATCAAGTAGCTTCTTCTAATTATTATATTATTAGTATTGTTGCTTTATTATTATTATTATTATTATTATTATTATTATTATTATTATTATTATTATTATTATTATTATTATTATTATTATTATTATTATTATTATTGCTACTACTACTATTATTTTTTATTATTATTATTGTTGTTGTTGTTGTTATAATGCTATATTACTACATTTTTAAAAATTAAAAGTAGTGCTATTATGTGTACTACTATTTTTTTCGTGTGTGTGTTTAAACGTGTACTAATACTAATGTTGTTGTTGTTGTTGCTATTATTATTATTATTATTATTATTATTATTATTATTATTATTATTATTATTATTATTATTTCGGTTAATATATTATTTTTGTTTAATATTTGAATATATTTAAATTATATTTGAAAGGGATAAGCTTACGTTCCTAATTTCAAGCTAATGATAATTTAAAAAGAATTAATATTTTTAAACATAATATCTTATATTTTAATTATAATTTTTATTACAATGTTTATAACTTTATCCCAAAAACTGCCATATGGCTTTCTATTGTGCTGCCACATAGAATCTTGTCTTGTTTTAGCTTTGCTTTTATATATATACTAGTATACTTACCCACGCAATGCACGGATTATTGTAAAAAGAAAAAAAAAGAAAGATAATTGTAACAATTTTGGGGACTGAATATTTCATCAATTGTTTAATAGATATGAAGAGTCTGAGTCATTCTTCTTCTCAAAGAAGCAAGTTTCGATTGAAAGAAATAAAAGTTTTTCATAGAGAAGATCAGTCGCTGCAACTCAAAAGTGCAGAGCAGGCAATACGAACCCTTAGGGAGAGGAAAGCGTGGGAATTTTATTTTTTATTAAATTGGTGATGCAAGTTAATTTTGTTACTATTTCAAATTGAATGCACTTAATTTTGTTACTATTTCAAATTGAATACACTTACTTATTTCTAGACTTGATTAAGCTATTTGTTAGTACAAATTATTTATTCTAAGCTTAATTTCTCAGTATTTTACAGTGAACTACTTTTCTCTTGCAATATATAAGAGAGTGAATTAAAGGAAGGCACTGCTGGTTGTAGTGTCCTAAAACTTCCTAATGTTTTTACCTATATTTATTTTCATAGGTCTCAGTATCCTTAATGTGCTTTACTTGAGCTGAAGGTCTATCGGAAATAACTTTTCTATCTTTTCAAAGTGTTGGTGTATATGCTACTGCTGGATCGGTGTAGATTAGGCCGCAGTGGGCTTGAATCTTCTTAAAGAAAGCGAGATAACCGCGCCTCAGTCGAGAAGAAAATGATCTTATTTTCTTTATTTTTGTTCATTTTATTTCTAACTGTAATAATTATTGTAATTTGTGGTATATTACATCAACACAAAGTTAGGCGTAAGACTGTGTATACACCACCCTCTCCCGACACCAGTTATGGAATTACACTAAGTATTATGTTGTTGTTTTAACTGTGGACTGGATTTCAAAGCAATACTCTCACTCTCGGCATAATATCTGTTTTGTTTCTCCAAGAAAGAAATTGTGTAATAACTTAAATACCACCAATTTTTATGATCTTTATTCATAAAGACAATACTTGCAATCACTCTTAGTTGTGTTACTTTCAAAGGTGTGGTCTAGTAGTAAATGAAGTACGTGGGTTGAGAACTTGAGATTTCAGGTTCACATTCCAACAGAGACAAAAAATTGAGGTGATCAGAGTAACCGACATAACACATTTACCAAAAATTAAGAGGTGGCGCCGCCATTTCCACTTGCAAAAGGGTATCAAAGTAACTAATAGAAACCAAAGCATGTGTGATAAGACAACAGTTATCTGTATTGCTTAAGTTCGTAAGACAACAACTATCTTTGTTGCTAAGGTCTATGACATCAATGCCGAGCTTGTAGAAGATAGTAATTTTTGGGATGCTCTCAAGGACTTAATATATGACAATAATCATATGGTTGTTGCAAATGTTATTACTGCTCTTGCAGAAATCCAAGAAAGCAGTAGCAGACCCATCTTTGAGATTACCAGCCATACACTTTTAAAGCTTCTAACTGCTCTGAATAAATGCACTGAGTGGGGTCAAGTATTTATATTGGATGCCCTTTCCAAGTACAAAGAATTTGATGATCGCAAAGCTGAAAACATTGTGGAGCGAGTCACTTCATGATTACAACTTTGAAATTGCGTTGTTGTGCTTTCATCTGTCAAGATGATACTCCAACAGATGGAACTCATCACCAACACTGATGTAGTTAGGAACCTTTGTAAGAAATTGACTCCTCCTCTTCTAATATTGCTTTCAGTAGAGCCTGAAATTCAATATGTTGCTTTAAGGAACACAAACCTCACCTGAAATTCAATATGTTGCTTTAAGGAACACAAACCTCATTGTACAAAACCATCCGACAATCCTTGCACATGAAATCTTGGTATTATTTTGCAAGTATAATGATCCTATATATGTGAAAAAAGGAGAAGTTAGAAATCATGATAAAACTTACTTCAGGCAGAAACATAGACCAGGCACTACATACATTCAAGGAATATGCCACGAAAGTGGATGTTGACTTTGTTAGAAAAGTTGTCTGAGCTATTGGCTGTTGTACCATCAAATTAGAGAGGGATGCTAAGCGTTGTATCAGTGTCCTTCTTGAATTGATTAAGATAAAAGTAAATTATCTTATGTTCCCTGAACATGGCTAGGTACATGAACACGCTTCTTTTAGGCGTAAAATTGACTTATAAAATAAACACGGGGGTAAACTTGATCCTACTTTCTTGAAGAACCTCTTTCCAATATTGCCACTTTATCTTCTATTTATAATAAGCCTCCAAAAACATTTATCACTCGTGTGAAGACCACTCAGAAAAATGAGGACGAAGAGTATGCCGATGCAGGTGAACAGGGTTATTCTAATTCTCCTACTCTTGTAGCAGAAAGTGGTGTGTCATCGCCAGCTAGTACAGCTAATGCTCGGCATCCTACAACACGGCAACCAGCTGCACCTGCAGCTCTTGCACTGCACCTGCAGCTCTTGCACTGCCTGATTTACTTGACCTTGGCATAGATAACAACAATAGTGCTATTGTGTCAGCTGATCTGCCTGCAACCCCTGCTGACCCTCCTTTACCCGTCGTATTGCCAGCCTCTAGTGGGCAAGGTTTACAAATCAATGCCCAACTAGTGCGGAGAGACGGAAGGGTATTTTACAGCATGATGTTTGAGAAGTTCCTCTTGATGGGTTCATGATTTAGTTTAATAAGAATACATGATATCTTGCTGCCGGTGGACAACTCCAAGTTCCTCAATTGCTACCTGGGACATATGCAAACACTCCAAGTTCAACTACTCATATCAGGTTTTTCAACTACTCGCAATATTTGTAAAGTAAATCTAGTAACGTCTGAAGCTCAGTGAGGGGATCCCTTACTATATCATATCTACAATTTCATACTTTGATAAACACAACTACTGCAAAAACAACTTAAGAGTTCAGATTCCAAACCAGAAAGCAAATTCTTTAGTGATGCTATGTTTAGGATATAACATTCATTTGGTCGAAAAAACCCACAACCACAGCCATACCAATTCCTAATTCAAAAAGAAGTTTGATATATGTATTTACAATAGTTATTATATGTATCTGCAGCAGAGAAATATAAATCACACGTGCAATATTAGAAACCATAAAAAAGAAACTACTCAATAGAAATCCTTGGTTCCATACCACGTAAAGTAATACTCCAGCTAAAAGGAAAACTCAACAATACTCTGCAACTATCATGACGCCATACCTCTAAAATAGGATTAGGTATAAAGTCAGGAGGCAACACTTCCTATTTTCCAGGTGGTGCAAGATACAACATCTGAATCAATTTATCTGCCACCTCTTGTTGTTTTTTATTTAGCTGCATTGATGAAGGCAGATGGCTGAAAGAAGGAAAGTGAAACTCCTGAACATCCTCAACGAAGGAAAGAACATTGAAGTAAAATGAATCAGGCTGCAAGCAACGGTCCAAGAGAATGTCAACAATCTAAGAGAAGAATAATCAAGAGTTGAAAATTTAAACCATATTTACAGTATTATCTTTGTCAGAGACATTTGGTGTTAGGACCCCAACAACAACATTACCCTGTCCTTGCCTCCATACACATTGGACAATTGCTACTTTGTTCATTTCCTTCATTGCTCTTGGCAAAGAAAAAAGTGCAAGGATGGCTTTTTTGTTGTCAGGTTCACCTATGAAGATATTTACATCTTTCAGGTAGTAATGCCTGAGTAAAAAAAGTATTATTGTATGAAGATTGGAAAGACAAACAACACAAGACATTCCCTCCTATCCAAATATCAACTAGAAAAAAAACTGTGTAGATAGTACTCAAGAAATAAATTATTCCGCATTATATTTGTAGCATCTGTGAATCCTAGAAGCTTCACACTTTTCTATGGTTTGAACTTTACAGCCTCCAACTCAATAGAGGATATAGGAACAACTTGAAGTCCATACTAAAACCCTTTAATTCTCTATTCTGGCCGCACAACTTTATTAGGGTCTTCTATGCTTTTATATTCATATAAAAAATTTCATAATTTTATAAACACAACTACTGCAAAAGCAACTTAAGAGTTTAGATTTCAAACCAGAAAGTAAATTCCTTAGAGATTCTATGTTTAGGATATAACTTTCATTTGGACGAAAAAATCCACAACCACAGCTATACTAATTCCTAATTCGAAAAGATGTTTGATATGCCTATGTTGGTAAAAAAACACAACTACTGCAAAAAAAACTTAAGAGTTTAGATTCCAAACCAGATAGCAACCAGAAATCTTTGTGCTTCTGGACGATTTTCTAATCACCAGGTAACCTAAATACATTCTTGCTGAATGCTCCAAATCCTAGTAATATAAAAGCAGTAGTAGACTTCCTATTGTAAACAATATTTCCAGCGAATAAGAAATTTTAAGATAAAGAAGTTGAGAAAAGTAAGAACATGCAGCTGGAATGAAGGAGAGGCCAAAATGGGAGATAACTCTAAGATGTAATAGTCAATTTATACAAAGAGTTATGCAAATGTGACGGTATTATTCAACTACTCGCATCAGGTCTTTCAACTACTCGCAATGTTTGTAAAGTAAAGCTAGTAACGTCTGAAGCTCAGCGAGGGAATCCCTTACTATATCATATCAAAAGAATGTGATAAGCTTAAACATATCAACTGATACATCTGTATGTCGAGGAACATTCCAAAATATTTCATTTTCAATAGAATTAGAAAAGAATAAAATACATGAAATTTCCGATAACTCATAAAGCTACAGTCATGCTTGGATCGAGATTTTGATTCCTAGGTAAATGACAACAATAAGGCAACTATCATGGAATTTCCACAACATTGTAGAAAGAAGATTCCAAAGTACTTAGATCCATTTTCTAAATCTTTGCACCCACTATACTGATAGAAATTTAATGTTGTTTGTGAGAGAAATCTTATTCTTGTTAACATCTAGATCAACTACTCCCTGATCCCAAATTAGTTGGAATGAGCCCTCCATATCCAATCTGCTATATTTAGGTTTCGTTCATTCCAATAATCTGTGTTAAGATTGGTGCAATTAAAACTTCAATAAATCTTTGGCATGGACATACCACCACGAGAAAAAGCAAACACAATGCATAAGAATACAGAATTCCTTACATATTTGGTGCAAGACATCCTCATCAATATAGCAAAGCTTATTTCATATTTGAAAATAGGAGAAAATATCATTTCTCAGGTTCTCATAACTTGAAAAACAAATTGGAAATCGATTACCTCTAACATCTTGAAAAATATGAGTTTAAATAGGATTCTCTCAGGGTCATTTTGAACAGCTCTGGTTCCGTATATATTAAATAGAACTGCAAGAAGAAAATATTTGTCAATCACCAAACTATGGTAGGAAATACATTTATGAATGTGCGACAAAGCATTAAAGAAAATTTAAAAAAAATTAAAAAATTGAAGAGTTATATCACATAGTGAGTTAGAAAATAAAAAGGAGAAGGCTCGGAACAAAAGGTTTAGACCATGATTCATATTAAGAATCAGACATCCCTGTTGATTTCGTAAATATCATGTACTCATCAAAATGACCATGATCGGTTATCAGACAACGTCCCTCACTGTCAACTTTAAGAAGCTCATCTCTGGAAGAGTACTCGAGGTCGTCTGCTATCGAAGGGCACTCCTCCTTTCTAGGTTGATAACCTTTAGATGTTGCGAGGAGATCAGTGAAGCCTTCTTCTGCCGAAATTGGTAGAGCTACCTCATCACTAAAAAAAGCAAAGTTTACACGGCAAAAGGTTGCATATAGAATTATTGCCTCATGATTAGTTGTATTACAATTTAGTAGCACATACCATAGCCATATATGGTACTGATTGGCAGTGTAAAGGTTTGATTTAATATAGATACGATTCACTTACCATAGTCATCTACTTTTCACCCATGGGAGTAATTAGGATGATTTTCTTAAATCACTTGATTGATTGGAATATATATTTGAAAGGAATACAGATTGTGGAATTACTCCTATAGCTTGATTGAAATATATATTTGGAATACAAATTGTGGAATTACTCTTAATGATAGTGGAATTAGGAGAAATTGACGGATGATCTTCTTAAATCACTTGATTGATTGGAATATATATTTGAAAATTGGAATACAGATTGTGGAATTACTCCTATGGCTTGATTGGAATATATATTTAGGAGTAATTGACGGAACTTTTATGTGAATATGTTAAAGTCTTTCATATCTATGAAATAATCTATGTACTAATTAAATAGAAGTCAAACGTAATTATTTTTTACCACAATGTGAAATATATAAATAATTATAATAGTTTTCATTAATAGGAGTCAATTCTAATGATTTTTTTATCACAATATCAAATAATCTCTTTTAATCTAATCAAATTAATGTTCCTTTTCTAAAACTAAACTAACAACGAATTAAACTAGAAAAGCTATAAAACACACCAATTTTTTTTTTTTCAAAATAAATAAATCAATTATTAAGGGAAAAACAATTTGCTGCCTTATTTTGAATCCTTTTCGACATTATAGATGTAATTAAATAATCAATTAAATAAAATCAAATAATACAATTAGGAGGGATTTATGGAATAGAAAATTATTTATTATTTATTTATTTGTTTATTATTAAATTTCTTTATTTTAATTAAAACATTTGCTACCTCATTGGAATCCTTTCCAAAATTATAGTTGTAATTAAATAATCAATTAAATAAAATCAAACTATATAATTAGGAGAGATTTGTGTAAAATAAATTTCGTGATATGCTAGGAAAAGTTACAAAGAAAGATGAAGCAGCACAGAAACAGAAAATTATTTAAAATTTTATTAATTTTTTAGTATAAATTTATTTATTTTATTTAAATAATATCTATAATTTGCCTAATTGAAAGAGAGTTACCTTTTTTTTTTAACTAACCAAATCAATTTTTTCCTAAAATTAAACTAATAACAAATTAAATATTCAAAAGATATAGAATATACTAAAATTATTTTAAAAATATATATATATATGTAAATATATCCGTAACTAATGACCAAAATAATTTTCTGCCCTATTTAAGTCCTTCCTTTTTTTTTTTTTAACTAACCAAATCAATGTTTTCCTAAAATTAAACTAATAACAAATTA